>OX384043.1:0-600000 GCA_947534325.1 Agonum fuliginosum | reverse complement strand
TATTATTAAGGAGGTTAAATGAGAGGCTGAAATGAAGATTCTAAAGACTTTTAATTTTCGTCTATCCGGTTTTTGAGTAATTGAACATTGAAATTAAGCTCGTTTTACATGACAATTCACTAAATTTTTGTTTTGCATGCTTTAAACTATATATGATAAAATCATGACAAATTCATAGAACTTGTATCAATATTTCCTATAAACCTTTAAAAATAAGTTCATGAAGGTGTTGTGTATATTTTGGTAAACCATTTGAAAGTTGTTAAAAAAATCTGATGTGGCCAGCACAAGACCTGCCGCCATACTCTTTTACTACTATACAAATCAAGATACAAATATTTTCGTATATTTTTTTTAAGTACACCACTGGATTCCTCGTATCAAACTACATATAAATACATATTTTCTTTAAAAAATTCTGTCGGATACAATTTTAAATGCACTTTGAAATTATTTAAAAATACCGAAAATTTTCGAAATTTTCGATTCGTTCAAAATTTGGTTATACCCTATTTTGGACCCGAGGAATCCAATGGTGCCACTAGAAACAAATTTGGGCTAATACTTTTTGAGATAATTTTTGCAGGTAAAAAACGGGAGTAGCTAGGATCGTAATTTTTTCACCATTGGATTCCTCGCGTCGAATTTCATATAAATCCAAATTTTCGTGAAAAAATTCCAACGATTACAATTTTTATGAAGGGTTTTGGAAAATGGCCAAAAATCGTGGGTCTACCCCTTCAGGAAATTTTGGCCAAAATAGCTTTTTCTCTCAGAATTGGCTGAAAATTTTGTTATATACTAATTCGACCCCGAGGATTTCAAATCTGCAGTTGAAATTTTTTTTCGACCAATATTTTTCGGCATAATTTTTTTTAGTCGAAAACTGGTCGAAATGGAAAAATTAGTTTTTCACCATTGGATTTCTCGCGTCAAATTATGTAGGATTCCAAATTTTCACAAAAAAATACTAAGGGGTACAATTTTTATTGAGGTATTTCAAAAATGGTACAAAATTGAAGAAATAAAATTTGCTTATTTTCTAGCCTAGAGAATAATATTGGGAATTGGCTTAAAATGTGGTTATATACTAATTCGACCACGAGGATGTCAAATCTGTTGTCTGAAAAAATTTTCGACCCACAGTTTTCGACATAATTTTTTTAAGTCGAAAACTGATCAAAATAAAAAATATATTTTTTCACCATTAGATTCCTCGGGTCAAATTATATAGGTGTACATAGTTTAAGAAAAAAATTCTACAGAATATCGTATGTACATGATTTTTTTAAATCAGACAAGATTTTATATTACGTCTCTAGATTGAAAATATGGTTAGACGTAGTTTAAGTTTGTATCCGTTAACTATTAAGAGATCTTCTTGAACAGATGCAAAGCATCGGTTCTGAATATTTCATGACCCCAATACTGATTTTTTCGATTGCTTTCAGCAGTTTTCAAAGTTTAAGATAAACTTAGAAACTTTCAACGAGTTTGAGACTGCAAATGGCAGAATGCGCTTCAAATGAAATGTAGTTTCTTTAAAGTCAATTTAAAATTATCCTGCTCTTATTAAATACGAAATGATTATTTTAATTAAAACTACAGCCGTTATTTACTTTGTAAAAAAAGAACGTTTTATAATAATTAAAAAGGGATTACTTGTTTACTTGACACCTCGATTTAAAATTTTATGTTTAGATGTTTGATTTTTGTAGAATGTTTGTTATTATTGTAAAATGTATTCAGTCTAATAAAATAAAGAGATATTGATTAAAATAATCTGACTTGAAATCTTAGAAAATTTATTGTATCCATTGTTACAAAAAGAAACATTTCTTGTAATTTATATTCAAATAGTAGCCATTTAAGCTACAATCAGATGGATATTTAAATGAGTATAATTACCGTGAAACAAACGGGGAAACTCACACGCGGAGACAGAAGTTTTAATGAAAAAATAATTACCGGAAAGCGGAAGTAGTATTGTTAACACAAGCACGTAAAATATTGGAGAAACTTTATGATTGAAAATTCCCTATAAAACTTATATTACTTTGCAAACTTAAATTTACAACTATTAAAATTGGCAGCGCGCGGCACGCAATAAGAAACCCGCAGTTAAGAAGGGTAGATACCTAAATGGTGGATTACATATGAATAAACAAAGAATAAATTTATTAATTTAAATAAATAAATACAACTCTTTGTGAACTATTTAATTAAGAAAATTAAATTGCATATGGTTAAATACAAGCCGTCAAAATGACGAAAAACGATATTCAGTTTTTACTTTAAATCTGACTTTAATATTAAGATTTTTTAAACAAATAAGATTTTTAAATAGCTTGGTTGTCCTCAAGTATATGTCTAATGCTACCTTTATAAATTTTTTGTTTTAAATATGTGATAAAATACTCACAACATAGCTAAAATTGACCATGTTTAGCCACGAATATAAAAAAATAGAGTACAAAAATGGATAATGTGGTATTAGACGCATTTGTAGACAACCTTTATCTATTCAAAAATGTACTTGTTATTCTAAAAATGTTAATTTTTATTTCAATTTTAAACGTAGTTTCAATACTGTCAAGTAATTTGATGCTAATGACTAATTCTTCAAGACTTTGTTGATCCATTATTAATCCAGAATGTAAATTTATAAGAAACTCACGGTATACTAGCTATCGTTTTGGGTTGAATTCCAGTTCTGTCACCTACAGTTTATTCATTATTGTTTTCTTCTTTCTGGATCTGCAGGAAACCTAAATATCATATAAAAATGTTAAACTACATTCAACATTTACAAAACTATCAAGTTAAAGAAGATTTTGAGACATTTATAACACTTACAGACAAAATAAAAAAAAAGTTATAATAGTTTCATTAAATTTTATAGTTAATATAATGAAAACTTCTTGACTGGATGTTGAGATAAGGAAGGAAAAATCAAGTAACAAATTTGTTACTTAGCTGCAGCCGTTAGGTGTGGTTTTTTCACAAAGTTATAGTAAAATTTTTTAAATTTTAGACTAATGTGTGTTTTTACATACATTTATTTTTACAATTGTTGACTTGATGTGTTTTACAATTCATTCTATGTATACAATTTTTGTTATGACTTTCACTCCCTGAAGATGACCCATGTGGAGTAGAAACCGGTTGGAGATGAAATAAAGCCTTCAAATCTTGTGACTGACTTCCAGTAATTGATTTTTCCTCCTTTATAGTTAATAATAATTGAAAATGATTTTGCTAGACAACAACATTAAGATAAGGAGGCATTGGTTGCTTTTAAATAAAATACTTCTTATGAATAAAGCTGTCAGGCTGCCACACTTAATTTGGTGTATTGTAACAAATAAAGCAATTGTAATGATTTGGTTATTTAGTCGGTTTAGGGTTCAATTAGTGGTTGGGACTCCTCTGTAGGTACATTTGGAATGCATGGCGCGTTGCAGTAAGCACAATGAGTTCATGATTACTCCACACGAAGAAAGAACTTCACTGCTACTGCTGTATAGAATCAATTATGTATTCCACTCAACAAGTCTACGACGAGTACAAAGCGCACTTTGCAAACTATTTGATGGAAGAATTTGGATTATTAATTTTTAGGGCGTAGACAATCTAAAGCACGAAATAATTTGAATTAAAACATATTACATCAGCCAATTTTTATTATAAAATATAGTTTTTTAAATTATTTTTCTTCATAAACCTAACTATAATTTTAAAGTTTTGTAACTACTAATTATAAGGCACTTGATGTTAATATGAGATCAAAATTTCGCCTGCGCCGCATTTTCCTTCCCTTTTACACTTTTTGTTTATTTTACTGTACAAAAGAAAGAGTAACCAATGTTTTAAATTTAGTATGTAAGAATGCAACCAAATTTGAAAGTACTTTAGATAACTATAGGTCACGAAGTATAATATAAACACAGAGTGGACACTCCGCATCTTAGCAATAGTGTAGATTCGTGGCTTTTCTGTTTACCCTGTGCGAGAGAAAGATCATTACTGGGACCATGCGTTACCATCGTTACCGTTGTTTATCGCCATAGAATGCATGCTCCGAGCTGGCCCGTATTTCCTGTCTCTCTCTAAAAGGTAAACAGAAAAGGATTTATAACTTACTAAGCTTATTTTTGCCCATTTCCAAAATTGTTATCTAATCTATATTGTGTCATCGTGCTTCATAACTTCGAGTACATACGTTAATGGTATATGTTGTTTGATATGCTAATTACGAATCTAAAATATTTTTTTTAAATTCGAAAAATTAAGGGTTGTTTACCTAAAACATTTTTTGTAGTACTGCTCTGGATTAGTTTTCGTATGAAATACAAACAATAGAAGTAGGTAATGAACATCTTAAGTTACATCTAATCAATCTAATATAATTTTAAATCATTAGATATGTGTTCAAAATCTAATAAGTACTCGTATAAGTTTCTTGTCTGCCATGAAGTATTTCGGTATCTCAACATTGCTAAGTACACACATGTTGTATAGCGGCGCGAGACACCTTGTCCTTATCCCGAGAGCTATCAGGCGATCAATTCCCTGTCAATTTCCTGGACACCGTCACAGGAACGGCCTGGAGAGGCAGGAAGCCAAATATACAGACATGAACATGACATTGCTAAGTGCTAATTAATTCTACAGAAATAGTACAGTAAAAGAGTAGGTAGAGTATGACTAGAGTCTTTAAGCTGGCCACAGCAGATTTTCAGGTTCAATATATAAATTTGTAATAAAGGTAAGGAGAACTGGGTTCATTTAAATTAACATGAAATCTCAGACAGATTACCAAATATGAAACAACATACTTTTAATTCCTAAAATATTCTCGATTTTACTTTTTCTATTCGACTCTTTTTCCCACTACTACGGCTACCTGAAACCAGCCCGAAACTCGAACTTTACCGCATCCTAGCAATGCAATGCCATTTTGAAGTAATACTATAAAAGTGTTTTCGTTGCTAGTAAACAGTTACTGTTTTAGTGCCTAATGCATAATGATTTGCGCGTAAGGCGTAATGCATAATGATTATTTATTAGATAGCCATTTCCACCTATTTTGTTTAAGAACTAATTCGACAGAGATGACATTTGTTGTTTAGTTTAGTAATTTAATCATTAACGGCATTTTTGCGATATTAAGAAATGGAAAAACTGTTAATTTCGTAAGTAAAGTATTCACTTCCATATTTAGAAACAGACAGAAATTGACAACTCGAAACAAATAATAAATATGACACATGTCAATCATTATGCTTGTGCATTACGTTTTATGTTTGGAGTTTGCAAAGTTTTGTTCTGATGCGTTGCTCTTAGTACGCATTTAAGGTAGAAAATCCGTCGGTCATAAGCGTGCGTGATTTCGGTGTGAGGTGAGGCCGAAGCAGTCAAATAATCAGAAATAAATCATTAAAAATCGTAGATTTGGATGTAAATTACAAATCATAGGTATCCAATTAAAAAAATATATAATTGAAATTTAAGTTTACACTGAAATGCAGTAGTAGTACGTCAAAACATAATTTTTCTTGAGACTGGAACCTTTTGCATGCGATTTCTCAAGCATTATTGCGGTGACTCATATTTTTTATTTTTCTAATAAATACCTCAAATATCAAACAATAACATATTCGTTTTCCAAATATGTGTTGGGTTGTTATGATATAAAATTTTCTAATCGTTTAGTAAATCTACTGGTAACCTCCATATACGCAATGTATTTTACCGCGTTTTTATCTTCGTTATTTCAACGGTTACCTATAAATTTTAATTTTAATTCAAATTCTACGACTTGTAATGAATGCTGTATATTAATTTAAGTCATATTTTGGGTTGTCACTACCCATAGATTTACTACCTTAACATAGTTCTTAAACATTAAAACAGTCGGTGGAAATGAGACTTTAGTTTATTATTGACTTCAGGATAATGTTTTTATAAACATTTAATAGATCTACAGAAGTGCCTTTTTTAAATCAGGAGATATAACCGTGTAAAGTTTGTACAAATATTAAAATTTTAAAAAAGTACAACTGTTAATTGATCCTTTATTAAGTATATAATCCTTGTTGGAATGAAATTTGAACATTCTTGTACTGGCCACAAAACACTCGCTAGGTTAGCACGTTTTGTGCTGAATTTTAGGTAGTAGACGAGCCTCTTAAATACATAATAATGATTTGATTGACTCGATGAATATGTTTTGCGTTCCGTGTAGTTTTTGCCCGCTTTGTCTCTCCTTGGGGATCTCTGTGACATGTGACAGAGTCTTCCTGTCTTCCCTTCCCCCGTGGGGGTTACTTTCAGTCTTTTTTGCCTCGTGTTTCGGCCTCGGCCATCGGGGAACCGAGTGGTCAGGTTTTTGTTACAGTTTTATCGCACTTTATTTACTGTGAAGAGAATAATAAATGGACATGTGTACCAATGAAAACTTAAACGCTGGAGAATTTACATACACGATATAGAGAAAGTTTTATAGTATCAGATTTATTCGTAAAATCAAAGTTTTATCTGGATAGTTTGGAACTACGTGAGGTTATCTAAACGATCCAAAAAAATCTGACGTGGACACCACATGACTTCCTTGTACGCCTTGTTTGTTCATAATTTTCTTAATAACTATAAAATGTAGAATAATATAAAAAATTCTTTAACTTATTATACTAGTATACTCACAAATATATTTTAGTCATTTTATTTAAACTGCAGAAGAAGATATAAACGATATTTTACTATTGTCACTGCTACTGTCACTGTCATGTCATAATCATTTAAATTTTACCTAGTAACAAATGTTAATCGATCATGGACTACAAGATACCGAAATACTATAAATTATAAATATATACTTTAATTATTTTTAAATGATAGCAGATACAAAAATATTTATAAAATACCGATTGTAGGTAATAATCACATAATCTTTCATTTAAAATAAAAAAAATTGTCTAAAATTAAATATTTATCGAAATATTTTTAAAAAGTACTACTTCCGGTTTGTAGACTGAAACCAAAAATAGGAGGTGCACAACTAGATGCTATAACAGTCCTAAATACAAAATTTCAACTTTCTACGTCTAACCGTATTTGAGTTATGCGACACACATACGTCCGTCCGTCCGTCCGTCCGTACGTACGTACGTACAGACGTCACGTCGAAACTAGTCATAATGGATTCAGAAAAGGTCAAAACGGATATTTCCGTCAAAATCTGAGAACCGAAATTTTTCGCGATTACAATACTTCCTTACTTCGTACAAGGAAGTAATAGTTTTTTTATCACGGGAAATAATTCAGCAGGACAGAAAAACAGATTGTCTCATAAAGATTTCTAATAATTTAATTTTGTCCACAAAGTTCATAAAAATGCAGTCTACAATTATGTATATAATACGTTGGTAATAAACTGGCTCGCTACAATTACTTAATGACATTATAAGAAACTTAGGTATGTCAATTAAGAAAAAAATATTAAATTTATATACCAAGAGAGTCAATATATTAAGAAAAGCGATGAAAATATTTCTGATAGAAAAAATACCAGTGGCAATCAACATGTTTTTTAAAGTAAACCACCCTTAATTTTACGAATTATTGAAAAATTCTTTTTTTTCACGACATGCGGAGAAAACACAATTTTCTTCTCGTGAAATAGTGAGGAAAGTATGTTTTCCCTCTCTAGAGAGGAAAGTAAGCAGTGTTACCACCAGTGTTATTTTACGATGAAATATTTTAAAAATTGTAAGTAAATTTATTATTTTATTTGTAATTCTGATTTTATAGTGATATACTATAAACTATTATTTTACAATTATTATGTTTTATAGTTTCTTTTTCTACTATTTTACAACTTAAATTTAATTTGGCATATTGGCTGCATTTCGTTGTTTTCAAACGTCATTCTGACAGATGGCAGTTATAACCTAACTTCTAGTTATGTGTTTCTTCTACATTTACAATGTTTTTAAATGTGTCGTGAAAAAAATGTTGTGTCTAACACGAGAGGAAAGCTCTTTTTCCACTCTTGCTCGATTGCCTCACTCGCTTCGCTCGTGACACAAACTTCGAGCTCGAGTGGGAAAAAGAAGCGCTTTCCTCTCTAGTTGGACAAATAACTATTGTTCCGTTATCAGTAGAACATGTTAAGGCCCATTCACAACAACAAAATTAGTGGCAACGGTAGAATTAGTGGCAGTGGTTATGGTAACAAAATTATAAAATTAAAGTCTAGCACCACTCGCCGTTCAGAATAGAAAAAATTAGTGTATGGTAACAAATAGGGATATTTCATTCAATCTGGTGCGAAATTCTAAAGTTGCCTATACTAGCTGTCATTCTGAACTATTCTTGTATACGTTCACGATTATAGACAAAGATATACTTTCTAATTTCAATAAAGATTTATATATTGCACATGCAGTCAAACATAACATAAACATCTTTCGGTTTCTGTTACTCATGGTAGAATTAGTGGCGAAGCAGTGGTAAAAGTTTGGAGCTTGCAAACTTGTACCATTACCACTACGTTACCGATACCGCTACTTCACCACTAATTTTTAGAATTTTTAATATGAATGGTTCCTATTACAAACACAGTGTCAAACTTTTACCTCTGCCACTACCGTTACTTCTAATTCTAGCAGTGCCACTAATTTCTGATTGTGAATGCTACTTAACATATACCCGTAAAGTTTGATTCATTGTGGCAATATTTCCGACTCGCCCTTAAAAATAATTAATGCCCCAGACATTTAAGTTTACTGTGACAATAGTACGTTTGTGTTTAGTTTATGTTAAAGTTAGGAAAATCTCAAGTGTTTGGACCATGTTTGTTTTAAAAGATTTTAAGTAATAAATTGTAACGTGTGACGAAATGTGACAAGGGTTGGTGTGAGGTGATTCTGATCGTATGTTAGAGATGTTGAATGGTATCGGAAAGTAAGGGGTGTGAAAGGGCAAGTGTGTGTTTGTTTGATAATTTTTAAGTTAGTGTGTTTCGTGAAGCCCTGTAGTAAGGAAGTTTATTTCAATTATCGTAGAAGAAGGAATTTGTAAATAAGACTGTAAAGAAATTGACACATAGCCTGTATTCCTGTGTTTTATTAATATTTTATCTTGACAACTTATCATTGATAAAATACATTACAGGAACAACGAGAATAATCCTAATAAGAATTCTCAGAAGTGTGTATTAAATAATAATAGGTGTAAATGCTACCACCATAAGTACACCCTATATAAACATAGATTCTACGTCTGCGTGACGTCAAAATATATCGTTAAAATATGACTAAAATACAACATCTATTTTTAGTTTACTGTCAGTCTATGTTACTTGGGTTACGTCTGTGCAACGTCAAAATATATCGTTAAATTATGACAAAAATATGACTAAAATACAACGTTTAGTTTTGGTTTACGGTCAGTATTTGTTTCTTGGGAGTCTTTAAATTCGCTGCAATTACTTAATAACATATAAGAGTCTTAGATATGTCACTTAAATAAGCCGTCAGATTAAGACTTAATTGTGATTTAATTACGACGTCCAAACGTGATGGTAAAACTACGTCTATGGTGGACATCTATATAAACATAGATACTACGTCTATGGCGGACGTCTATATAAACAAATTCTACGTCTGTGCGACGTCAAAATATAACGTTAAAACATGACCAAAATACAACGTCGATTTCTGGTTTATTGTCAGTCTATATTACTTGGGTTTCGTCTGTGCGGCGTCAAAATATATCGTTAAATTATGACAAAAATGTGACTAAAATACAACGTCGATTTCTGGTTTACTGTTAAGCTAAGTTTACATGCACCGTTGTCACCGAAAACGTTACGGTCGTTGTCGCCGTTCTTTTGATTCGTTGACAACCAACTAAATGACAGATGTCAAACTGCGTCATTGGTTGTCAGCGGATCAAATCACAGAACGGCGTCAACGGCAAACGTTTTTACGGTGTCAACGGTACATGTAAGGGAGACTTTAGTCTATATTATTTGGATTCGTCTGTATAACGTTAAATTATGACAAAATATGACTAAAATACTTTTGGTTTACGGTTTTGTTACTTGTTCCGTTGTGAATTCGGTATGACTTGGGCATCACTTAGCTTTCTTTCGCCCGTCACTGCGGACTTGTGTTGTGTTTTATGACTTAGGCAGATAAATAGCAGCAGATGTGCAATCAATCATGGTAGTTTTTGCTGAGAAGGCTGTGCGCGGCACGGCGCAACGAGCGAGGGCGTAATGTGAAATCAATAACAAAAGCACGTGCCACCTGACCAGCCATCATCGATGCCACGGAATGGGAATTTAATATGTAGTTTTACTCCTTGTACTTATATCTATACCAGGTGTACATAGGCGATTAGCATTGCATTTTACATTTATGTAGATTCCTGCTCCCCATTTCTACGTAGAAATATGGTAAAGTATCAATCGAAAGGTCAAAAGACCTCCCGCCAAACTGTACTCTTTTTATTACTATACAAATCAAGATACAAATATTTTTGTTAATATTTTTAAGTACACCACTGGAGTCCTCGTATCAAACTACATATAAATACATACATATTTTATTTTAAAAAATCTGTCGGGCACAAAAGCTCAAAATTTAGTTATACCCCATGTTGGACCCGAGGAATCCAATGGTGCCTCTAAATAAAATTTTTGGCTAATACTTTTCGAGATAATTTTTGCAGGTGAAAGGCGAGAGTAGCTATGACCGTAATATTTTCACCATTGGACTCCTCGCGTCAAATTATGTAGGAATCCAAATTTTCACGAAAAAATTCTAAGGGGTACAATTTTTATTGAGGTATTTAAAAAATGGTACAAAATCGAAGAGATAAAACTTGCTTATTTTCTAGCCTAAAGAATAATATTGGGAATTTATGTATAATAATAACAATTACAATGTTTTTGTATTCAATTGTATATTTGACGCATATTTCCTGTAAAAATCATAAAAGAACAACAAGCATTGCGTTGATTGTACAAGAAACATGTTCTACCACACCCTGAGGCGTGACATATATCCGTCCAGAAATTTTTCAGCGGAAATATAACTCTTGTAGCATATTGTGTTCCCCAATACATTGTATAATATGTCTCGAGCGTTCGTATATCATTTATATCGTTGTGGAACACGGGAACACTAAGAAAGAAACAGAACATCGATTATTTTGTGAGAGTATGGCGCGCGATAACAACACTTTTGTGGCGGATATTTTCCATGAGATTGGTCATTTGCTGCGGATATCTGACAAATAACTTATAGATTATATAAGTTGAAGAACAGTATTAAGAATTAGTATAGTTAAGACTGAAATTATTATGTACGATAACACTTTTTAAAAGCAAAATTTTTTGAATAAGCCAGACGTCAAATTTATCGATTCAATTCTTTAGCACGAGGGGTACCTATATGTTAAGATTATTTCATGAAGTATCTTGCTTTTACGACAACTTATCCGGCTAAATATGCCTTCAAAAGCTCAAAATTTGTTAAAAAAATCTGCTGTGGTCAACACACGACCTCTCGCCTAATTCTGTTTATTCTACTAATCTAATAAATAGTTTTACTTACATTTAAATAGTTTCATGTTCATGTAAACGACAATGTAAAAGAGTGTGGAATGAAGCTTGTGAGACGAGTCGTAGGCGAGTTTCACAAGAGCGGAATAGCCATTCCAAACGTGTTACATTAAAAACATAACCTAAAACTATCGAAATAACAATATATGTATTTATAAAATAATATTCTACATAAAAAACTACTTAAAACTACCCACCAACCAAAAACATTGAATACAGTTAAATTATTATAACTCGCCACATTTCATTCCATCACTAATGACGGAATATCTATTCCGTAACAAGTGATAGAATGTAACCATTCCATAATTGAAAATGATGTAAGAATTATAACATTCTATAACAGTCGTATAGAAAATATGTTTTATGTTTCTAACTTTCGCGACTTTTTCTCCTGAAAAATTATTCTCCAGCAATTAATCTCTCTAGACTAGATTTTTAATGGCATCATATTCTCCCGGTCTTGATAATATGAATGTGAAAAATGAAGATGCGGTTAGATAACAATTACTCTTGCGGTAATGTCTGCATTGTCATGACGTAGGTACATGAGACTTATTACCCGATATGCTTTGCAGTTTTGTGTAGTTTTAATAAGATTCTTGTTATTACCTCACAGAATATTCAAACTTTTAATAGATTTTTATATGGTATATAAGCGCATAATCTGATAGTTTATACTTTAGAGAAATAAATTATGAAGATAGTTACGACTTAATTTTAATATATTATAGTAGTCAGAGAGCCGTAATATAAAATCAATTTATGCAAACTTTACACGGTTATATCTCATGATAAAAATTAATTTTTAAAATTTTAAAAAGGACATCTGTAGATCCATTCTTTCTCTATTTAATGTTTATAAAAACATTATCCTGAAGTCAATAATAATCTGACAGTTTACTCGCAACGAAATAGTATATTAAACATAAGTTATGGAAGGCGACTTTTTCTAGCAAGAGTTAGAAATTCGCACACGAGCGCGTAGGCGCGAGTGACCGAACGAACGAGTGCTAGAGAAGCCTTCCGTAACGAATGTTTTATACTATTTTCTCTGATGAGGCAGTTTTTGATTCAATTTAAATTATTTATTTATTTGACAGTTTGCATTAGGGAAATTTTTTGGTAGAATAATTATGTTGGTGACAGTAATTTGTGCTCGACAATTGATGAGTTTTGTTTGTTGCCTAGAGGTGCTTTGTATATTATTTAAATTTGTTTTATATTAATCAAATAAATTAAAATTTAAGATAGAAAAATTTATGAATGAATCACCCGACAGAGACTATTTTTCAATAAAAGTAAGCTAAGTATATTAGTAATTATATTTAAATTATAATTTTAGAACAATATTTTTAGGTTCTGCCAATTCCGGCGTGTGCAGAAGGGATGAATTCACTAATATAATGTTAATAGATGAAATTGAGTACAAAATTAATTCAATATTTGTAACAATATCAAAAACTCAAACGAATGGTCCAAGATGATTTGCAAACGAATGAAGTATGGATTAATTTGATGAAATATTATATTAATATTAAAACCGGCTGTAGTGAAAAACAAGATTAATATTATATTTATATTATTTAGTTTATCTTTGTATGAAATATAAATATTAATTCAGTTTGTATGTTTCATATGATTTAAATTAATAAAATTAACGTCAAAAGTGAATCCCGTTTTGTCAAAATTGTTCGTTGCCCTAGATATTTTGTTTATTTAATACAGTGCTACCAGTCGCTGATAACAAAATTTCACCAAAAATCGTAGGTAATGAAGCTCATACCAGCATCAAAATTAGAACTGGTATGAACTCATTCTAGTTCCGAAACAGAGAAACACTTTTACAGTATTTTTCAACTTCAAAATGACATTGCATTGCTAGGATACGGCAAAGTACGAGTTTCGGGCTGGTTTCAGGCAGCCCTAGTGGAATAGAAGAAAAAGTAAAATCGGGAGTATTCTAGGGTCGCTTAAAATTTAAGAGTAACTAATATATCTGTCAATTCAATTTGGTTGTAGTAACGCTACAAATTATAACGATTGTACTATAGTAACCCTCTGTCGCGTGTAAGAATCTAGGCCATATTCCGAGTTCTCAGAATATTTATATAACAATAATTTAGGCTGTGCGTTTTTTTATAAAGTGTGGTGGAGTCTTTACGAGGCAATCATATCCGTGTGAATTGCCTCTCGCTCCACTTGGTAGGCTCTGACGGGGGCGGAGGGGAGAAAAGAACGTCTTTTCTCCTATAAACACTTTTTACTGCATTTGTAATACGCAGAGTTTTCTCATATGAGAATGTACGAAAGTACAATAAAGAAAACATTGAAATATTTGTATGTCGGCAGCTTGACACATACTATTGAAATAGCCTGTGCGGGTGTCACACCCAATTTCTGTCCGGCTGTAGCCGTAAAAAGATAAAACATTGACATTGACCGCTAAAACACGCTGATCTATCTAAATATTTAATTTAAAAAATCTGCTGTGGCCAGCACACGACCTCTCGCCTAATTCTGCTTATTCTGGTAATGTTCATGTAATGTATGTAAACGATAATGTAAACCAAGGTGCAAGCAAAAGATGTCAACTGTACTGTCGCTGCCATAATCATTCATTTTGTGTAGAAACAAGTTTCATATGATCATGGATAACAAGATACTGGTACTTAAAAAAAATAGAATATTAGTTGCACTTTATTCTATTGCTAAATACTACCACATGCAGCAAATTGTATTTAAAATTAACTGTACTCATAGATAATTATATTATCGTTTATTTTTAATTGCTAAAATTGTCATTAATAAATATTGTACCAATTTTTTTAAGGAAAACTATATCAAGATTCAAAAAGTACTACTTCCGGTTTGCGGCTTTCTACCAAAATCTTATTCGGTGTTAAGATCCTTCTTAAATTCTTAAATATGAAATTTGGTTATTAAAGGTTTGATACTTTTTAAGTTATCGTGGACGAAAAATCGTCACATAGTACGTCCATACGTCCATACACACACACAGACATCATCGTGAAAATAGTAAATTTGTATTGTAGAGACCCTGAAACGTGCTTATCCACCAAAAACTCATACTCGAACATTTTGATCCATTGCAATACCTCTCTTATAGAATATGAGGCGAGAGGTAAAAATTGAAATTTTATGACAATGACATTTTTCGACATCCTCTGCATCTTGGTTTACATTATCGTTTACGTATTAATGAACAATAAACTATTAAATTTGATATGTAATTATTTATTTAATTAGTACAATGAGCAGAATAAGGCGAGAGGTCGTGTGCAGGCCACATCGTATTTTTGTACTGAATCTACCCAACGCTCATTTTCATAAAAAATCTCCTGTGGATTAATACTTTGCGATGAAAATTCGTGTGTTGGTTCATTATTTTTGCATATTAAAGTAAAATAATGAAACAGCCATGATTCTATACAAATTGGATATTGGATTGCGATTTATTTAATAAGCGAGGGAATGAAACGTTTGATAATGAATGTAAATTTTTGTCCTGATTCGAAGCGTTTGCCTTGAGTGGGTGATTGATTAGCGAGTTAATTATTAATTAGTCTGCTCATTATTCAGCAGCGGGGTGCCTCTGTTAGCGAGCCCCCTGAGAACGAGAACACGGACTGATCGTATTTGTAAATTAATTAGAAATGTATTCAGTAGCTTAAAGAAACATAAATGATAGATTTTTTAAAACTGTGGGGTTACACACCTAAATTAAGGACTTAATAATGTGTCTATTGTCTAATATAAAATACATTTTCATATTATCATTAAAAATGATTTTGAAATCTGTAGGATTCCACCCTTAATTAAGTCCTTCATAATGTAAAATAATTATAATAATATTTATTTAATTAGCTTAAGCTATCACATTACAGAAATTAGGTAATAGGTATACCTATTCTATAAAATAAGAAATTTTACGTAATTGTAAATAAGCAGAAATAAAAATTTATTTAAAAAAAAGGGGGGAAACCCCTATGGCTTCAGGTACATTGCCTATCAGTCGCCTATCAGCCAGTAACAATGTGAATTAGATTATTATCATATATAAATCAAATGTTTGGACAATCACAACGTCCATGCTCTTTAGTGGGATTTGAACCTACAACCTCGCTGCCCGCTCGGACCACAGTGTCTAGTCACGTTAGTCCGCGCGGCCATCGTGGCCGGCAGAAATAAAATTAAAATACATGTTACACAATTAATTATTTATAATTGGTTTGTTAATTATTGACTACAGGGTGTTATGTGATTGTTAGTTTACTTGGGAAGTTGAAATAAGTGTAAGATTATTATTGTACCGATCATTGAGGAATAAACACGTGTAAAATATTAAGTTTGTTATTTAAAATTATTGTAACATACAATAAAGTTTTACAACACTGATTTTAAATTATTAAAATTAAAATATAAAATATATATATTCATATTTTTGATTTAATGTAATAAACAAGTACTTAATAAAGTCGAAATATTTCAATTAAATACATGCTTGGTGATGTAATGTATAAGAATATGTGGAGATGCCACACCTAGCTTATGTTCTAAATACACTTATTATTATAAATTCATCCATATTATATTATAATATATTTCATACTTACATTGCCAAATAGACGAATTCAAATTAAATTTGCTACCTACACAAATTATTGTAAATATCAAATGTATAAAGATATGTACGGGCGACACACCTAAATTATATCCTAAATACATCTATTAATATTGATTTATTCATATTCTTAAAAAAATGCTAGAAATTACGGGAAAATTATAGATATTTACTTTACAGTAACTTACGGAGCTGAAGGTTGAGTGAGATAATTCTCTCGAGTGGGTCATTTCTTTTTTCCTCTTAATAACTGCTTAAATATTAAGTTCCAACCGAAAACATCGTTGGTGACTTCCAACAAGCAAAGTAAAAATTTACCTACAACTACAAATTTTGATCAAAACCATTTTACTTTGCTTGTTCAAAATCACCATAGTTGTGACACTTTTATTTAGAGGTGTTGGATAAATTATTAAATAACTCATCAAAATTATAAGTAATTTTTAATTTCACTCTAAATGCATTATGAATTTTCTTTAAAAATGAAACTAATTTATTATTTCTTTAAAATTAAATGTCTTTCTAACAAAAAGACTTTCCATAAGTAGATATATGATAGCTGAAAATATGTTATTCATTATGTACAGCAGCATCAAGAACTTATATATTAAACAAGTTTACAACATATTAATTACATTCAAAGTGACTATTATTAACTATGAGAACCCATGCATGCACAGCTAGAACTCACACACGACCCACATTTAAATCTGTTAAATGACAAATTTTTTCGCTGTGGTTTGCTTTGAAGTTTCAATATTTATTTAATTAATGTTTCCATTTGAAACGCAAGCGTCGCCCGGTTTCAGTTTAGCGTCAAAGAAAACTGCGGACAAAAAATTCAATTGATTCTGATTTGCATTTGCATTTTTTAAATTATCTTTTACGAGGGGATTAGAGGCCAAAAAAATGTTAATTAAAAGAGCAGAGAACACTCTAGTTAAATAAAATGCAATGTCATTAAAGAAATAAACCTGACACATCATATTTCCATAGTCATTATCACATTATTTCAATTTACACATACAGCCGTACATGTTTTTCACAGATCAAAAGTTTTTACTGCTACAAAAATTTTAAATGCACGTTTATTCTACCATATAATATAATATAAATCATAAAATAATGCACATCCCCCTCGTATATGAATTCATGAAAAACATCAGAATTGAGCGAATCATAACTTTTCAATATACCTGTAAATAATAATCTGTGAATATTTTGATTTGAAATCTATTTTATTTTTTTTTCTCGAGAACTAAGCCTCATAGAGTGTTCAAAGTTGCTTATTTTTAATTCTCTATTGATCTGTATAAAAATGTTTTCAAAAAAACCCGAAATTACGAACTTCGAAAATCGACCAAAAAAAGTCCTTTTTTTCGAGACAAATATACCGGAATGAAGATAACTCGAGAACCGAGCCCCGTAGAAAAAAACTTCAAATTACAAAGTTGTTCAGTTTTTGATGCTCTATCGATTGGTATATAAGTTTTTTCGAAAAAACCCGAAACTTCGGAGTTAGCCTCAAAAAATAGATTTCGCTGAAACTTGGTATGTAGATAGATCTCGTTGAGTAGATTCCGAAAATGGGGTTGTTTTTTCAAAAATATTGTTTTTTACACAAGATAAACGACTTTAAAGGGTCGCAAAAACTGACCTCCATATCTCGGAATCTAGAGGCTTAGAGAAAAATGTCAAATATAAGAGTTGTTCCTTTTGTAATTTTAAGCAACTTTTGTATTTAAGTTTTTTCTCTAGGGCCCCTAGTTTTCGAGTTATAAGGGGAAACAGATTTGCAAAACGATGGACTATAGCCTTGGTGTTTTTTTTGGTCAAAACGCGCTTTTCTCTCCGAATAGATTGAAAATTTATACAGACCTTCTGTACATCAGTGCGCATCGATATCCGGTCGCAGATATTTTTTAAAAAAATTATTAAGGGAGAAATTAAATATTTAAGACCAAAATGGGGTGTTTCGGGTAATGGCTTATAGATCATGTATATTACATTTAATCAGTACAAATTATATATCAAAAGATCGAGAAAAATACGTAGATTCCGAATCTGTGCCGTTTATTACAAAATTCGTTACCGTTTTCGAGTAAAAGGGTAAATATTGAAAACCTCTCTTTTAATACTAGTGGCGCCATCCGTGAGATTTAACCTAACTAATAATTATTTGCGAATATTAATTAATCTTATTCTAGAGCATTGAAAATATATCTGTATACAGATTAAGATACGAGGAATACGATAAAATAAATTTGAAAATTTTATCATGTCTTATATATTGAGTAAAAAAGGATTCTGTAAAAATAAAATTCGGGCGTCCGGAGTTGTTCCCCTCAACTGTCAACATGGCTGACGTGCAAATATTATTATTAAAAATATTAATTTCTTAAAAAATCGTCATAATACGCGGAAATATAGTACGGCAAACGTTTTTAACAATTATATATTATATTGTAGGAAAGTTTGAAGGGATTCCGTGCCATGCAAAATATTCATCGATGAGATCAATGTGGTAGAATCGTAACTCATTCATAACTTTATAAATACTTCTTATTGGACTTTGAAACATACATCGATGGATTCAGAAGGTAATTATACATAAGTGACCACATTTTCAGTTCGATTGATTAAGTCTTTGTAGGTATATTCTTTGACTGACTGTCAAAGTAGGAAGGATCTCTGTACGTATTAATACATGAGTACTTATCGTTGGTCGTTGGGCCCTGCAACCTTCATCGATGCATTCTGGAGGTCAACAAACATAAATATCCACATTTTGTGATCGATTGGTTAAGTAGTTTAGTTGTTGTGGGCATATTTAGTTACTGGAGAGACACGCAGGTTATCTGTACTCATAACTACATAAATAACGAGATAAATACTTATTGTAGAACCCTGCAACCATCATCGATGCATTCAGGAGATTAAAATATATATGTGACTACATATTATTCATTATAAAAGATTTTATGAGTACATGAAGAAGCTAGACACGATCAAAACTGGTGTTTATTGTATTACAATGTTAATATAGTGTATTGTATTAGTTTATAAATAAAATACAATAAATTATTCATTATTATCATCAATTACTTGTTCATTCATCTTCTCTTTAAGTCTGAGATGTTTGTTAAAAACCACCCAGTGTTATTTTCGTTGCATTTGATTCCCGTTATGTATTAGAAGATTTCTAGGCCCTTAGTTAGGATCTAAGGGCTGGTTTTCACTGCTGGTACATCAATTATCAGCAGTTCCTCTGCTATTGCAAATACGAAAAGTACCTACACAGTAAATTGTCATTCTTGTTGTAAAAATATACTTCTACCTACCTATTATTGATTAAATTAGACTCAAAATGTGGATATTTATGTTTGTTGACGTCCAGAATGCATCGATGAAGGTTGCAGGGCCCAACGACCAACGATAAGTACTCATGTATTAATACGTACAGAGATCCTTCCTACTTTGACAGTCAGTCAAAGAATATACCTACAAAGACTTAATCAATTGGACTGAAAATGTGGTCACTTATGTATAATTACCGTCTGAATCCATCGATGTATGTTTCAAAGTCCAATAAGAAGTATTTATAAAGTTATGAATGAGTTACGATTCTACCACATTGATCTCATCGATGAATATTTTGCATGGCACGGAATCCCTTCAAACTGTCCTATAATGTAATATATAATTGTTAAAAACGTTTGCCGTACTATATTTTCGCGTATTATGACGATTTTTTAAGAAATTAATATTTTAAATAATAATATTTGCACGTCAGCCATGTTGACAGTTGAGGGGAACAACTCCGAACGCCCGAATTTTATTTTTACAGAATCCTTTTTTACTCAATTTATAAGAGATGATAAAATTTTGAGATTTATTTTATCGTATTCCTCGTATCTTTATCTATATACAGATATATTTTCATTGCTCTAGAATAAGATTAATTAATATTCACAAATAATTATTAGTTAGGTCAAATCTCACGGATGACGCCACTAGTACTAAAAGAGAGGTTTTCAATATTTACCCTTTTACTCGAAAACGGTAACGAATTTTGTAATAAACGGCACAGATTCGGAATTTACGTATTTTTCTCGATCTTTTGATATATAATTTGTACTGATTCAATGTAATATACATGATCTATAAGCCATTACCCGAAACACCCCATTTTGGTCTTAAATATTTAATTTCTCCCTTAATACATTTTTTAAAAAATATCTGCGACCGGATATCGATGCGCACTGATGTACAGAAGGTCTGTACAAATTTTCAATCGATTCGGAGAGAAAAGCGTGTTTTGACCAAAAAAAACACCAAGGCTATAGTCCATCGTTTTGCAAATATGTTTCCCCTTATAACTCGAAAACTAGGGGCCCTAGACAAAAAACTTAAATACAAAAGTTGCTTAAAATTACAAAAGGAACAACTTTTATATTTGACATTTTCTCTAAAGCCTCTAGATTCCGAGATATGGAGGTCAGTTTTTTCGACTCTTTAAAGTAGTTTATCTTGTGTAAAAAACAATATTTTTGAAAAAACAACCCCATTTTCGGAATCTACTCAACGAGATCTATCTATATACCAAGTTTCAGCGAAATCTATTTTTTAAAGCTAACTCCGAAGTTTCGGGTTTTTTCGAAAAAACTTATATACCAATCGATAGAGCATCAAAAACTGAACAACTTTGTAATTTGAAGTTTTTTTCTACGGGGCTCGGTTCTCGAGTTATCTTCATTCCGGTATATTTGTCTCACAAAAAAGCACTTTTTTTGGTCGATTTTCGAAGTTCGTAATTTCGGGTTTTTTTGAAAATATTTTTATACAGATCAATAGAGAATTAAAAATAAGCAACTTTGAACACTCTACGAAGCTTAGTTCTCGAGAAAAAAAATAAAATAGATTTTAAATAAAAATATTCACAGATTATTATTTACAGGTATATTGAAAAGTTGTGATTCGCTCAATTCTGATGTTTTTGATGAAATTCATATAGGAGGGAGGTGTGTGTTATTTTATTATTTATATTATATTTATATAGTCGTAGATAAAACGTCGTATTTGACTCGCATATAATAGCTATAATTCATATGAGGATGAAAGTTTATGCACAAGCTGTAGGCGAGTTTATAATCATCCGAATGAATTATGAGCTTTTTAAATACTATTATTTAATTTTTATTTCAATAAATTGTATTGCAGTTTCTGGTAATTTACACATGAAATATTGAAGTATAAAATATAAAAATTAACAGAGATTTAACTCATATTTTATTCAAAATTTCAGTGTATCTTTCTTCAAATATATAAAAGATAAAATAAATATCCCTTCTCTGTATCATGTTTAGAATTCTTTTATTATCCCCTTATTATCCTTAGAATAACCGTCCTGATTTTATTTCGGTTTTATTTTCGTCTGCTTTTCCTGAATTTTCCGCTTTTCAGTGTCGCTTGGTTTCAGGATTGAGACTGAAGCCAGGGGGCCAGATTTGCGTGAAGAATTTGAATTTTTATTAGGATATTTCAATCGAATTGCAAAACGATGACGAAAGGAAGATGGTGAGACTTGATGAAAATACGGGGATTAATATTCAATTAGAAGTTTGGAAATAATATTTTTATGTTTATATGAATATTCAGAAACGGAAGATTAGAAAAACCTGAAGAAATTGCAAGCATAATTGAAATTTTAGTGTCAATTTTTAGATTCGTGATCTTTCGTCCACAATAATTTAAAAAGTATCAAACTTTCAATAACCAAATTTCATATTTAAGGGTTCAATAAGGACTGTATAAGATTTTGGTAGAAATCCGCAAACCGGAAGTAATTATATAGTTTTCCTTAAATAAATTGGTACAAATTTCATATTTATTGTTTTAATAAGAATCTTAACACCGGGTAAATTTTGCTAGAAATCCGCAAACCGGAAGTAGTACTTTTGAAGCTTGATATAGTTTTCCTTAAATAAATTGTTACAATATTTATTTCTGACAATTATTATACAATTAAAAATAAAATAAAATATAATTATCTATGGATACAAATAATTTTAAACACAATTTGCCGAATAAAATACTTTTTTGAAATTGCAGTATCTTGTTGTCTATGATCATATTAAATTTGTTTCTACACATAATTTGAAATAATATTTATGACAGTAACAGTACAGTTGACATCTTTTGCTTGCATCTTGGTTTACATATTACATGAACATGAAACTATTAAAATGTAAGTAAAACTATTTATTAGATTAGTAGAATAAGCAGAATTAGGCGAGAGGTCGTGTGGTGGCCACAGCAGATTCTTTAAATCGGGTCATAACCATCTAGCCCTAGACCTTTTGTCCGATCTTCATGAAATTTTGCGTTTAATTCAATAGGACAATTATTATGATTAAAAATGTAGAATTTATGAAATTTTGAATGGAGGTCTCTTGACCATTCGAACGTTTAAGGTACTGTGTTATACCTTCTACCACCGTCCAACTCACGGGTACCCGAGGCTGCGTGTTTTTCCGGTGGATAATCTGCCTCCTGCTGCAGTGTAAACTCCTGCGTCGTCCTGCGGTGAGCAGCAACAGCTCCTGCAAACAACGTCAGCTTTCGGCTAGAAGTCTCGTTAGCGAAGCCTGATTTACATACATGAATAATGTCATATTGGCAGGAATGAAAACACGGAGCAGCTTAAGTCAATTATAGTGTAAAGTGCTCTTAATCATAAGCCGATTATGGACAGACGAGCAGCATTTTGTTTTGTTCTTCACCCATCTTACGAAAGCGAAAATATTCTTTCTTGAAATTTATTTTCTGACAGATAATTTATCTGAGACTTCATCTAAACTTCATTTAGACTCCAAAAAAATTGTATTATTAAGTCAATTACATTTATATTATAGGTTTACAAACTACATAAATAATGCATTTTTACCTTCCGCTTACCTGTAAAGGAAGGTATTGGAATCATGCAAAAAATCGGGTAGTGAGTTTATAGTGGATGAGCACGAATTAGGGTCCTTACAACTCATTTTTGATAGTTTCTCGATGATGTCTGTATGTATGTGTGTGTGTGTGTGTGTATGTGTGTGGTCCGGGCCGATGCCGTGTGTCGCATAACTCAAATACGAATTATCCAAAAATTTTGATATGTAGTATTTTACAATTGTATACGAATAGGAAGAGCTCATTAGATTTTGGTACAAATATCTTCACCGGAAGTGATATTTTTTGAAGATTGAAAAGATTAAGTGTCAAACATGTCTATAAATTTGGATAAATATAGTATTTATTTGTAATAAGATAAAGAGGAAAAGTTATTTGCAATTTCCGTTATAAAAAAATTGTCTTTATCTGGTAGCATTAAAGAACTGCAGTAAAATTTAAAAAATAAATTTATCAAATAAAACGTTGAAATCTTGTAATCCATGTTCGGTTGATTTTTGTTTCTGCATAAAAAATATTGACAGATGAGACGGGTGACAAGTTGGCATACTAGCGCTATATAAGTCATAAAAGCTATTAAATGTAGTAACTGAACGGAGGATTGCTTCAACACAGAAGAGTTTTCGTGGGAATGAATCTTTTGACTCAGGTGATACTAATTTCTGTGTTTGAATATTTTAGATTTTTATTTGTATATTTTAAATGGGCACCAGATTGTACGTATACATTTCTGTTTAAAGTCTAGATATTACGTGTGATGGCCACGTTAGATTTTTTAATTTCAAATCTGACGTTTTATCAAACATATCAATTTACAGTAATTTTGAGCAGTCGTGGACAATATATTTCACAGTCTACGGCTGCTGTAATAATGCTGTTCTTCCACTTGTAACATAAACAACTATTAATGTACAGGATCCACCTTACCTTTGAATAATATTTCAAGAAAGCTGAAATCTGCCTACATATTTTTATCATCAATATGGAAGTGCAATAGATAGGATACCTGCTATCTTCCTTTGTGAAATAGCGCTATTTTGCTCGTTATTTTCATGTAAATTTATTTCATTGCTTCGCTTGCAAACCGGTAACATTTTTACACGGAGTTCAGCCAGTGATAGATGGAAATGAGCCTGTTGTTATTAATTTAAACCTTGTGAAAAAAAAACCTGAAACAGTCTTGCTGTTAATTAAAACATGTACGGTTCTTTTAATTATTTTAATTTTTTCATGTGTAAATTACACAGTTGTAGAAATATTCCTCGGCTTGTTCAGATGAATTCATGAGCTGTAAGTTTATGCAATCTTGTTAAGCTCATTCCAAGCAGAGAATAAATACAAAGAAAAAATAAAAATATATTAATGTGGATCTTGGCAATAGTGCTTTATACCACTGCAGTTATCTGACAGATATCTGTTCAACAGTAGAACAATTGAGTTTCAGTACAGGTCTTTTACAGTAAATGTTTATTTATCATTATTTTGCTCATACAATTTAGCTAATAGTATATTATTTATCAAGCACATAATGTAGGCTATAATTCAATAGGATGAAAGTTCATGCACGAGCTGAAGGCGAGTGTATAATCATCTGAGTTAATTATAGCCATTATGTGCGAGTCAAATACGACGTTTTATCTATGAATTTTTAAATGAAACATTTCTTTATTCATTAAAATAATAATCTAACATTTTGATGAGATGATAGTAACAGTAGTGTTGAATAATGGATTCATAATACATAGGATGTCTTATGGAGGGGTTTATATTACTACTTTATACCTACATAATTAATGTATTATTCAATTGTCGTAGATAAATAATAATCAATTGCAAAAGAAATTCATATTTTTATTTTTACTAATTTTTGGATTATGAATGAGCTAGTATTGAGCACATTATTCAGGCCTAATTTAGGTGTGCCACCCGTACAGATTTTTGTACAACATTTGTAGCACATTTTACATATTTTTATGAATAAATATAAATGAATTTATAATAATAGTTAGTAGTATTGATAAGCTATCAATTCATGAACTCACGTGTACTTATGATAAAAAATACACACAGAGAAAAAATTGTACAAAATTATAAAAGAATTGTTTATTTCTGCCCTACAAATTGTAGTTCAAATAGGGACAGACACAAATTGTTTTATGTCTTCCTAGTATGTAATTGTTTAATTATGTCATGGATACGAGGTATGTTATATACTACATTATACCCTAGGGCATTAAGAAATTGCCATGGTAATATTGAGACATCACTAATGTTTTTCTTCTGAAATTAATATATTTTCTGTCTGTTACTAGGATACCAAAAATATTAATAAAATTCGAAACGTCAAAACGAAATGTCACGCGCGCAATATTTTAAATAAAATAGTAAGACATAAAATATTGTATGCACCACGGGCATCATTGATGTTTATAGCCCTCGGGCGATTTACAGACCCTCGGGCCAGAGGCCCTTGGGCTTGTAAACATGTCGCCCTCGGATGAGCATAAACATCATCATGATGCCCTTGATACACAAATAACTATTAAAAATTTATATAATATTGTAGATTTTTAAAAAACGTTATAAAAATTCATAAATATTGTATTTAACTATACAACAATTGTAATAATTTAGTCTTCAAAATTTTAAAAATAATATTGTATTAAAATTTGAAATGTGATTTTTCTCTGTGCATAATCTTACTGGTGTTTACCACCAGTAAGAGAAACCCGTGAGTTGCAAGGTTGAAATCTTTTATGTCTCTGAATGAAACTCTCAGTTATAATTATATCCAGTCGGGCGCATAAAAGGAAAAGAGTTCTCAGCGTCTTAAGAAAGAATGAAATTATTGTATTGTTCAAAACCACCCAATTCGTAGTACTTTACTAATGAAATGATCTTTATTTCTAAAACCGCTGCATAAAAAAAGGCTTTCAAGACTTCAACAAAGAATGCGGTATAAAAATTTAGCTCTCCTACGCAAAGAATATTTAATTTACACAATATTATATCAATCTATGTCCAATGTGCTAATCCCAAGTTCATTATAACAACAATGGCTGAAAGCTATTAGCCGTTTCTAAAGCATTTCACATTTCGATTATAAATGGTATTCAAATTGTAACAAACTGTAACTGGCATCCAATATTGAGCTACTGACAGCTGAGAAAAACATACAAATGGTTTTATACCTGAAGTGGAAAGTTTAGAACGCTATTATTCAATGGATAATATAACCTGTCACTCAATCAAAAACACGCACGATTTATTGATAAGAAAAACTATTACTCTTGGAAAATATAAACCCTTCAGCCATGATGCATGCATTTCATAATATTACTACTAAAGTATAACATTAAATGCCACAGGGAATAATAATTATTACTTTGCCTGAATCAATTTCTCCGTGCAAATTAATTTTTAAGCCCATTTTACATTGAGCAAGCGCAACGGGCAACTGCAATCTTCAGGTCAGAGTTGAACAAGAAAATTGCAGAAGACATTTTTTACCTCTCGCCTAGAGAGGTATAGGGATCGTGAAAAAATTCGATGTCGAGATTTTTGTCAATAAACACGTTTTAGCACCTTTAGAACCTATTTTGACTATTTTCACGATGATGTCTGTGTGTGTGTGTGTGTCTGTATGTGTGCCTACTATAGTCTTTCGTTCTGATTCATTATCTCAAATTCTACTGTACATAAAATTCTAATATTTTGCAATATACATTTATATATGTTAATGAAGAGCTGATAAGATTTTGGTAAAAATCTGCCAACCGGAAGTGGTATTTTCTTGAAGCATTTTAACATTTTTTGCAAAAAATATAGAAAATACTGCGATAGTTACAATTTGTCATTCGACATTTGAAAGAAGAAATTATCTTTTACAATATTTATTTAACATCGTTTCTATATCTCTTACCAATAAAGGAAAATTAATTTTCAAAAATTTGTAATTTTACCTACCACGATTTTACAAATCATAATATAGGAACAAAATTTAAAAACAAAAATGAAATGTCAATGTGATAGATGAACAGACGTATACACAGTTTCTGAAATTTTTGTGACACCATTTTTAAATCTAAATATATTATTAACTGGGTTTGAAACTTAGAACCTATAGAAGCCGAAATATAATAAATTAAAAACTGACTGAATTCCATTAAGTTTTTATCCTTCAATTAAACGTATTCAGTCAAGAAGTATCATCGATTCATTATTATTATAATAACTGGATATAAGGTAATAAAAATAAAAATTTTATCTACAAAGAGCTAATTTGATTGCAATGCCAATAGGAATCGGTACTTTACTTGAAGAACTATAACAAAAATTACAAAAAGTAGCCTAACCAAATCCAAATTCACATATTACAGTGTCAAGGCGGGAGGTCATGTGCTGGCCACAACAGATTTTTTCATTTTACACTGAGCAACATCAGCAACATGCAATTACTTATTTAATGTATAAATTTATTAATAAATTTACCAATATTTTGTTACTATGTCAACTTAACCTCTTGGATGTGTTGTATTGTATATTGTTGGAAAATAAGGATAGAATGGCATTATAACCACTAACGCACTAACTTTCAAACACAAATTAATCTTTTTCACGTTTATGTTCAGTTGGTAGTATCACAACGAACTAAAAATAACTAGAAATAACTGTGAATTCCCTGCAAGCCTTACAAAAATTAGAACATGTTCTATTCCATGCAACCATTGCCTCAATATTGTTTCTGCCTGTTGAGCGTGCAATTTCTGTATTACACTCATGCAATATTGAATCAATTTGTCAAAAGTTGCACTTGCATCTGCAATATTGCTCTATGTAAAATGGACTTTAAAACCTTGCAATGTTTAATTATGTATCTATGGTGTTAGAGAATTGACGTTGACATATTGGTATTTATTTTATTAAAATCTTGTAGGTATGCAATAAGTCTTAAACAAAATTATTTATACTTAATTATTAAAATATTATTTATTTAAAATGCGCAAAATTATTTGAGCTGCTAAAAAATGCCAGTATCTGTGAATGGTACCCACACTCACTGATTGAATGAATTACAAATTCTACGATTGTTTGGAAAAGTTATAAATAACTCCTTTCGACTTTATGAATAGAGGTAGTTAGAAACAAGGTCTCAATACGTACAATAGAAACTAATGAATTTCAAATTAAAGTAATAATTAAGCTGTATTAATTTTCCACAAATTTAAGAGCAACTTGTTGTGTTAAGAGCGCGCTTAAAAGTAAAATAAACCGTAGGTAACACGAAGTCTGTAATGGTAATGTTTTTAACCCGATGATAGTCAAAATCATATTATACGTCATAATTTGATTTAAAAATAAATGTTATTTTTTCTGTAACTACTAGTGCCACGTCAGCGACATTTTAAATCTGTTATACAGAATGTATCATAACTTCGAGTACATACGTTAGGTATATGTTGTTTGATATTCTGATTATGAATCAAAAAAAATTTTTTATAAAATTCGAAAAATTAAGGGTAGTTTACCTGCAGCATTTTTTGTAGTACTGCACTGGATTCGTTTTCCTATTAAATAAAAATCTGACGTGGCCGTTACAATACCTCTCGCTTTGACATTGAAATATTATTATTTAACCTCGTATTTAACCAAATATTAAGCTTTAATTTAAATAAAATACAACACCGTATAACATATTTGATATAATAATATAAAATAATCATACATTATATTATTTTAAAATGCATTATTCTATACATAATATCAGTAATATCCTTGTTCTAGTGAATCAGCGTAAGTTCCTTATATTGTGGCAATTTAAAAATTATTGTTATTTGTTAGTTCTATCAGATCTATCTATTTTGTAGCTCTCGGAGAGTAAAATCTCGCAACTGAGAATAACTGTCGATAGTAACTCTGGAGAATTACTCTCAAGTGGACACGTAGCATAATATTTGAACTTCTTAATGGACTTATAATAATTATGTAGGTAATAAATTATATATTTCACAAATCTAATCAACTCTTAGTTTAATATATTATTTTATTTTATAAATACCATATTTACGTAATACTATGTCCAGTTAATATCTATATACTATATCCAACATTACAAAATTCTACACCACACTCTACACATGCACTACACCACAGAGAAACCTCCTTGCCACATACATCGGTTTATCTGTCACATTGACAATTTTAGTTTTGTTTTAAATTTTATTTCTATTTCGGGATTCACAAATCGTGGTAGGTAAAATTATATTATTTAAAAAAATTATATTTCTTTATTGGTTAAAGATATAGAAACAAGTAAGATTAAATATTGTACAATGTAATTTCTTCTTTCATGTGTGGTATGTCAAATTGTAACAATCGCATTATTTTATACAATTTTTGCAAAAAATGTTATAGTGCTACAAGAAAAGTACCATTTCCGGTTGGTGGATTTTTGCCAAAATCTTTTCAGCTCTTCATTAACATATATAAATGTATAATGCAAAATATTAGAATTTTATGTTCAGTAAAATTTGAGATAATGAACCGGGACGAAAGGCTATAGTAGGCGTACATATAGACTTTCATACACACACACACACACACACACACACACACACACACACACACACACACACACACACACACACACACACACACACACACACACACACACACACACACACACACACACACACACACACACACACACACACACACACACACACACACACACACACACACACACACACACACACACACACACACACACACACACACACACACACACACACACACACACACACACACACACACACACACACACACACACACACACACACACACACACACACACACACACACACACACACACACACACACACACACACACACACACACACACACACACACACACACACACACACACACAGACATCATCGTGAAAATAGTCAAAATAGGTTCTAAAGGTGCTAAAACGTGCTAATTGACAAAAATCTCGACATCGAATTTTTTCACGATCCCTATACCTCTCTAGGCGAGAGGTAAAAACCGTAGGTAACACGAAGTCTGTAATGGTAATGTTTTTAACCCGATAATAGTCAAAATCATATTATACGTCATAATTTGATTTAAAAATAAATGTTATATTTTTCTGTAACTACTAGTGCCACGTCAGCGACACTTTAAAACTGTTACATGGCTCATTTTGCATATGCTATAAATTTTGGATAAACGATGTAATCTACAATGACAATTATGTTACACAATGCAAATATATACGTTCCTAATTGCCTTATTCTAAGAAGTATGTCTGTAATAATATAAATAAATCCTATTTATTTGGATGGCTTTATTGTAAAACATAGTTATAAGTTTTGCCACGTTTCGACCAGGATCTTGGTCATTTTCAAGCAGAAGTCAACATGTTGAATTATATGAATTATTACTTAAATTTGGAGTGTGTACACACCCCAAGAGTGCAACAGTGACTTTTCAAATTATCAACATGTTAACTTCTGCTTGAAAATGACCAAGATCCTGGTCGAAACGTAGCAAAACTATGTTTTACAATAAAGCCAGTCATAAGGTAATCTAAAGACTCTAATGATTATATTGATATATTATGCCTATCGCTTGTTCCTATTTGAAGAAATTTATGCAGATAAAGTGCATAAAATGACAATCTGAAAACTGTTTCAAGCAGGACCTTAAATGATTGATCTAATGCAATACATAATTGAGATTTCGCATCCATAATTCCAATATTATTGACAAATTATGACAAATATCACTAGAATCGTCATTTATGAAACATGTTTCCAATAATACCAATGAGTTGACAGCACATCCAGTAAAACAAGCATTTCTCAATCAACCCTTTTGAATAATTCTCCAACTGTTAAATTCCTTGGGTGGGTCGCCCCCACAGGGTCGTGTATCAAAGGTGACCGGACACCGTGCAAGCTCCAAGCTCGAAGCTGTGGAAGCTTGATACAAAGCTCGAACCACAGACCACGGAATGTAGGAATGTACTAGAGGGGATTAGCAGGAGGAACAGAGGTGATACCCGCAGATGGATTAGAATTGGATTAATTAATATGAGAGGAATGTGGCGGTAATTGGGTTTTTAGGGTAGTTTAGTGTGGATGCCTCACAGGTAGCGTGGTATTTTTTAAAATTTAAATTAAACCACTGGAGATATTTTCATCTAATAATCTGAAAGTTAATTTAACAGATTGACTTATAATTTGTTAGATTAACTTAATTATAATAACAAAACTACACCCAAATAATAATAATTTATGTTTGAGTAACTTAAGTGACTTGAGTGAATAATAGTATATTATACAACGATACTATACTGCCGTCATTAGGAAAAAGGTCCTATATTTAAAAATTTTGTTTTAGCTATTATTTTATATAAAAATTTTTGTGGAAACAACTATGCGGGTTTTTACTATTAAAATTGCTTTATATAAATATAATACTAATAATAATCAATTCTACCTTTTCTTAGGGCAGCTGGACATTCTATTTTGGTATATATTTGTAATAATTTACGCATATTACAAAATCTCAAAATTTGCAGATAGGACATTCTTCCTAAGGAGGGCAGTATAATGGATGCTATTATTCCTGAAGATTAAGTTTATAACACGGTGTAAGCAAAGCGAGCGAGGGTTTTAATCATCTGAGGGAATAATAGTCGTTATAGCGAGTTGTATACTGTACTTTATCTACGACTAAATTATTACTTACAAGATTTTAATAAAATAAATACAAATATGCAAAAGTTTTGACATTTCCAAATGTCAATTCTCTATCACCATAAATACATCGTTAAACATTGCAATGTTTTTAAAAAATAATGTGCACGGAGAAATTGATTCAGGCAAAGTAGTTTTCTGATTGGTGTAGAGAAAGAAATACTGACTTTTATTCTCTACGGGATTATTACATGGTATTATGTAGCAAACATCACACATTTAATGTTCATGTTATACATTAGTCGTAGATAAAATGAATTATGTGAATATTAATTCTCTATCACCATGGATACATTATTAAACATTGCAAGGTTTTTTAAAAATAATATGTACGGAGAAATAGATTTAGGAAAAGTAATTTTCTGATTGGTGCAAAAAGCAAGATACCTAATTAATGTTCATGTTATACTTTAATCTTAGATGAAATATTTTATCCAACACCTTTTGATAAAAGCATCATAACTATGGTGATTTTAAACAAGCAAAGTAAAAGATTGTCCACTAGTGGCTTTGATCAAAATTATACCCACTAGTGGGTAAACTGTTACTTTACTTGTTGGATGTTTTAGGTTATAACTTAAGTGGGATTCTGTGAAAATCTGTAGTTGCTACAGATCTATAAAATTAAAAATATTAAACAAAATCGCAATGAAATTTATAATCATATGAACATTTTTATATTTGTAAACAAACATTGATGTGATTTTGTTCAATATTTAAAGATTTCAAATTTGTAAAACTTACATCTTTGCACAGAATCCCATCATTAATATTTTTTGAATATTTAAGTAGTTATTAATAGATTAAAAGGAATGACCCACTCGAGAAATTTATCTCATTCAGCCTTCGGCCTCGTGAGTTACGATTTTCCTCGTGGGTTATTCCTTACTTTGCCCACTTGTAAAGTAAATAACTATTATATACTTTAAATTAATTTTATTTTACCCAAATATATTTTTGTGTACAGAGTGTTTAACAACTTCGTGCATATATTTTAATGGTAATATAGAACTTAATTTACTAAACAAAAAACAAAAAGAATTTTTTTAAAATTCGTTACATTAACAGTAGTTTTCTGAAGAAGCACATTTTTAAACCAATGATTTGTTGACTGTATAATGGGTATCTCACTAACTATGAATGGATTAAAATTAAATTTTAATTGACTGCAATGGCAAAATAGTAAATAAAACTATTTGATTTAATTGAAAATATTTCTTCAGTTTCATGTTAAGATCTGTAATATTTTCTTGACCAGGCACTAGCTATTCTAAATTATATTTTATTTTCAACCCGTATTTATTACAGTAGAATACCTGGAACATTGTACAACGTTTCAATTTTACTTTGTCTTGTTAGCATGGCAAACATGGAGTTTCTTTGTTGTCTAAGGCCACTACGATGCTGGTACACACACAGACACACACACCCACACACCCCTCACACATAAACACTCTTGTAACAAACAGTAAAACCGTAAAGTTTTGTAAGCAGGTATAAAAAGAGTTTCGAAATAAATTTGCATGCGGAATTATTTGAAAATTCCTGCTACGGTCCTGCTGCAGTCCTGCGCAGAGCTGGCGGGTGTAACGATCGTCTTTTATTCTGTTGTTTCGTCTGCAGTGGCTAGATCTGTAGATCTGTAGATCTTTCAATAAAGAATATATCGTTTGAAAACCGACTGTCATTATTGTTTTCCAAGAGTGCTTGGTATAATGGTTCCTTATTGTTTTGTTCATTTTTCTTTGTCTTTGTTTACGACTTATATGATTTGTTGGGATTGACGCTAAATTATGTCGCTTCAATCAAAAAAGGTAAACACGTTTTTTCAGTTTCTTACTCGACATGAAAGCCTGTTTGTTTACAGAGGATCAAAAAATTGCTTTGTCACTCGTAAATTAAATTTTTTTCGCAGTCTTTCGTAAAACATTTTAAGGATAGATAATTATACTTTTTGAGGACAGTATTAGTAATATTAGGAAGTAACAGGATTATATTACAGGACTATAAAATATTATAATAATATACATTGTAAAACATCTTGCAATTAAATCAAGCTGACCACTTGATCGTCTTAAATGTAGTCCTGGTTATAAAAAATCTCTCACAGCTCTCTGCATGTGATGACATACGAACCCGAAGTTCCGTGGTTCAAGTCTCTCGGCCGGCAGTGTGTGATTGTAAAACATCTTGCAATTAAATCAAGCTGACCACTTGATCGTCTTAAATGTAGTCCTGGTTACAAAAGCTTTCTGCATGTGATGACGTACGAACCCGGAGTTCCGTGGTTCAAGTCTCTCGGCCGGCAGTGTGTGATTGTAAATCATCTTGCAATTAAATCAAGCTGACCACTTGATCGTCTTAAATGTAGTCCTGGTTACAAAAGCTCTCTGCATGTGATGACGTACGAACCCGGAGTTCCGTGGTTCAAGTCTCTCGGCCGGCAGTGTGTGATTGTAAAACATCTTGCAGTTAAATCAAGCTGACCACTTGATCGTCTTAAATGTAGTCCTGGTTACAAAAGCTCTCTGCATGTGATGACGTACGAACCCGGAGTTCCGTGGTTCAAGTCTCTCGGCCGGCAGTGTGTGATTGTAAAACATCTTGCAGTTAAATCAAGCTGACCACTTGATCGTCTTAAATGTAGTCCTGGTTACAAAAGCTCTCTGCATGTGATGACGTACGAACCCGGAGTTCCGTGGTTCAAGTCTCTCGGCCGGCAGTGTGTGATTGTAAAACATCTTGCAGTTAAATCAAGCTGACCACTTGATCGTCTTAAATGTAGTCCTGGTTACAAAAGCTCTCTGCATGTGATGACGTACGAACGAATGAATACCAACAAAAAAGAATGATTTAAAATAGATTATTTCTTTAAATATACAGCAACAGTTGATCATTTTGGCTACGGAAATAAAGACATCATTTATTAATTGAAATCTGATCACACGTTGAAGATTTTCTAAAGACTTCTAAAGTCTTTGTTTCGTGGTTAGTTTCCTGATAATTATTTTCGCGTCTGCGGTTCATATGTTCTGCGTTTCCAGCACCGGCTTTGATATTTCATCTGTTAATGTTTTTTTTTGTCTCCTTTTCACTTCGACTGTTTGAGTAGTTTTTGTATCTTGCAAAGAATAGAGATAAATGTAGCAATAATTTGACTTGTATTTGAAACAGTACGATAAAATTCTGGTGTGTTATTTTTTATTTGGAGCACTTGTGTACTTGTGTAAAATACAAAGAAATAATGGTCATTATAAATTGCGACTGCATAATCGCGGATGCTGGAAAAGAAATTTAAAACAAAGAAAGTATCTTGTTTCGAATAAAGTTACAAAGAAGTTTTTACCATATTGTCTGCCTGTATTATACAGGGTGATTCACAACTTAACAATGTAGTGAGCAACTTATCACGGAACTGAAAGATTTTTTCAAAATTTGTAATATTTTAATCACTTTTCAAATGAAATTTCATAAAATACTATTCTTGTCTTTGTACAATTATTAATTAAAATTTATTTTTATTCTATTCATAGTTAATCTACAATCCAATGCTTTTTGCTAAAACTGCCCTTAAATTTACAGATTTTTATTTATTTTTACTTCCTTGTACGGAGTAATAAGGAAGTATTGTAATCCCGAAAAATTTCGGTTTTCAGATTTTGATGGAAATATCCGTTTTGACCTTTTCTGACTATAACTACTAATTTCGTATTGAGAATGAGGTTTTAGGCTCATTATAGAATTTTATTATATATATGGAAGAGTATAAGTTTTGCGGCGATTGACATTAAAAGTGCTGTTTTTGTGACAGTTGACAGTCAGCAAAGTGTCACTTTTGCTGCCTAGGTAGCAAAAATAGTAAAAAAGCCTAGGCAGCAAAAGTAATTGTTACTATGGTGAATCAACAAATTTGACATTTATAAAATTCATCAACATACCTAACCTATTTTGTTTTTTCATAGCAACTGTCAACATATTCACATAGCAACATATTTGATTGCGATACCTATCAATATATTTAAAATAATCAGTAAATTAATATTAAATAATAACAATCGCCGAAAAAATAATGTGTTTAACATGGCAAAAAATACAGATTTGCTGCCTAAGCTAGATTCATAACCTCGGCTGTGCCTCGTCTATGAAACTCTAGTCGCGGCAGCAAATCTAATATTTTTTTGCCTAGTTAAACAACTAACTATTTTACAATTTTTAAACGATTGATAACGTAGTTAAACATACGTAGCAGCATCATTATGAAGTGAATTAAAAATGACTTGTAATCACTCATGTTAAACGAGCCCTAATTGATATATAATCACCGTTGAGATCAAGTGTGGCTCCACTCAACTCTTTTGTTATCAATTGAGGGTTAAAAACAAAGGCCAATCGCTGACACGTGATGCCGTGAACCCTGCTAATGGGCCGCAGGAGTCGTGGAGGGCAGGATCTGTGTTTTGTTGTCCTGCTGTTGTTCTATGTTTACCTACAGCAAACTGTTGTCTAGATACGCCTTGTGCTTTTGTCCTTCTATTTGTTCAGCGGGATTTTGTTTATTTCAGATGTTTGACAATCGCGATCGCATATTGAAGGGGATTTCCAATTTCAATATGGGTGCATATTCATATCTTAGAGTATATAGAAATTATAGAGGTAGCATACTCTGATTTTTTGGGCGACGGATAAAAGCCATGAGACGGAAGGGGGGTGATACTAGAGCATACTAATATGGCGCATATATATTTATATTTATTCTGAAAGTTTTATAAATAGTAAACATACCACGAAAGGAACAGATTGCACAAAATGTTATTATTGACCTTATATTTCATTTAAACCATCCCACTTGACAAAATAAAATCCCCAGAACATTTCAAGAATGTGAACATCCCGGCTTGTTACTTGCTATATTTGCCCATTAACATCCTAATAATATCTTTGCGATTGCTAATGTCCGCCCCTGGTAACATTATCTATGTTACATCCCAATGTTCTAATTTGATAATAATATCACAATTATGCATCCCATGTAATTCTCTGAGATGTTTGTATTGAGTATGTAATTTTTGATCGTACTCAGGATGTGGCTAGGATAGACTTACGTAACATCACTTAAAGTACAAGAATACAAATTATTTTCATCTGTCAAATTCTGAGATATGTTTATATCAAAATAACCTTACTTAATTGTTATTTTCTCTTTTATTTATTTATAGGTGTCATTCTGTATAGTACGGCGAAATATTATAGTAAAAATTTGTATCACGGCACTAATATTTAAAAAATAGTAAAAAACGCTACTGGAATGCAGTCACATAATTTTGTTTTCCCTCTAATCAACCGGTTTCAACGCCTTAGGATTGAGAAAATATAAATAAAAATAAAATATCTAATATGTAATGCATATTCTAAATAAATAACAATAAAACATAAATAAATATAAGAACACATCAGTTTGAGTCCAATTAACAAATTCAAATGTTGCTACCTGGAAATACGATGTATAGTTTAAACAATTAAAAGTTTATGCGTCTCTTGAAACTATTGCAGCTGCCCAAATATGTCATATTGTTGAAGAATAATACAGTTAAATTGATTCCCTATGTTTTATTTTAAAAATACCGTGAGTTTTATTTAACGTGAAACATGGGATCTTTCATATCCATGGTTACGAATTTGACAGCAATGTATTAGAGCGATTCATTTAAAATAGAACATAGGCTGTCATTTTCAAGTAAATATTACCTGTCAATTAGGGTTGTGTTGTTGAAAATAAGGTATACAATTGAAGAAAAGGTGCAAATGATACCTACGTTGGTATAATGCAGATGTTAGCCTCAGACAAATATCTATCTGATTTATTTCGTGTATTTGAGAATTTGTTATAAATCGTATTCTAAATGTTTATATTTCTTGCAACATGTTTCACGTTAAATAAAACTCACGGTAACGCTCTAATACATTGCTGTCAAAGTCGTAACCATGGATATGATAAATCCAATATTTCACGTTAAAATAAACTGACTGTATTTTAAAAAAATAATTAGTTTCCCTCCCGGTTTAACAGATTTTTATATGACAGCTCCTAGCACTTGTTTAACTTTCAAGAAACTTTTTAATAAAAACTTTCTTCGTGTGAACAGCGAGTATAATATGCTATTATCAATTAATTTATTAGTGAACATTATAAATAAAGTACTAAAATATTATATTTAAATACTACTTCAATTTTAAATCAAATTGGATTCATTTTATAAACGGTATAGATTGTTATCTCTTTTAAATTGAATCCTTTATCGAATAATCTCCATGAATGATTGTTTATTGTTCTTGCATTGAAAAGAATTATCACGATCGGAATCAGCAAAATCGCTTTCCACTGATGCATTGGGGTAGAAAAACCTTTAGAATCCATTTTCCAACCCTTAGGTGCGCATCTCCCGTAGTTTTGAAGTTATGGGCGCGTCACATTTTGTCGCAGAAGCAAAACTGTATTTTCTGTACCACAGACAAATATTTCATGTTTTAGTATGGAAATAAATAAAAATCGGTCCACCTAGTGGTGAATTTTTTATGTCGCACGCGGCGCGGTGAATTTTATGCTGCGTGATCTTAAATTTGTCACATCAGCGACATATTGTTCAATGTTTTACTCGAAATGCACACCCAACTTGAATAAGAAATATGAATGAAATTGTAAATATGTCTTATAACTCGCGTTCACAGCTTCCAAAGTAAAATCCTTCTTCTTAAAACTGCCTTTTAAAATTAATTCCACATTTAAATGTATGTTATTTTGATATTATGATAATTTCACGAAGAGAGATGTAACAATTTTTTCCCAATCTCTCTGATTGACAAATACTTATGTTATTGCTTATGCTTGTGTAAAATATTTAACATAGTATGTGGACGTGTATTAAGGTAGTAAATCCATGGGTAGTGACAACCCAAAATATCACTTAAATTAATATACAGCATTCATTACAAGTCGTAGAATTTGAATAAAAATTAAAATTTATAGGTAACCGTTAAAATAACGAAGATAATTGAATTTAAAGTTGACACAAAAACGCGCTAAAATACATTGCGTATATGGAGGTTACCAGTAGATTTACTAAACGATTAGAAAATTTTATATCATAACAACCCAACACATATTTGGAAAACGAATATGTTATTCTTTGATATTTGAGGTATTTATTAGAAAAATAAAAAATCTGACGTGGCCATCACACAACCTTCCGCCATATCTAGACTTTAAACAGAAATGTATACGTGCAATCCGGTGCCCATTTAAAATATACAAATAAAAATCTCAAATATTCAAACACAGAAATTTGCATCACCTGAATTAAAAGATTCATTCACAGGAAAACTCTGCTGTGTTGAAGCCATCCTCCGTTCAATTACTACATTTAATATCTTACTTAGGACTTCTATAGCGCTAGTATGCCAACTTGTCACCCGTCTCACCTGTCAATATTTTTTACGCAGAAACAAAAATCAACCGATCATGGATTACAAGATATCAACGTTTTATTTGATAAATTTATTTTTTAAATTTTACTGCAGTTCTTTAATGCTACCAGATAAAGACAATTTTTTTATAACGTAAGTTGCAAATAACTTTTCCTCTTATTCTCATTACAAATAAATACTATATTTTTCCAAATTTATATACAATTTTGACAATTAACCTTTTCAATCTTCAAAAAATATCACTTCCGATGAAGATATTTGTACCAAAATCTAGGGAGCTCTTCCAATTTATATACAAATGTTAAATACCAAATATCAAAATTTTCGGGTAATTCGTATTTGAGTTATGCGACTAACAACCCTTGACCACACACACATACACACACACACACACACACACACACACACACACACACACACACACACACACACACACACACACACACACACACACACACACACACACACACACACACACACACACACACACACACACACACACACACATACACACACACATACATACAGACATCATCGAGAAACTATCAAAAATGAGTTGTAAGGACTCTAATTCGTGCTCATCCACTAAAAACTCACTACCCGATTTTTTGCATGATTCCAATACCTTCCTTTACAGGTAAGCGGAAGGTAAAAATATGAGTCACCGCAATAATGGTTGAGAAATCGCATGCAAAAGGTTCCAGTCTCAAGAAAAATTATGTTTTTGACGTACTACTACTGCATTTCAGTGTAAACTTAAATTTCAATTATATTTTTTATTTAATTGGATACCTATGATTTGTAATTTACATCAAAATCTACGATTTTTAATGATTTATTTCTGATTATTTGACTGCTTCGGCCTCACCTCACACCGAAATCACGCACGCTTATGACCGACGGATTTTCTACCTTAAATGAACATGTATCTCTCAATAAATTTTACCTGTCCCTTTTAACAAACTAATAAATTAAACATATTTACAATACTAAGCTGCAAACAAAGATTCACCGTTCCTAAGCACACACCCAACACCGACACCTCGCTTATCATCTAAACCCTAATCAAAACACTCGCCAAAATAATTCGCCGCGCTTTCAATTTCAAACGTCAAAATCGTATTCATTTCTACATAATGTATAATCTACCCTTATTGGGAGCCGGCCTGACAGCGAGGGAAGAAATTTCACACTGTAGGGACGTCTTAATTTTGGCAGGGTTGTCAAATTGATAAGGGTGAGACTTTGATATTGAACAAGAGAATAGAGATGTTGGAAGTTTGTAAATGTTGATTCTTTATTTGATTAGTACAAGTAATGCCCACCAAAATCGATGACGCCAGAAATAAATAAAAAATTTATAAGAATAATAATTCAATTTAATAGTATATTATACAACGATGCCATTATTCTGGAAAACACACGAGCGAGGGTTTTAATCATCTAAGGGAATAATATCCATTAAAGCGAGTTGTGTACTGTATTTTATGTACGACTTATACCGTGAGTTTATTTTAACATGAAACATATGACTTTTCATAACCATGGTTACGAATTTGACAGCAATGTATTAGAGCGTTCTTTTTAAAATCGAACATAGGGAATCAATTTAACTGTATTATTCTTGACTAATATAACATATTTGGGCAGCTGTAATAGTTCCAAGAGAAGCCTTCAACATAAACTATTAATTGTTTAAACTATACCTACATCGTATTTCCAGATAGCAACATTTGAATTTGTTAAATGGAGTCAAACTGATGCTACCTGGAAATACGATGTAGGTATAATTTAAACAATTAAGAGTTTATGTTGAAAGCGTCTCTTGGAACTATTACAGCTGCCCAAATATGTTATATTGGTCAAGAATAATACAGTTAAATTGATTCCCTATGTTCGATTTTAAAAAGAACGCTCTAATACATTGCTGTCAAATTCGTAACCATGGATATGAAAAGTCCTATGTTTCATGTTAAAATAAATTCACGGTATAAATTGATTAATTAGAAAATATTGAACCGTCCATAAAGTTGGGTATGTACCACGGGCGTAACTTGCTTTTATGGCTCTTGACGTGTTTTTAGCCCTCGGCTAACGCTCGGGCTCAAAATCACGTCTCAAGCAATAAAAGCTTCCTCACACCCTTATATTTTAAATGGACACCGAATTGTACGGATACATTTATGTTTATAAGTCTAGATATGGCGGGAGGTTGTGTGCTGGCCACATCAGAGTTTCTAATTTTAAAGCAATTTTTAATGGCCTATTAAAGCAATAAAATTCGATGCTCTTTACCGAACAATATGCGGTAAAGTTATGTTAACGATTGATTGTTGTTTACACTTTTTACTTTATAATTCGGATTTTCCGTGTAAAGTTTGTGAAATAACACAAACTGACGTTAAAATAATATCCTTTCTTATTTATTCATTACAGTTTTATATCTTGGCAAAGTTATCCTTTAGAAAGTCCTTTTTCAGGAGAAATCTGTCATATCAAGCGCGCTTGTCGCGATTCGCAACTGTCACAGCGTTGTATCAATATCCTGAAACGCTGAAAATCTTCTATTTTTATTTCTCTACCGCCATTATTTTCCGAGTTGACTAATGTAGTGTTTTTTGGACAGAAATTAATTTCGAAGTGTTGACAGAGGAAAAATGACATTAATTAAAGATGTGTTTTTGTGTTTTCAGCTCTGTCGACTGTAATTTTCAGCTGTCAATCACGGAGCCATTTTGAAAAGGATAATCAAACTGCCAGTCTACATATTCGCAGATATATGCGCAGAGAATAATAAAATAATCATGAACACCAAATAAAAATGCACTCAAAAGAGTAGTAATCTAGTTTAAATAGAGCAAAATATTTTTATTGTTATATAGTGGGCCATAAACATGTAAAAGCTTCATCGAATATTATTCTAGATAATAAATTTTACGCGCCATTTCAGCTTTTGTACCTGATATTGATATAGAGTGTCATTATTTTATACAATAGTTTCAGTACCTTTTTATTTTGTACCACATATCAACACTATAAAAATTTTACAGTCACACGGTTTAATATACAGGGTGTTCAAAACTTCGTGCACATATTTTAACTAACTTATCACGTAACTGAAAGAATTTTTTCTACATAAACAATTTTAGTTTTCAAGTTTTTTAATCAAACTGTTTTGGGTCACTGTTTTTGATATTTGGTATTTTACAATTGTATACGAATAGGAAGAGCTTATTAGATTTTGGTACAAATATCTTCACCAGAAGTGATATTTTTTGAAGATTGAAAAAGATAATTGTCAAAAATTTATATAAATGTGGATAAATATAGTATTTATTTGTAATAATTATAAGAGACAAAGTTATTTACAACTTACGTTATAAAAAAATTGTCTTTATCTGGTAGCATTAAAAAATTTAAAAAATAAATTTATCAGATAAAACGTTGAAATCTTGTAATCCATGTTTAGTTGATTTTTGTTTCTGCGTAAAAAATATTGACAGGTGAGACGGGTGACAAATTGACATAGTAGCGCTATATAAGTCATAAGTAAGCTATTAAATGTAGTAATTGAACGGAGAATTGCTTCAACACAGAAGAGTTTCTTTATTTATGTAGTTTATGCGCCTTTGAATATAGTTTATAAACCTGTAATATAAATGTAATTGATTTAAAAATACAACTCTCGGTATATTCTCTGTATGTGTATTTTACCGTCCAGAACGTTATTCCGCGCATTTGGTTTAATAAGTGAATCGTCCTCCAACTCACGGGTGCTCCTGGTGCTGTGGAGTGTAAAGTAAACATTTATCTTATGTATTCCGAGATATGCCGCAGAAATCCGGACGAATTCAGAATCAAAGTCAATATTTATCGAATTTTATTTGCTCCAATGAATCGGATTAGTTCGAAAAACATATTTACTTTGTTTTGATTGCTCGCTGTCAAAATCTGTCCAGCAGGAAAACAGAGATGAATCGATAGATAGAGACGACATTTCGGTGACGAATAATCGTGAATATGATTGAATAAAGTGATAAGAACCGCCCGACAACACAAATGTGTGCGTTTTAGTTTTACTTTGCTGTTATACAAAAATTTCCTTATTCCTAGAATACTCCCGATTTTAATTTTTTTCCAATCCACTCTTTTCTCCACTACTACGAATGCCTGAAACCAGCCCGAAACTCGTACTTTGCCGCATCCTAGCTATGCAATGTCATTTGGAAGTTGAAGTATACTGTAAAAGTGTTTTCGTTGCGAGTAAACTGTCAGATTATTATTGACTTCAGGATAATGTTTTTATAAACATTTAATAATAGAGAAAGAATGGATCTACAGATGTGCCTTTTTGAAATTTAAAAAATTAATTTCTATCATGTGTAAAGCTTGCATAAATTGGAATTTTTTTAAATCATGTACAATTTTTTAATACAAATTTTAAAAATCTGTCGTGGCCATCACACAACCTTCCGCCATATCTAGACTTTAAACAGAAATGTATACGTACATCCGGTGCCCATTTAAAATATACAAATAAAAATCTAAAATATTCAAACACAGACATTTGCATCACCTGAATAAAAAGATTCATTCACAGGAAAACTCTGCTGTGTTGAAGCCATCCTACGTTCAATTACTACATATAATATCTTACTTAGGACTTATATAGCGCTAGTATGCCAACTTGTCACCCGTCTCACCTGTCAATATTTTTTACGCAGAAACAAAAATCAACCGATCATGGATTACAAGATATCAACGTTTTATTTGATAAATTTATTTTTTAAATTTTACTGCAGTTCTTTAATGCTACCAGATAAAGACAATTTTTTTATAATGTAAGTTGCAAATAACTTTTCCTCTTATTCTTATTAAAAAAAATACTATATTTTTCCAAATACATATACAATTTTGACAATTAACCTTTTCAATCTTCAAAAAATATCACTTCCGATGAAGATATTTGTACCAAAATCTAAGGAGCTCTTCCAATTTATATACAAATGTTAAATACCAAATATCAAAATTTTCGGGTAATTCGTATTTGAGTTATGCGACTAACACCCCTTGACCACACACACACACACACACATACACACACACACACACATACACACAGACATCATCGTGAAACTATCAAAAATGAGTTGTAAGGACCCTAATTCGTGCTCATCCACTAAAAATTCACCACCCGATTTTTTGCATGATTCCAATACCTTCCTTTACAGGTAAGCGGAAGGTAAAAAGGCACATCTGTAGATCCATTCTTTCTCTATTAAATCCTTACTGGCCACAAAACACTCGCTACGTTAGTACATTTTATATTGGATTTTTAAAGGTAGACGGACATGTTAACTTATACATAAACGAATCAATTATTAATGTAGTCACACATAAATTACTATAATATAAAATTTGCAGTACATTTGGTTTCTAGCTTCTTGAATAAAACACATATTATTGAATAATTTAACTATTAAATTTCAGGTCAAAATTAGTTATCTTCTTATTGCATTTCACAGGCTGTGTGTGCCCCAGCCAAAGGGTAACCGTGCGTAAGATCCAATATTACAGCAGAGCGACTCCTGAAAAATTTTTCCGTGTTCATATTTGCTGAATTTCTTCAGCAAATATTAGAAAAATTCAATAAGTTTTCAGGTTTGCTGGGCGAGGCGTTTCCGCCAATTTTTTGCAAGTTTTGCTTGTTTTGGCTTCGGTTATTGATCACTAGTTTAAGTGGAGGATATAGTTTTATCTATTTTTAAGTTATACGAAGTTTTCACGAGCTGAAATTTTTGCCAGTAAGTACATTAAAAGTTTGTCGTAGCTAACATATTAATTCTGCATTATACTGCAAAAGTAGTTGGAAAAACGTGGCAGAAAATTTATTATAAGACGACATTTTAGTGTGACTTGACATATTTTAACAAATTTTATCAATACATTAATTATGTAGGTAACTGTAGTAAGGTAAACGCCTCCATAAGACATAATAATATAATAATAATTATAATAATAAGTTTATTTACCAAATTTTAGTATATTATTTAACGAGTAAATAATGTAGGCTATAATTAAAGAGGATGAAAGTTTGTTCACGAGCCGAAGGCGAGTGTATAAATCATCCGAGTTAATTATAGCCATTATTTTCGAGTCAAATACGACGTTTTATCTACAACTTTTTAAATAAAACAACATTTTACAACGTCATAAAATGATAACATGATGTAACAGATGTGATGGCAGTTTGACAGTTCGAGAGAATAAAGTACTCATTATTTAACAGTGTGAAATAATGAATTCATTAGTTCATAATGTGTCCTTATGGAGGGGTTTATTATACTACTTTCACGTATATAATGAATACATTATTCTATTGTTGTAGATAAAGCAATATAAGAACTGTCAAAGATGATAATTACATATTAATAAATTCATTTACAGAGTAAAAGCTTTGTGCTATTAAGTATTGTTTGAGCTTACTGTTGTATTATGACTTCATTATTCAACGCTACTGTCACCGTCATCCCGTCAAAATGTGATTAATATTTTAATTTGAACTAATAAATGGACCATTGAATATTACATTCATTATGTAGGTAAAGTCCTGTTCGCACGAGGATTCTACCAAGATTCTGAATCCTGGAAAAGAAGTTTTCTTCTTTCTAGTGAGAATTACCTGTTAAATTGCGGTGCCGCTAAATTGAATCTTCAATGAGTCTTGGAAAAGTAGAATTTATAATTTATTGATTGCTTCAAAACCATGATTTTTTTTAAAGGTTCAGAATCTTGAAACTTTTTCTTTTTCAGGATTCAGAATCTTGGCAGAATACTCGTGCGAACAGGGATTAACAGTAGTAAAATAAACCCCTCCATAAGACACACTATTATATTATGATTAAAATTCAACACTATTGTATAATGAGTCAATTATTCAACACTACTGTTACTGTCATCATATCAAAATGTGAGGTTAAATTTATATTTTAATGAATACAAATTTGTAAAGAAATGTTTTATTTAAATAGTCGTAGATAAAACGTCGTATTTGAGTCGCACATAATGGCTATAATTCACTTGGATGATTATACACTCGCCTTCAGCTACTGCATAAACTTTCACCCTCTTGAATTATAGCCTACATTATGTGCTCGTTAAATAATATACTAATAAACCATATAATAGTACATTTTACATAAAATTCAATGGGCTACTTGTATTTCTTTCTCAATTTACTCAAAAACATAATTTTTTGCACTTCCGAGACTAAAACTCTTCTTTAGTCTTTATTTTTAGGGACTAAGGTTCTTAATTTGATCCTAAGGGATTATTTTTCATATTTAATCCCGTTGTCAAGGAATTGAATTAATTAATTCCGTTGTCAAGTAAATACGTACTATTTGTTACATAGTATCTATGGTAACAATATAAATATTTGTCATAAAGTTTACTGTCAAAATTACATTCTTTTAAATTATTTTGTATTCGTTTGAGGATGAAGTGCAAAAAATAGCGTATATACCACAGGACTAAAGTACCTTTAATTCCTCAGGTGATTATTTCCCTCATTTTCGGCTCGTGAAATAAACTTCACCCTCAGGATTAAATCATGCACTTTAGTCCTTTAATATAATAATATACTATTTTAAAATAAAATTTATATTTTTACCAATGTTTTAAACCTAACATTAAGTTCATAGAGATAAAAATATCATTTTCAGTATCTGAACAAAAGTAACAAAAAAATTCTCGCAGTCTTGATATATAAATGCTACGGCAGACGATCTAAATCATTTGAAATTAAAACCAATATCAAGCAAATAAATCCTCATTTGAGTAACGGCGTTGCATAGCAATCAAAAACAATAACAGCGCGTTTCATTTCAACACAAATATCTGTTCGACGTTTAGTCGATACCTCGCAGGCAATATGTCGACGGGGTTGTTATTAAAACAAAGGAAGGCAGGAAAACTGTCATAGCAACAACTGTGCATTATTATAATCATTACCAACGACCTGCTAATTACAGTTTAAAATGCATTTCTTTATTGACAAATGGGAAATCGATTGAGCATATAGATAGAGTTGATTGATTGTTATGTATTACTGATTTAGGGAAGTTATTTGGTTAACATTCACAGAGCTGCTATATTTTCATGCAATCAATACCAGGACATCTACAGACATAGCTAAACAGCGGTACTCAACAGTTTTGGAACATTAAATGTACACAAATACAAACGAACTTTGGTGGAGGTGCTTAAAAATATCAAAATGACACAAACTTCAAACAAATAAAATTGTGTGCCTGAAACATTTTTGTACAGGATGATTTACAACTTCGGGGACATATTTTAATGGTTTCGAACAAAAAGAAATATTTTTGAAATCACTGGATTGTTGATTGTAAAGGGTGATTCATCATAACTTACTTATTTTAAATCGCAATAATGCCCATTTTATGAATCAGAAACTTTTTATTTTTATTTTATAATGTAGGTACATATCTAAAGTTTTGTTTCACCCAGTTTTCAAAATCATATCAGGTAGGTGACACCCCCCATTGTATATACACTGAATAAGCCGATTTCTGGCGTTTGTCATAACCCTTTCCAGCATGGCAGCGGGTATGTTGGCAATTGCGGCCCGGATGTTGGCCTTCAGGTCTTCTAGGGTCCTTGGACGGTTGACGTAAACGCGGGATTTCAAAAAACCCCACAAAAAAATCACAAGGAGCCAAATCTGGCCACTCCTTCGATAGTCACGCTGGGTTGCGATCACAGATCATCCATTGGAAAAGTACCACTCAACTGAAAACACACGCTGCTCCGTGCTCCAACGCATGATGGCTACTGACCGGATGAAGGACAAAACTTTAAAAGTGCATCTCACCCCACTACGATCCCTACAGCCTGAATGGCACGATCTTTAAAAAACAAGTAATGATGAATCACCTGTATAATGGATATCTGATTAACTATGAATAAAATAAAATTTTAATTAATTGTGCAACGACAAGAATAGTTATTTAATGATATACGTGACCCAAAACGGTTTGATTACAAACCTGAAAACTAGAACAGCATATTTTGAAAAATTTCAGTGCCGTGGTAAGTGAGTTGATCACGATATCTTGTTTGAATTTCAAGAAACTGGTTGTTGTTGAATTTCCCTTCGTGGTAGATGTTGAGTACCGCAGGTGCATCTGGCATCGCGTGACAAGTGACAAGCGGCGTGACCTTGGCGTGTGACCCGCTTCTTCAGCTATAAGCGTCTTTGGAACGAAGGTGTTTCCCCCATACATTTATTACGATATGCTAACGTACCGCCTATACCTTACGTTATTTCACAGAGATTCCTAGAAAAAAGTAATTGCATAGGAGAAACAATATGGAGGAGGAGAGATAAATGTTGTTGAAGATGGTGCCCAAATGCATTGTAGAATCAACATGGTGGAGCTGAGTGGGGCCCACCAGTAGAGACACTCGGTTTTTAAGAACAGGGCTAATTTTCTGGTGTGATTTACAAGTACGATTATTAATGTAGTTTTCAATGGTCCCCATGTTAAATCATTAAAAGAATCAACATGGTATAGCTGAGTGGGGCCCACCAGTAATGTCACGTGGTTTTTACGAACTGGGTTAATTTTTTGGGGTCATTTATAAGTAGCATACAAATTTACATAATTTTCGTACGATTATTAATGTAGTTTTAGATGGTCCCCATATTAAATGCATTTTTATCAACATGGTATAGCTGAGTGGGGCCCACCAGTAGAGACACGTGGTTTTTAAGTACATGACTGATTTTCTGAGATTATTTATAGGTAGTATACAAATTTTCATAATTTTCGTTCGTTTATTAATGTAGTTTTAGATGGCCCCCATATCAAATGCATATAAAAATGAACATGGTATTGCTAAGTGGGGCCCACCAGTAAAGTCACATCGTTTTTAAGAACAGGGCTAATTTCCTGGAGTCATTTATAAGTAGCACACAAATTTTCATAATTTTTGTTCGTTTATTAATGTAGTTATAGATGGTCTCCATGTTAAATGCATTTTTATCATCATGGTATAGTTGAATGGAGAACAGGGCTGATTTTCTGGGGTCATTTATAAGTAACATACAAATTTTCATCATTTTCGTTCATTTATTAATGTAGTTTTAGATGGTCGCCATGTTAAATGCATAGAGGAATCAACATGGTATAGCTGAGTAATGCCACGCGGTTTTTACTGTCATAATAATTCAAATTTTGAGTAGAAACTAATTTCATATGATCATGGACAACAAGATACTGGAATTTCAAAAAAGTAGAACATTAGATTCACTTTATTTTATTATTAAATACTATGAGATTCAATAAATTGTATTTAAAATTAACTGTACTCATAGATAATTATATTTTCTTTTATTTTTAATTGCAAAAATTGTCATAAATAAATAATGTACCAATTTATTAAAGGAAAACTATATCAAGTTTCAAAAAGTACTACATCCGGTTTGCGGATTTCTACTAAAATCTTATCTGGTGTTAAGATCCTTATGAAAACCTTAAATATGAAATTTGGTTATTAAAGGTTTGATACTTTTTAAGTTATCGAGGACGAAAAATCGTCACATACGTCCATACGTTGATTTTCTGGGGTCATTTATAAGTAGCATACAAATTTTCATAATTTTCGTACGATTATTAATGTAGTTTTCAATGGCCCCCATGTTAAATATATAAAAGAATGAACATGGTATAGCTGAGTGGGGCCCACCAGTATAAATATTTTCGGAAAGGGTCTCGCAACAAGATAATATAAAACACACTCCAGCCATACATCTTTCTTCCCTTTTCGCAATCATTTTCGCTTTTGAATCTAACAAATCATCGACACGGCAACAGTGTAAAGAAACATTCGGCAACGTCGCATTGTGACAACCTGTAGAGCAGTCAGCAGGACGATGTTCCTTTGTTCCCGAGGCCTCGGCCGAAACAAAACACAACCGACCGCCGCCAGAACAAAAGAGCCTCGCAATTCAGTCTGATCGCAGGAAATAGTTACAGCAAATATAATAAATTTTTGTCGTTTTTTACACATAATAGATAGATGAGTTTTTTATAAGACTGACTATGGTCCTGGCAACTTGGGTTTTAATCCAGTCGGGTACACAGTCCTGTTTAACTGCACAACTTATCACGGAACTGAAAGAATTTATTCAAAATAGGGTAGTTTACCATAGTAGCAAATTAACAATCCAGTCAATTATATTGAAAGGAGACCTCAAAAATGAGGTATTGTCATGAAAAAAGTTTTCAAAAAGTTAATAGTTCTTTAAATATTTGAGATTTTACGTATCGATACATCTACGTCACAGTAATGCGTTTTCACGTGTATTCTTACTTACATATACAGTAATAAAGAAACTACCAAATTGTATTTTATATTTTGTAACATTTAGAACATTTGATTTTACATGGAGTACATTTTAATTCCAGCCCCATTGTTTGAGAAAATTGCAGCTATACATCTACGTCACACAAAATTTAAAAATCTGACGTGGACACCACATGATTTCCTTGTACGCCTTGTGTGTTCATACTTTTCTTAATAACTAAAATGTAGAATAATATAAAAAATTATTTTAACTTATTATACTAGTACTACTACTACTACTGCTACTATACTCACAAATATATTTTAGTCATTTTATTTAAACTGCAGAAGAAGATAAAAAGCAAATTTTACTATTGTCACTGTCATGTCATAATCATTTAAATTTTACGTAGTAACAAATGTTAATCGATCATGGACTAAAGATACCGAAATACTAAATTATAAATATATAGGTACTTTAATTATTCTTAAATGATACCAGATACAAAAATATTTATAAAATACCGATTGTAGGTAATAATCACATAATCTTTCATTTAAAATAAAAAAAATTGTCTTAAATTAAATATTTGAAAAAGTACTACTTCCGGTTTGTAGATTGAAACCAAAAATAGGAGGTGCACAACTAGATGCTATAACAGTCCTAAATACAAAATTTCAACTTTCTACGTCTAACCGTATTTGAGTTATGCGACACACATACGTACGTACGTACGTACGTACAGACGTCACGACGAAACTAGTCATAATGGATTCAGAAAAGGTCAAAACGGATATTTCCGTCAAAATCTGAGAACCAAAATTTTTCGCGATTACAATACTTCCTTTACTCCGTACAAGGAAGTAAAAATCATTGCATATTTTCATTGTTTTTTATTTTACTGCCGATGAAATGTATCCGTTTAAACATCAAGAAATCACTCTCAATGTCAGTATTAATATCTTCTATGTCATATATACCCCAAGGGGAATCAAGTACTAAATATTATATCATACACATTTACTCTGTATCGATTCTCTTCCCAACATAACTAATTTATAATATTGTTACCTGATAGCTAAATTAAATTAATGTATTAATGTGCACGCGTAGAAACTGAAAATACAGGCCCGCATTAGGGGGCTCTTGTCAGATTTGTGTGGGTAATAACGAACTTATTTTTTATAATGAATCTTTTGCTCCAGTAATTCGTGCAGCATTTTAAATTATTTATACTTCATTAAACTTTTATTGTGATCCCTTTTATAGCCCATTATATCTTACACTAGTTTGATTTTAATTAATCGAATCATAGTAGTTACCGGAATGGGTGCAGTTTTTTTTTAATTGACTAATGAGGCTTTTTATAGATTTTATAGTACATTTAACAGGATTCACAATTTCTATACTTTAACGTAAAAATATTAGAAATATGTCAAATATATTTTTATTTAATTAGAATGGTATTTTAGTTATGTAACTATAACTTTAATGATTTTTTTTTGATTAGTTTTTTTGAGATTTATTTTTTCGCAAGAATTAGTAAATGTGTATTTGGTTTTTAATTTTTATGACATTTTTTACCAAGAATAACTTTCGTATTTAAATAAATTCTGAAGCAGATTGATTAGGAATGGCGACGGGTCAAAATTTTGAGTGTGAGTTTTTGGGCCCTAAAACGTGCTTATTCACAAAATCTCACACTCGAAACTTTTGTCCCGTCATAATACCTCTCTTATAGAATATGAGGCGAGAGCTAAAAATTCAAAAATGTCGCAAAAATGTCAAAATTTTCGATTTGCGCAAAATTTGGTTCTATCCTATTTTGACCCCGAGGAATCCAGTGGTGCCACTCAAAAAAAAATTCTGTCCATACATTTCGAGATAATTTTTTCAGGTAAAAGGCGGGAGTAGCCACGACTTTGATTTTATCACCATCGGATTCCTCGCGTCGAGTTACATACAAGTACAAATTTTCACGAGAAAATTTTGACGGGTACAATTTTTATGAAGGCTTTTTTAAAATGGCCAAAAAACGTAGGCCTACCCCTTGAGGAAATTTTAGTCGAAATGAGTTTTTTCCTCCGATTGGGCTGAAAATTTGGTTATATACTAATTCGACCCCGAGGATTTCAAATCTGGAGCCAAATTTTTTTTCCGGCCCATACGATTCGAGATAATTTTTGCAGGTAAATGGCGGAAGTAACCACGGTTTTGATTTTATATCCATCGGATTCCTCATGTCAAGTTACATACAAATACAAATTTTCACGAAAAAATTCTGACTGGTACAATTTTAATGAAGGTTTTTCTAAAATTAAGTATGGATTCACAAAACGGGTTAATGAGCATTTTAATTCTTTAATAAATTGGATACAGTTTCTACCATTTTATTTTTATTTTATGAATCTGGGTTAATAAAAGTTGTAAAACATTCCTGCAACCTAATAATTTAAACTACAAGTTACCAACTTTTCAAAACTTTTAGTAACTTTTTCTCAGCACACCACAACTTTGTCTAGTAGCTAGTAACTACAGAGTTCATTTCTAAATTACCGTACCTATATCAATAATTGTTGGCGTATGTTTAATGTGTGATGGTATTCACAGTTGACTAAACCGCAGCGCTAATTAGAGCTAATTAGCGTGATAATAGAGACCAAATTTCACGCCCACTCGAATCAATGTTTGAATTAATTGTGTTTTTGTGTTAAAATGATGAAAGATAGCTTGTAAGATTGATTGTTTTGTTAATATTTTATGCTGTTTTTACCTGGTTAATTTTTATCTTTTGGTAAACATATTTATTTGTGGGTTGGATAGCCGAGTGGGTTAAGTGGTCGACAATCTAATACATACATAGCTTGAGTACATTGGTACATTTATTTGTATTTCTAAATAATAAATATAGTTATTTTAATAAGCAACAATATTTATTGTGTAGAATTTATCAAGTAATTTTCGTATAAATCTCGAGACAATAGTGGGCAAAGTAAGGAATTACCCACGATGAAAATCTTAATTGACGAGGTTGAAGTCTGAGTGAGATAATTTTCTCGAGTGGATCATTCCTTTTTGCCCACGTGTGAAGTATAACACCTCTTAATAACTGCTTAAATATTTAAAAAATATTAAGTTCCAACCTTAAACATTGTTATAGTGACTTCCAACAAGCAAAGTAACAATTTACCCACAAGTGGGTATAATTTTGATCAAAGCCACTAGTGGGCAATCTTTTACTTTGCTTGTTTCAAATCACCATAGTTATGATGCTTTTATTAAGAGGTGTTGGATAATAGTATATTATGTACCAAGTTTTATAAACGTCATTTTAGTCACGAGTTTTTTAGGAACGAGCGCAGCGAGTGTATAAAAAACGAGTATCTAGAGAGTTTATAAACGAGACACATACTATAATAATTTTTCTACGACCACAAATTAAACAACATAAATTAATAAATACTTATGTAAAATTTCATTTATATAAATTTTAAGTTAAATCGTAACATAGGTACAAAATTCTGCTTAGACAAGCGTATTTAATTTTTATATGGGGAAAAATTGACAATGATTGAAAGAAATCACCGATTTCTCTCAGTTTTTCACAAAAATTGTCAAATATAGGAGCCAACTTCACCCCGTGCTTAATATGCCAGTTGCTATGTTCAGCCCGTGACCAAAATCGGCCAAAGCCACGGTTGTCGAGGTGTGTTTCAAATGTTACTTAGCGCCATGGAAACCAATTCGTTAAATGATGTCTTAATACCAGGAGTAGAAAAATATATTTTATTGGCAATATTTGAATGCAGAATTTATTGTATGCAATACGAGTATATGTAAAGCAATTTTTGTGAAATATGTTTTTCTTGACCAGTTGCTACAGTTTAAATCCTTTAATTTATTGTTAATATTACAATTAACAAGGTAACTAGAATACAGCTTAGTATCAATATTTATACATGAAAATTGACATCGATTAATCGAACATTAAAATGCAAATTGAAGCGCTAACTAAATTTTCATGAGCTGAAAATTTCATAACCTGTATTGCTGTATTTACTTATCAACTCCAAAATACATTAAACATTCTAAAACTCAAATACCTACAGTTGCTTAAAACGCATTGTAGTATTTCTAAAAGCAAATTCAAATACAGCTTTTGCGCTGCCACCATTTTTTTAGAGGATTTTTAAATATTTAATACAATTAAATATAAATAAATTACTATATGCAGAGGAATGAAAATAAAAATAAAAATACGAATCTAACAAATACATTTTTATTATTCGAGAGGCCATGGGTTGGCCACATCAGGTTTTTATTATAACTATATGATTTTGACTATAACTTTAATAATTTCCTTTTTGATTCGTTTTTTTGAGATTGAATATATTTTCTTTGTCTTGTTTTCTATAATTTAATTCATATTGTACATGTTAAACAATGATTTAACAAAGAAAATGTTTGTATATAACTTTGTGTAGACAGTTTTCAGTTGACCGAAACACAAATGGTCAGTTATACTAAGTTTAATGGCCGTAGGATATCTGCATTTAATAGACTTATTTTAACTATGTTAATGTATAGTGTAAACAACAATGCTCGTTTGTGGCTGTCACATGATTATACAGGATGTGTCATAACATTCTTCGGTCTCGCAATGACCCAAACGCTTTAGTGATCCCCAGTTTCAATTTTTTTCTTCACTCGTTCAAAAATTTTAGCTCCGTCCCTGGACTTTTGGGAAACTGTGTACAAGCTTAACATTATGTGCTAGAAATTATTGTACACCCTGTATATTATTAAATAATTGATTTATATATGAGGCAAATAGCCGAGTGTCTTAAGCCCCTTTTACATTGAGCAGTATTGCAGATGCAAGTTCAACTTTTGACAAGTTGCTTCAATATTGCATGAGTGTAATACAGAAATTGCACGCTCAACAGGCAGAAGCAATCTTGAAGCAACGGTTGCATGGAATAGAACATGTTCTAATTTATACATTAAATAAGTAATTGCATGTTGCTGATGTTGCTCAGTGTAAAATGAAAAAATGTCTTCTGCAATTTTCTTGTTCAACTCTGACTTGAAGATTGCAGTTGCCCGTTGCGCTTGCTCAATGTAAAATGGGCTTTTTGCGACTGTTGTCCCAACAACTCGGATTTATATTTTAGTTTGAATAATTTTATTGATCTAATGTTATATTATTAAGATTCAACTATTGGTTGATGAATTGACTGATTTAAGGGGCTATACGACTTGAATGCAATAAGAATCAGAATTCACGATTCTAGCTATATTGCTCAATATAAAAATCTGAAATTTTACATTAGTAACGACAAAGCATTGTTGAATTGAAAAATTCAAACTATATATTGTTCCGACAACAATTAGAGATAAAAAGAAATTAAACACTAGAATTTCGTGAGGATCTCATGAATAAACTATAAAAGTTATCATTGAGTTTAAAGACAAAATGAGTAGAACATAGATGTAAAAAGAGCGGAAAAACAATAAAACCATAATTTTATCAACAGAATTGCCATAAATTATATCTAAACTTGTACAATTTTCGCCGATTTTCGCATAATTATTAAAGCCAAACTAATTACATTAATTAAAGATTTTGAAGATTCCGCACTTTTAGCATGCTTCCTTAATCTAAATACAAAAATTCAACATCATACGTATAACAGTATTAGATTGAGATCCTCACAAAAATTACTCGTTTTTCAATGCATATTATTGCCATGCAATAGGCTCTTAATGATTGTTTTTCTTTCAGATTGAAGACGCAGGGGCCCCAAGTCCAACGATGGATCGAGAAATTTCCAGAATTAAACCGTAACATTTTCTATCAGTTCATTCTTCGTATGCCAGTAAGTTTCACTGTTTGTTTATACTTTTCTACACTTGTATCTTTCATAATTATTGTGCCGTTTCCCTGAAAAAGGTCAGCAAGATTCTTTATAAATTCTTTCATGCTTTTGAATCCTGAAAAAAATAATTTCACAGTTTTAACATTACCAAAGAATTATTATTATTATTTTTCAAGACTTGTAAATTAAAGATTCAATTTAATTATTTGATAATCTATTCTCACCCAGATCTTTCTCGAGATATAAAGGCATAAAAGAATCATCAAAGAATTAATTAATCGAACTCAAAAACTTATTACTTATTACTTAATTAATAAACGCCATCACAGGCACAATAAGTTCGCAAATCTTAAAAATGTTTTTATTAATTCAACGACATCGCAGATTTATTTCAATTTTAATTCTCCGCAATTTACGTTCGTCTCAAATTTTACTTAATTGATTTAATTATGTGTTTCGGCCTTAAAATCCTGCCCTCTGAAAATTATTAGCAGGAATATTAGCTCGCCAGTCATAACAACGTTACAAAAAATATTTTCCTACAATTAGCAAGAAAATTTATAAGTTTAGGCATCAATCTTTATTTTGGAGAAAGTTAATTTAATTAATTAAAATTAAAAAATTAACAGATTCAATGAGTTTATTATTTTATTGGTAAATTTATATCACGGGGCATATTTGTGTCCATAAATTATAATATAAAATAATAAATGTACAATAATTAACATAAATTATTCCATTAAATCAAAAAAGTAAAATTTGTTTTGTGCACATGTTTCTGACAGATATAATTATTATTATTCATGAAAATTTGAACGCACATTATTCAAATTAATATAAATGTACACTGGTACCTAACTTACTGATAAAGGTCATTTTACATAATAAATACTAATAGCAATTTGTTGGTATCTTTTTATTTTTTATCATGTCGGGTTTTCAATGCTATAATAGGTACCTATTATTTAACATAAAAAGTATGTTAATAAATAACGTAGCAAACAAATAAATATTAAAAGTAAAACAGGCAAACTATAAAGTCCATTTTACATTGAGCAATATTACAGATGCAAGTGCAACTTTTGACAAATTTATTCAATATTGCATGAGTGTAATACAGAAATTGCACGCTCAACAGGCAGAAGCAATCTTGAGGAAACGGTTGCATGATTCTAATTTTTGTAAGGCTTGCAGGCAATTCACAGTTATTTCTAGTTATTTTTAGTTCGTTATGATGCTACCAACTGAACATAAACGTCAAAAAGATTAATTTGTGTTTGAAAGTTAGTGCGTTAGTGGCTATAATGCCATTATATCCTTATTTTCCAACAATATACAATACAACAAATCCAAGAGGTTAAGTTGACATAATATAGTAACAAAATATTAGTAAATTTATAAATAAATTTATACATTAAATAAGTAATTGCATGTTGCTGATGTTGCTCAGAGTAAAACGAAAAAAATGTTTTCTGCAATTTTCTCGTTCAACTCTGACTTGAAGATTGCAGTTGCCCGTTGCGCTTGCTCAATGTAAAATGGGCTTAAAGCAGTCATTTCAAATATATTTTATTTGATGAATTTATTTTTTAATTTGGAAAATAGTTAAATTTACGAGTCTATTATAAATAATTATTCCGTTAACCCATTTAGTGAATCAAATAAAACAAACAATAATATTTCTCAAATATTTTCCCAGTGCATTTCCTTACATCTTCCTTGCCATTGACGTGCTCATAAAATTTTTAATCAGTGAAAATTGTCAATTTTTCTCGGACGTTCCTGACCTTTGTGTATTATATCCAAGCTTTTCACATTCGGGAAATTCTCAAATGAAAATTAAAGAACATTTTCTTTAGAACCGTAAGCAAGGATAAGACCCGGTCTTTATGTTTTGTTGTGAGGTTTGAAAAATGAAATTAATTTTCTTTTCAATGGCAGAGGATTTTCCGATGAATGCCGGGAAATTTTTATATTTAAATCAATACACTAATGACCTCAATAGTTGTTTATTACATTATAAGATGTGGCAGCCTCACAGATCACTGTGAGAATTTTTTAAATTAAATTTAGAAATAAAGAAATTTGTTTGTACATGATCTATCATAACATGAAACAAATTTGAGTGTAGCTGCCGTACAGATTACTGTGTTTATGTGTGCATCAACTCACGGGTACGTTTGCCAAATACATTTATTTATTTGACAATATATCTAATCGGATTCAGAATTATAGTCAGTTGGGTTTAAAGATGAATAACTTATTAAAATGTAATCAAAAAAATTTGAACTAAACTTTATACTAAAGTATGCACATTTCTACGTTATTATATACAGTTTCAAATTTTTAAATGTGTTTTTGTAGTAATAACAACAATTTATAGCAAAAATGAGCTATTATTTTAACACATTTTTAGAACCTTTTAACTTCAATGACTACATATTAAAAAAATAGTATATTGTACAACAAGAGTGGATGTGATGCCTATATCTCACGAGAACGAGTTTGCAGTCACGACCCCACAGGGGGAGTGTCTGCAAACGTTCGCGTGTGATATAGGCAATCCACTCGAGTTGTACAGCCTATTTTTTCTACGAAATATGGTTTTTGCAATAAAATCCACTCAATGTGATGCCAAAAATTATTTAAAAGTAGGGTTACATCAATTATTTTGTGACATAATGACATTTGAATAATTGTCGCCAACGTAAAATCTCTAAATTTTATTTGCTTTTTTAGCAATAAAATAATGTTTTTAAACATAATTATCTATTAAATAACAGTTGATTTAATGTTTTTAGTAATTATTTGTCATAATAAAAACATAATTTGCACGCATTACGTATTTGACTTTGAATTTCATATTTTGGTATAGTGTAGTTATGAGCTTTGTTAAGTTATTTGTTAACGTATTTTTTAAAAAATGTTAATATTCTGTTTACAATAATCAAATAAGTGTACATGTAAGATCTTGGTTACTAGTAATCTTATAGGATTCAAATTTAGGTTAACGATGCCTTATATAATTATACATAATATTTGTTTATACTTTTATAATAGATCTTGATTTTACTTTATGTGCGCAGTTAACAGCCGTCAACTCACGGGTACTCCTGCTTGTTATTGACTCGCTTATAATCAAAATTGGGTATGGCACCCTCACAGACCACTGCGACTTAAAATATAAAATACAAAACACAGAACCAAACATTTCATGTGTAACTTCTTCAAATTCAAAGTTGACAACATTTCTTCCAGAGATGAACCTGATCAACATGGACGCGGAGAACCGCGTGGTGTTGAACGTGGGCGGGATACGGCATGAGACGTACAAGGCCACGCTGAAGAAGATCCCGGCCACCCGGCTGTCCCGGCTCACCGAGGCCCTCGCCAACTACGACCCCATCCTCAACGAGTACTTCTTCGACAGGCATCCCGGGGTCTTCGCCCAGGTGCTCAACTACTACCGGTGAGAACACACATACACGCACACGCGTACAGGATGGTTCATAACGTCAGATACATACGTTAAGAGCATTCTGTACAGGAAGAATGTACACGTTAAAGCATTTTACACTCATACACCTCATCGACACATGGTTGCACATTTTAACAAAAACAAATTTTTATATGGTAGATAAGAGATAAAACTTCGTTCTATTAGTGCAATTTTTTTTCAGCACGTTCAACGGTCGAAATTACTTACTTTCAACCGCTTGCAGGCGTTTAGAAGCACCTACAGATTTTACTTTATATTTCGCAGAACATGATATTTTAAACTTGAATCATGTAGTTTAAAGTTTAATCTACGTTGGGGTAGTGTTATTTTTTAGAATAAACTTTCTGATTTCGAGATAATTAGAGGTAAAAAAATGTGAATTTTTGTAGTTTTCTTTATTTTATAAACTAAAACTTCGGTACGAAACAGAAAAAATGGCACTAATAGAACGAAGTTTTATCCCTTATCTACCATATAAAAATTTGTTTTTGTTAAAATGTGCAACCCTGTGTCGATGCGTGTATATTCTTCCTGTACAGAATGCTCTTAAGGGTATATGTTTGATATGCTGTTCTTTTAAATCGCAAAATTATGTCCATGTCTCCCAGTCATAATTTTTCGTTGTTTCATTCAAAATAATTAAATTTTGTTTGTTTATTTTACTAGTATTATGAAATTTAAGATGTTGATTGCCTACTTATGTTGTTTGTGTTTAAGGACGCGCTCAAAACCATTATCAGACAGTCATTTTTATGCACTTTACCTGCATAAATTTCTGCAAATAGGAACAAGTAATAGGCATAAATAATATATCAATAGAATCATTAGAGTTTCTAGATTGCCTTATGCTAAATAAGAATACCTGAAAATAAATATAATTTGTAGTAGAAATGAAAGAAGAGAGAACAAAATTTATCAAATTGCAATGAATTTTATGCAAAATGAACTTTTATTACAACATAATTTTTAGAGGCAATTAGGAATGTATATATTTTCATTGTGTAATATAATTTTCATTGTAGGTTACATCGTTTATCCGAAATTTATGCAGAAAGCATGTGCAAAATGAGCCATGTTAAAGTTTTAAAGTGTCGTTGACGTGGCACTAGAGTTCATGCCAAATAGAAATGGGAATAAGATCCGATGCGCAGAAGACGCATTTGCGTTTGCTCCACCCTCCTTACTTGAACGGGCCAATGCTATTTCTTTGTACGCTGCTGGTGTGAGACAGAAGATGCGCGAGGAATGATTGACATTCCCATTTCTATTTGGCATGAACTCTAGTAGTTACAGAAAAAAACATTTAAAAAAAATCATATTATGACCTATAATATGATTTTGACTATTATCGAGTTAAAAACATTACCATTACAGACTTCATGTTACGAGTTTTTCACTTTTAAGCGCTAGAAAACAAATCCAGTGCAGTACTACAAAAAATACTGCAGGTAAACTACCCTTAATTTTTCTAATTTTAAAAAAATTATTTTTGATTCGTAATCAGCATATCAAACAACATATACCTTCAACGTATGTACTCAAAGATATGAAACAGCCTGTATATTAATAACCCTGTCCGCAAAAATTACGTGTCTCTACTCAGAAATCCCACAAAACGATACTATGTTGATTTAATATGAATGCCGCCTATTACTACATTAATAATCGTACAAAAATTATGAAAATTAGTATGCTACTTATAAATGACTCCAGAAAATCATCCCTGTTCTTAAAAACCGCGTGTCTTTACTGGTGGGCCCCACTCAGCTACAACATGTTGATTTTCCTGTGCATTAATATGGGGACCATCTAAAACTATATTAATAATCATACGAAAATTATAAAAATTTGTATGCTACTTGTAAATGACTCCAGTAAATGAGCCCTGTTCATAAACACCGCGTGTCTTTACTGGTGGGCCCCACTCAGCTACAACATGTTGATTTTCCTGTGCATTAATATGGGGACCATCTAAAACTATATTAATAATCATACGAAAATTATAAAAATTTGTATGCTACTTGTAAATGACTCCAGTAAATGAGCCCTGTTCTTAAACACTGTGCGTCTCTACTGGTGGGCCCCACTCAGCTACGCCCCTTGCTCTACCGCGCCCCACGCTGTGAATCAGACGCCGCGTGCGGTGTTTAGTATTCCGGGCATTTCCCGGAGCTTTTGCCTGCGTCCGGAGCTTAAAGCTCCTCACCTGCACATCAAAGCCGACTTGATATCACACAATTCTATTTCGATATCCGATTATCTGTCGCCGTAACCGAGGGGCTTAGATATCTGATGAGAGAGATTATACCACGTTTTCACAAAGATTCTTTCACGAAATTTTGATGTAGAATATTTTTTGTGCGATTATTAATGTACTGTAATAGATAGGATAGGAAAATCAACATAGTATAGCTCAGTGGGGCCTACCAGTATAAGAACAGGGTTAATTTTCTGGGTCATTTGTATGTAGTACCATTTTTTTAATTGAAACTTCATTTTATTTGAAAGCAATTGAGAGTACAGATAAGCCTTAATTGTTCTTAATAAAGCTGTAATTAATTTGTAATGTTTGTGTGACGTAGATGTATAGCTGAAAATCTTCTCAAACCATGGGGCTGGAATTAATATGTACTCATGTAAAATACAATTTGGTGGTTTCTTTACTACTGTAAGTAAGAATACACGTGAAACGCATTATTCTGAGGTAGATGTATCGATACATAAAATCTCAAATATTTAAAGAACTATTAACTTTTTGAAAACTTTTATCCTTTCAATACAATTGACTGGATTGCTAATTTGCTATTATGGTAAAGTACCCTATTTTCGTACGATTATTAATGTAGTTTTAGATGGTCCCCATATTAATGCACAGGAAAATCAACATGGTATAAGTGAGTGGGGCCCACCAGTAGAGACACGAGGTTTTTAAGAACAGGGCTGATTTTTTGGGGTCATTTATAAGTAGCATACAAATTTTGATAATTTTCGTCCGATTATTAATGTAGTTTTAGATGGTCCCCATGTTACATCAACATGGTATAGCTGAGTGGGGCCCACCAGTAGAGACTCACGGTATTTAAGAACAGGATTTAATTTCTAGGGTCATTTATAAGTAGCATACATATTTTTGTATCGCATTTCTGATTTATAGATTGTACTTATTTGGATATAACTAATGTTTGTGTGTTTGTTTGTTACAGCACAGGGAAGCTTCACTACCCGACGGATGTGTGTGGGCCGCTTTTTGAAGAAGAGCTCGAGTTTTGGGGACTGGACGCAAACCAAGTCGAACCTTGTTGTTGGATGACGTACACACAGGTAAGAAAATAATTTCATAATTCATTTACTTATAAAACATCAAACATTTCTATTTGGCTTTTTTTTTCTTCTTCTTTTCTATTTGGCGTTCACAATAGTTATTTATGTTACAAGGACGAAAAATGCAAGTTCTCGTACGACTATGGAAAATTGCCGAACGAGGCAAAGCCGAGTTCGGCAACCTTAAGAGTACGAGAGCTTTTTCGTCCGTGTAACATACACTATTTTTTATTCGATTGTAAGTGAGAATTTAAAATAACTAGAATATTAATATTTTATTATAAATTTTTGTTTAGTTTGCTAATTGTATTTATCTGCGAAACAGACAAATGAAACAAAAAAGAACAAAAAATTATTCGACTGTGTCAGTTTGCTTAAAAAAACGCGTTTGCGTGCGAAAATTACTTCTCGGCCTAAGACGAAAAGTGGGTCACCTAGCAACGGCACAAATATTAATACTCTACCTAAAAGGTTAGCTTTTCGTCCGAATATCTTAACCAAAAAACGTCACTTTTTAACATAATCGAATAAAAAGTTAGTTTTGTGAAACGCAACTGAATGTCGCTAGAGCTAAATTTGTGACACGCATATTTTTATAGAAGGTTGGTATTGCTAGTATCATATGACATTTACTTCAATTGTTAAACGTCAAACTTCAGAACAGATAAATTTCAGTATTACCTCTAAACCTATTATTTCAATAAAATTAATGAATCTAATAATAAAAAACATATTTGCTATAATGTCTGCACTTATCACCTAGAATAGTTCAGTAAATATATACTTTTACAGTAACAGTGTCAGTTAAATAAATGGTAATATTAATGTCACCAACTTAAACGTTACATACATAAATTTCTTTAAATCGATTTGTGTATATTGTGGCAGTTTAATTTAAATTTTAATATTAATAAGACACCAAAATAATAGAAAGTATAGTATACAGAACTCATTTTATAAGACTTGTCTTTTAGTAAACTCGCCCGAGGGCTCTTTTTACTAAATTTGAACGCGTGTGAAAAAATCATACTTTATAAAACTTGTTCTATAATATCACAACTTCGTGCATATATTTTATTGAGATACAGGCTGTTCCACAACTTAGGACAAAAATTAAACGGTATATACTGTACAACGTGCTGATCATGAAGCAGAAAGAATTTTTTTTAATTCGCAAAAAATTGCATCGTATTTCAAGCAAACATTTTTTTGCCACTGGTCGGTAATTGTTTTAATTTTTTTTTCAAATCTAACTACTATGAAAGTAATTGTTTATACATAAATCTAATTCCAATAAATGTCAAATTATCAAATATACAGGATGAGTCAGCTAAGTGTTTCCTATTTCATTTGTTTGTAAAGTCTCAAGTTTTTGTGTAAAGTCCGCCAAAATCATTATTGCTCTATTGCTTCCTAATTGGTGACTGAAATAATGATTAATTAATTAATGATTAGTCAAACGACTATTTGTAGGATTTTAAAGGACCTTAAGTGGCATCCTTATAAGATTCAAATTCTGCAGGCAATTTCTGAAGAGGATAAAGCAAACCGATTGGAATTTGCAGAAGACGAAATTGAACGAATGAATGAAAACCCTGGTCATCTGAATAACATTATGTTTTCTGATGAGGCACATTTTCATCTTGATGGTGGATTTAATAGACACAATCATCGGTATTGGTCAGATGAAAATCCCCACTGGATTGCTGAACAATCCTTGCACTCTCCTAGAACGACTGTTTGGGCTGCAATTGGAGATTTTGGATTAATTGGTCCAATTTTCACATTGAAGTGAACCACTCGTGAAGTTTTTGTCTGATCGATTTGAAATTTCGGCAGTAAAAATTCCTTTAGATAGTTCATGTTTTGCAAAAATTTCGTCACTTTCTGATAAAAATTGCCTAAGTTATAAAAAATCCAAATAGGGAATAGTTAGCTGACTCACCCTGTACTATCAAAGCAGTAATACTTAAAATGTACACACGTCAAGTAAACTATCCTTAACTTTGCGAATTAAAAAAAAATCTGTTTGTTTCATATGGAACATTCTGTATAGTACTCAACTTACTGATTAAAAATTCGTAAATTTAAGGACAGTTTTCACAAGAAGTACTGTATTGTTGATTGTATAATGGATATCTGATTAACTATGAATGGAATAAAATAAAATTATAAAACTGTTTGATTAAAAAAATTGTGAGTTGTGAAAAAATTCTTTCAGTTCCGTGATGAGTTGAGCACTAATGCCATTAAAATATATACATGTAGTTGTGTGTCACCCTGTATATTTGTCCTCATGTACTCAGCTATTGTCAGAGACAAGACTGTCGCCGTTAATTTACTAAAATAATTTCTGTTGTGGTTGCCCGCCATAAAAAGCTCTGGCAACGAAACCGAAAGTAGGAAAAAAGCTCTTGTCAGAAATTCACTTAGTGTTGGGTTTAGCAATAATAGCTCTACTAATTCCGGTCTGGATGTCTTGTTAATTAAGTTTACTAAGTGCCAAACAAATACCAAGTCAATTAAAAACAAATACGTGAGTACACTAGCGTATTGCTCTTAAGAGCGTTATTAATAAATCATTATGTTGTATTGTTTGTTGGCGAGAGGCTTGCGGTTGTAATTGAATCGTAAAGGATATAATAAAATTATGTATACGTGGAGCGAATAAAAATTAATATCCGGCTTGGTTTGGTTATATTTGGGTGTGGCTGACACACAGATCTCTCAGTTTGAGCGTGGTAAGCCTGCGTATCACTGCAAAACTCGGTATATTAGATTTCTAATCAACTCATTTTTATTGTGAAGGAAATAATAAAATTGTGTACGTGAAGCGAATAAAATTTAATTTATGTTTGGATGTGGCTGCATCACAGGCCACGTAGTTTGAGTGTGGCAGGCCCACATATCACTGCAAAGTTTGTAATTATAAATAAACTTATTTATTGTAATGAAAATAGGTAATAAAATTATGTACAAGAGGCAAATAAAAATAAGTATCAGGTTTGGATTGTATATATGTATATATGGATGTGGATGCCTCACAGATCACGTAATTTGAGTGTAGCATCCCGCTTTTTATTGCCATTTGATGTATCAACTTTCTGATATTAATAAACATCTAACAATTTTATAACACTTTTATTTTATACCGTGTAATCTACAAATACTTATAATTTATAATTAAAAGTACATCATAGTACATATTTACGTACCTTAAGATAATAATATTTGAGGTGTGGCAGCCTCACAGATCACTGACTAATAATTTTTATCGAGCAATTTTATTATACCTACTTTCATTTTATAACGTGCGTGCCTTTAACGAGTACTTAGGTATATTTTATAATAAAAATACTACATAAAAGAACAGATTTAATTAAATATAAAATAAATTATTAAGGTGTGACAGCCTCACAGATCACTCACTTTAAATTAAATAGAATACACACATTATACTCGTAATGATATTACATAATAATTATTATTTCAATTATGGTTTATTATTGCATACTATACCTCAGGCTACATTATAATTATAATTATATTTTAGATGTGTCACTTTCACAGTTTTCAGGAATAGCAGCCTGGACTACACACATATACAGGGTGTAACCTAACCTGTGTAACAAAATGTAAAGGTGTATAGTATTGGACTAATGTTTAAATTTGTTGTATTTAAATGGGACAACCATTGGTACCCAAAATGATATTGTTCTGCAAACTACTGTTAATTTTACGAATTTCAACAAAATTCTGTTTGGTTCGTGATCGCACTCATCGTACTTACAGTGTTGTAACTTATCTAGATAATTTTATCTAGATAAATCATCTAGATAATAATTTGTATCTCTTATCTTATCTAGATAAATTTTTTCTTTCGTATTATAGCTCATTATCTTATCTAGATAAAGATAATATTACAAATTATCTTCATCTAATTTTTAATTATCATCTAGATAATAATTTTATTAAAATTATAACTAACTTTTTTCATTTGTAATTTTAATCGGATTCAAATGTAATCAAACTGTGCAAGCATACAACACACAAGCTTGCAACGCTGTCGGCTCTCCAACTGGTACCGCTTATACTTTATAACATATCCTTTATTTCCTTATATTATCTATAAATTATCTAATTATTATCTAGATAATTTATCTTTTATTTATTATCTAGATATTTTTTTCAATGGTTATTTATTATCTTATCTAGATAAATAAAAAGTAAGTTACCTTTATCTAGATAAAAAATATTATTGCACTGCTTACAGAATGTTTTATTTTATAATTTGCGGATTTCAACAAAACCCTTTTTGATTCATGACCAGTTCGTCCATTACTACACACCCTTCAATTTTGTTACACAGATTGGGGTAGTTACTAAACAATATTAATAATTAGCTAATTGAATAATGATTAATTAATTAAACTCATACACCAGCCTACACACTACCTACCACACTTTAGCTGTACACCCCCACAGCACTAGAGTAAAATTCAAATAGCTAGGACCCTTGACTGCGCGAGAAGGCAGAGCTTGTCATGTACTGTCCGTTTTACAAAAGCGGAGCTACCGAGTATATGCTGCGCTGCACTTCGCTGAATTTTCAAAGAAAACTAAAATATAACTCAATCACAATCAATTACAAAATTCGCAGGGTTACACGAAGCAAAACACTACGAATGTCAACATGAGAATAACAGATATTGAAGCTGATGTTCTGTAGAACAGACAGTAGCGTAGTTTATCATATATGCTTCTCTCTCTAAGGCGAGAATTCGTACTTCGCGCAGGGTTCTAGCTATTTGAATTTTACTCTAACTCTCTATTGTCCCCAGCATCGAGACACACAAGAGACTCTAGCAGTGCTGGACCGGCTGGACCTGGACACAGAGAAACCCTCCGACGAAGAGATCGCCAGGAAGTTCGGCTTCGAGGAGGACTACTTCAAGGGCACGTTGTCCTGGTGGCAGAAACTCAAGCCGAAGATGTGGTCCTTGTTTGATGAACCCTACAGTTCCAATGCTGCTAAGGTAGGGAGATAAGTCGGTGAAGATGGTGTCCATGTTAGTGCATAATGTAGGGACATGCTTTTGAATGGGGAATGAAATTGAGATTTGCCCCCATATTTACCAATCCCTATTTACCACCGTCCCTTTTTTACCACCGTAATTCTTTTACCAATCCATTTTTTACCTACATTATACTTTTACCAATCCATTTTTACCACCGTCCCTTTTTACCACTAATTCTTTTTACCACCAACATATTTAACAACGTGTTTTTTTACCAATCCATTTTTACCACCGTCTAATTTTTTAAAAAGCTAACAAAACCGTACTAAAGCCCTACAAACTCGGTTTTGGTATTTACTACACTAACAAAGCTAACAAAACCCTACTAGAGCCCCACAAACTCGGTTTTGGTATTTACTACACTAACAACGCTAACAAAACCGTACTAGAGCCCCCACAAACTCGGTTTTGGTATTTGCTACACTAACAAAGCTAACAAAACCGTACTAGAGCCCCACAAACTCTGTTTTGCTATTTAACACACTAACAAAACCGTACTATAGCCCCACAAACTATTAATGGTAAAACGGAATAGCGGTAAAAAAGTATGGTGGTAAAAGTTGTAATGGTAAAAACGGAGTGGTAAAAATGTATTAGTGGTAAAACGAAATAGCGGTAAAAAGTATAGTGGTACAAATGCAGAGGTAAAAGTTGGAGTGGTAAAAATTGAGTGGTAAAAAATGGGTTAACGGTAAAACAGGATAGCGGTAAAAAAGAATGGTGGTAAAAATGCTGTGGTAAAAGTTGGAGTGGTAAAAATAGAATGGTAAATATGTAGCACAACGGAAATGGAGACTAATTTTGGTCGGATCGACTTAATTTTTTTAAATTTAAAGGTAAAGATGAGCTCCACGTCCACTAAATGTTGAAATATTAATGTTTTTTTTCAACTTGTCATAACTTGGCTAACTTCACATAACTGTTACTCAGTAAATCTACAAAAATTGAAAATTTCAACACTAGATTGATCTTCTATCTTTCAAATGAACCCTTGTTTGTGATGATATGTTCATATTTAGTACCAATTTTGATCCCTCTACGAGAGCGCGTTCCCTATTGCTGCCTTCGACACATTAAATCTGTATGAATCTAACCTTTTCTCGCAGATAGCTACATTTTGGCCTTAATGCATTGGTGAATCAACATGGTATAGCTGAGTGGGGCCCACCAGTAGAGACACGCGGTTCTTAAGATCAGAGCTGATTTATTAGTAGCATACTTTTCATAATTTTTGTTCGATTATTAATGTAGTTACTTCCTTGTACGGAGTAATAAAGAAGTATTGTAATCGCGAAAAATTTCGGTTCTCAGATTTTGACGGAAATATCCGCTTTGACTTTTCCTGAATCCATTATGACTAGTTTCCTCGTGACGTCTGTACGTACGGACGTATGTGTGTCGCATAACTCAAATACGGTTAGACGTAGAAAGTTGAAATGTTGTATTTAGGACTGTTATAGCATCTAGTTGTGCACCTCCTATTTTTGGTTGCGATCGTCCGTGCCAAAAGGGCACTTTTTGGTATTTTTCTCATTAATCAAAAACGGTATGTCGTAGAAAGTTGAAATTTTGTATTTGAGACTCATGTTGCATCTAGTTGATCACCTCATATATTTGGTTGCGATCGTCCGTGCCAAAAGGGCACTTTACTCTAGGAATTTTTTGATATTTTCCGCATAAATCAAATACGGTTATTATATTATTCTACATTTTAGTTCTTAAGAAAAGTATGACCAGTTTAACAGGCGTACAAGGAAGTAATGCGGTGTCCACATCAGATTTTTTAAGACGGTCCCCATGATAAATATTTGAGTATAAACATGTTATAGCTGAGTGGGGCCCACCAGTAGAGACACGCGGTTTTTAAGAACAGGGCTGATTTTCTGGGGTCATTTATAAGTAGCATACAAATTTTCATAATTTTCGTACGATTATTAAAGTAGGAATTAGTGGATTCAATGATGAATGCATTTATGTAGAATATTTTGTAGCACTGTTTATTTAAAAGTGTTTCGTGTGGACGACAAATGTTTTGTCATTTACTGACAAACTTTTTTGCCGTTCAAAACCTCTTCAAATGTTTAGATAGTTTAGTAAAGGTTCTTGAATACACAATGAGCAAAAACTACAAGAAAAAATCTTATTCTGTCCGTGAGCAGATCACAGATTAAACTTTGCACAAGTGTTGTGCAAAAAACTTGTCCTACACAGAATATTTTTGAATATAAAATACAAGAAAAATAAACATAAACTCACAGAGTGATATATGAAATTTAACGTGTCAAGTTAATCTCTCCTTCCTTGAGATTATTAAGGAGTTTAATAAATAATACTTTAGCTAAACACTTTAAGTATATGCGGTAATTAATTATTATAATGAAGAGAAATTATTTTGGCGTCGTAGATAAATTACACATACAGGATGAGTCAGCTAAGTGTTCCCTATTTCATTTGTTTGTAAAGTCTTAAGTTTTTGTGTAAAGTCCGCCAAATTTTTGCTGTAAATACAGTAGCCACTTGAGTTTTTGTTCGCAAAGTTTTATCATTATTGCTCTATTGCTTCCTAATTGGTGACTGAAATAATGATTAATTAATTAATGATTAGTCAAACGACTATTTGTAGGATTTTAAAGGACCGTAAGTGGCATCCTTATAAGATTCAAATTCTGCAGGCAATTTCTGAAGAGGATAAAGCAAACCGATTGGAATTTTCAGAAGACGAAATTGAACGAATGAATGAAAACCCTGGTCATCTGAATAACATCATGTTTTCTGATGAGGCACATTTTCATCTTGATGGTGGATTTAATAGACACAATCATCGGTATTGGTCAGATGAAAATCCCCACCGGATTGCTGAACAATCCTTGCACTCTCCTAGAACGACTGTTTGGGCTGCAATTTTGGATTAATTGGTCCAATTTTCACATTGAAGTGAACCACTCGTGAAGTTTTTGTCTGATCGATTTGAAATTTCGGCAGTAAAAATTCCTTTAGATAGTTCATGTTTTGCAAAAATTTCGTCACTTTCTGATAAAAATTGCCTAAGTTATAAAAAATCCAAATAGGGAATAGTTAGCTGACTCAGCCTGTATATCTTACTTGGGTGTAGTTGCTTCACATTCTGCGAGTCAACAGTATCAACTGTACTGTTTGTGCGGTTACCAGCTGTCAACTCATTCAGGGTTGTGAGAGAAAAATTTTATTTTTGGTAAAAACTGTTATTATCATCCCTTTAACTGTGTATTTATTTTTATTGTTCTCTTGAGTATCAACTGATTTTTTGGCCATTCCAGTGCCGTACCAGACTATTCTATTTTAGGGAACTTTTTAAAAATACAATATTTTATTTCTTACTTTATATTAAACAAATATAAAAACATGCATAGAATCACGTCGTTGGCCACTTTGGGTGTGGCAGCCTCACATATTGTGAATCATCGGTATAAATATACAGGATGATTCACAACTTCATGAAAATATTTTAATAGCATAGAGTGCTGAACTTATTACGGAACTGAAAGTATTTTTACAAAAATTTTAATTTATGTTTTCAGATTTTTTAATCAAACAAGATTAATTGTCAAGAATTTCTTTAAAATTGAATAAATATAGTATTTATTTGTAATAAGATTGAGGGGAAAACATATTTGCAACTTACGTTATAAAACAATTGTCTTTATCTGGTAGCCCTAAAGAACTGTAGTAAAATTTAAAAAATAAATTTATCAAATAAAACGTTGAAATTTTGTAATCCATGATCGGTTGATTTTAATTTTTGCGTAAATATTGACAGGTGAAACGGGTGACACATTGGTACTAACGCCATATAAGTCATAAGTAAGATATTAAATGTAGTAATTGAACGGAGGATGGCTTCCACACAGAAGAGTTTTCCTGTGAATGAATCTTTTGATTCAGGTGATGCAAATTTCTGTGTTTGAATATTTTAGATATTTTAAATGGGCACTGGATTGTACGTATACATTTATGTTTATAAGTTTAGGTATGGCGGCAGGTTGTGTGCTGGCCACATCAGATTTTAAAAAATTGGTAAACAATATTAATCGAGCAGCATAGATTATCATCAAATTTTTGGCAGAAACCGCTTCGCTACTTTGAAATAGTGTAGAAAGAAGTCGTCCAGCTCGGTTTTTCTTTTGACTCAGTTGCGTTCAGGCGAGTAATAAGTTGGCGAATTATGACTCAGCTCTGTGAATTATTTCTTCCTTTTTCCGCTCCAGCCAACTCTGGCTGCATGGACACGAACAATACTGCATTGTATCATAAATACGTACATACATAATCTCTCAATTTGTGTATAAGGAAGCCTCATACCTTGTTGTTAGTAAATTATTGTGCACTTACCAATATTCGTCTTCCTGCTGTATTTCCATCATTCCTGCAATTCCTGCGGCGTAGGTTTTTGCGGTAACTGGGGTAGATTGACAAAAACATCATAAGATGACGTCGTAAAATCGAACAACCCCCGATAAACGGTGGTAAGTGTATTCTGGGGGCTGTTACCTACCCTTCGAGGGTAGCAATGTTGTCGCGGGAATATCAACGACTGTGAACGAGCCATAATGGCACACTCACCGGAACAGCGCAGAGATTTCACTGTAGTTAAGATTTTCAGGCGTAAGCAGGAGTTTATCTCTTAAGTTTTAAAAGAGCAGTTTATTTTTACTGCAATTAGTATAAGAAATTTTTATCAAGAATTAAATAATGTATTTAATAAATTAATACTTGTTTAGATCCAATAAGATATACAATCCAAGATTTTTGTTTTTTTATGTTATATATTAAAATATTTGACCCATATTTTTTCTTTTTGCCAAGAAGATGCTAATAAACCAGAAAAAATTCATAATATTATTTAAGATAGTAGGTGGCGCGAAAAGCGATGCCGTGTGTGACGGTGTGACGTCACCGGCCCTGAGAACATACGTTCACCGCGCTGACAAGAACCGAATACGATATTTCAACACAGGTCCGTCGTCCATTCCGTAGTCAAAACGGCAAAAAACGAACTTACGCGAACAAATCTACTCATGGTTTGGTTTTAATGTTTTTTACGTCACACATGGCGCATTTTAATGCACGTTTCATTTCGATAAAAATGTAATAAATCTATCAAAACATTTTTATTGTATATGCTGAAAATTTATATCCAATAAGTATTTCTTTAGTTGCTCAAAATATCCACTAACAAGCTGGTAACCGCACACACGGTAAAGTGTATCGAGGTAGCTCCCAGCTCTCTGCATGTGATGACGTACGAACCCGGAGTTCCGTGGTTCAAGTCTCTCGGCCGGCAGTGTGTGATTGTAAATCATCTTGCAATTAAATCAAGCTGACCACTTGATCGTCTTAAATGTAGTCCTGGTTACAAAAGCTCTCTGCATGTGATGACGTACGAACCCGGAGTTCAGTGGTTCAAGTCTCTCGGCCGGCAGTGTGTGATTGTAAAACATCTTGCAATTAAATCAAGCTGACCACTTGATCGTCTTAAATGTAGTCATGGTTACAAAAGCTCTCTGCATGTGATGACGTACGAACCCGGAGTTCCGTGGTTCAAGTCTCTCGGCCGGCAGAACATCTTGCAATTAAATCAAGCTGACCACTTGATCGTCTTAAATGTAGTCCTGGTTACAAAAGCTCTCTGCATGTGATGACGTACGAACCCGGTGTTCCGTGGTTCAAGTCTCTCGGTCGGCAGTGTGTGATTGTAAAACATCTTGCAATTAAATCAAGCTGATCACTTGATCGTCTTAAATGTAGTCCTGGTTTCAAAGGTATCCCTCCGTTGCCGCTTTGATTTAGATTGAGATGAATCGGTCGAAGTGGTTGGATTCCACTATAATAATATACCATTCTGTAATTGGAAGTAAATAAAATATTATAAATAATTCCTGCTAAAATATCTAAACGCTTATTGATTCAGTTCTGTCTTTTTCTTTATCTCACACACGTCACTGAGCTGAAAAATATTGAAATTCTGTCCCGGAAGTGACGTCACACGTCAACATTCATCCCAAATACGTTTTATATTCCTGCGTTTTCAGTATCACAATATCTTATATCCCGACGGTTACGAAACAATGTAATGTTATTAGCTAAGTTATTAGCTAAGTTATAAAGTTTAGACTTGCATGGTTTTCTAGGCCGGCACTTCCGGTCTGAGACTAGGTGTAAAGTGTAAAGTTTACAGAAAAATTTCAGCCGTATTTCAGTCACGAATGCACAATAAAGAGAAATATGTTTACGGCGTTTGTGAATTAATATTCAGGATATAAAAACTTGCAAACTAAAGAAAAGTTAAGAAATGTGGCTCGTGTTGTAACTGTTTTTATAGTTTAATTTATGCCTGTAATTCGTAACATCTTTTATAGCTACAAATTTTATTTGTAGTACAGGTTGATACACAACTACGAGCATACAGTGCTCAACTTACTGATTTTTTAAAATTCGTAAATTTTAGCACTAGCACATTTTTTAAAACACTGGATTGTTGATACCTGATCAGAGCTAAACATTTTACGTATTTAGATACTTAAGTATCAATTTACAACTAGTACCTAATACTTGTATTTAAGTATACATATTTTTTGGTAGGTACTTTATTACTTTTTTAAAATTTTAAGTACTAAAATAAAAATTTGTACTTAAGACTTATTTTCATTTCATAATCGTAAATAATATTGAAGTACGTGATAAATACTTAAGGTTTTCAATAATACTGAAATAATATAAAAGTACTTAAGTTTTTACCTCTCGCCTAGAGAGGTATAGGGATCGTGAAAAAATTCGATGTCGAGATTTTTGTCAATAAGCACGTTTTAGTACCTTTAGAACCTATTTTGACTATTTTCACGATGATGTCTGTGTGTGTGTGTGTGTGTGTGTGTGTGTGTGTGTGTGTGTGTGTGTGTGTGTGTGTGTGTGTGTGTGTGTGTGTCCGTTTGTCTGTATGTGCGCCTACTATAGTCTTTCGTTCTGATTCATTATCTCAAATTCTATTGAACATAAAATTCTAACATTTTGCATTATACATTTATACATGTTAATGAAGAGCTGATTAGATTTTGGTAAAACTCTGCCAACCGGAAATGGTGTTTTCTTGAAGCATTTTAACATTTTTTGCAAAAAATATAGGAAATACTGCGATAGTTACAATTTGTCATGCGACATTTGAAAGAACAAATTACCTCTTACAATATTTATTTAACATCTTTTCTATATCTCTTACCAATAAATGAAAATTATTTTTCAAAAATGTGTAATTTTACCTACCACGATTTGTAAATTATAATATAGGAAAAAAAATTAAAACAAAAATGAAAATGTCAATGTGACAGATGAACAGACGTATACACAGTTTCTGAAATTTTGGTGGCACCATTTGTAAAGAAATGTATAAATATTAATAACTGGGTTTGAAATTTAGTAACTATAGTAGCCGAAATTTAATAAATAGAAAACTGACTCAATTCCAGTAAGTTTTTATCCTTCCATTAAACGTATCCAGTCAAGAAGCATCATCGATTCATTATTAACTGGATATAATGTAATATGGTAATAATAAAATACAAATTGTATCCACAAAGAGCTAATTTGATTTCAATGTCAATCGAAATCGGTACGTTGCTTGAAGAACTATAACATAAATTACAAAAAGTAGCCTAACAAGTAACAAAACCCAAATTCACATATTACAGTGTCAAGGCGGGAGGTTATGTGCTGGCCACAACAGATTTTTTCAATAGTTTAAGTGATTGTACCACATTTTTACTGTGAATTAATCTTTCTCGATAAAAAAGTAATAATCGAAGGTAATAAGTTTACAAAGCATGCAAGTTATAATTTAAAAAAAATTCTGGTACTTTAAAATACTTATTTTAAGTATTTTTAACAAGAAAAACTTATACTTTACTTAAGTACTGTGAAGCTTCACTTTAAAATGACTATTAACTATGAATGGAATAAAATTAAATTTTAATAAATCGTGCAATTGCAAGAATAGTAATTACATTTTTGAAAACAGTGTCTTAAGAGGCCCGTCTACCTCCTAAAATCCAGCACACAACATACTAACGTAGCGAGTGTTTTGTGGCCAGTACAAGAATGCTCAAATTGTATTTCAAAGAGGAATATATTCTTAAAGGATCAATTAACAGTTTTGCCTTCTTAAAGTTTTAATAAAAAATTGTACATGATTATAAAAATGCGGAAAAACTCATAAAAATTTCCAATTTATGCAAACTTTACACGGTTATATCTCCCGATAGATATTTATTTTCAAAATTTAAAAATGGCACATCTGTAGATCCATTCTTTCTTTTTTAAATGTTTATAAAAACTTTACCTTAAAGTCAATAATAAACTTACAGTTTACTCGCGACGAAAACACTTCTACAGTATTTTCCAACTTCAAAATGACATTGCATAGCTAGGAAGCGGTAAAGTACGAGTTTCGGGCTGGTTTCAGTCAGTCGTAGTAGTGGGGAAAAGAGTGAAATAGAAAAAATGTAAAATGTAAAATAGAAAGTATTCTAGGAATTCAGAAAAAACCTGGAAACAAAATTGCGAATTAAAAAAAATATTTCAGTTCAAATGAGTTGAGCACTATATACCATTAAAATATACACACGGCGTTGTGAATATTCTCAGTAAAAATTCCCAACCTACAATTTAAAACCCCTGTGTCTGTTTGTTCGTCAGTTAGTTTTGCTGTCATTTCGGAACGAATTACGCGTCTAGTGTTTCCGACAGACAGATTGCTGCACTTTTCGCCAAACACCGCAGCAATCTCTGTCGCTTTGCTAACAAATAGCGCAGTACAGAACTGAAATTAATTTCTTCTCGCCTGGGTTTAATTCAAGCTTTGATATGAAGCTACGCGTTCCGCAGAGAGATATGTCATCGAGACAAAATAGTGGAGAGTGGTAACCGCACACACGGGCTAAGATGCATCTACGCCGAAGGATAACACACTTAAGTTGAGTAGTAATTTTATAAGGAAAGTATAAATACATCACAAAGATTCGAATATTCGATTTGCCCCCTATTTACCACCGTCCCTTTTTTGTCGAGCCAGTGAATCTCATTTTTCTAAGTCTCAGAAGCATAAAAGAATCCTTAAAGAATCTATGAGTAAACAGAGATTTATTAGTTTACGTCTGTACTTATACAAGGTGTTCCACAATTTAAGGTGGGTTTATGCTCACAAAACTTAAGAATAAGAATAGTCTTAAAGTTAACACAGTTATAACATATGAGTCAGTTTATGCAGCAGAGATTTGCCCCCATATTTACTAATCCCTATTTACCACCGTCCCTTTTTTACCACCGTAATTCTTTTACCAATCTATTTTTTTACCAACATTATACTTTTACCAATCCATTTTTTACAACCGTCCCTTTTTACCACTAATTCTTTTTTACCACCAACGTATTTACCAACGTATTCTTTTACCAATCCATTTTTATCACCGTCCCTATTTTTACCACTAATTCTTTTTACCACCAACATATTTACCAACGTGTTTTTTACCAATCCATTTTTACCACCGTCTCTTTTTAACAAAGCTAACAAAACCGTACTAAAGCCCCACAAACTCGGTTTTGGTATTTACTACACTAACAAAGCTAACAAAACCGTACTAGAGCCCGACAAACTCGGTTTTGGTATTTGCTACACTAACAAAGCTAACAAAACCGTACTAGAACCCCACAAACTCGGTTTTGGTATTTACTACACTAACAAAACCGTACTAGAGCCCCACAAACTCGGTTTTGGTATTTGCTACACTAACAAAGCTAACAAAACCGTACTAGAGCCCCACAAACTCGGTTTTGGTATTTACTACACTAACAAAACCGTACTATAGCCCCACAAACTATTAATGGTAAAACGGAATAGCGGTAAAAAAGTATGGTGGTAAAAGTTGTAATGGTAAAAACGGAGTGGTAAAAATGTATTCGTGTTAAAACGAAAAAGCGGTAAAAAGTATAGTGGTACAAATGCAGAGGTAAAGATTGGAGTGGTAAAAATTGAGTGGTAAAAAATGGGTTAACGGTAAAACAGGATACCGGTAAAAAAGAATGGTGGTAAAAATGCTGTGGTAAAAGTTGGAGTGGTAAAAATAAAATGGTAAATATGTAGCACAACGGAATATTCATCTTATGTGACATTTGTGCGTGTAATGTTATGTTTTTCTCCCTCAGCAGAATTTTTAAGAAGTGTAACAGATGTTTCAGGAATAAAATTTATGTGTTATGATGTTATGAATATCATATTACGAAATGTGATCTGTTCTTTCAAAAATGATATATTTGTATTGTTTTTTTCATTCGCGGACGTTAATTGGTGTATGTAAAATTCTATTTGAATAAATAAAATAACTGTTAAATAAATACAATTTCGCTACATTGAAATACGTGTTCATTAGTTGAACAAATATTTATTTGTGTATTTTTTAGTTTGTTCAATGAAATATGAATTCTATTTACATTTTAAACATTGAAACAAATATGTAACACACCTTCCTCGTTTAAGGTAGTAAATCCATGGGTAGTGACAACCCAAAATATGACTTAAATTAATATACAGCATTCATTACAAGTCGTAGAATTTGAATAAAAATTAAAATTTATAGGTAACCGTTGAAATAACGAAGATAATTGGATTTAAAGTTGACACAAAAACGCGCTAAAATACATTGCGTATATGGAGGTTACCAGTAGATTTACTAAACGATTAGAAAATTTTATATCATAACAACCCAACACATATTTGGAAAACGAATATGTTATTCTTTGATATTTGAGGTATTTATTAGAAAAATAAAAAATATGAGTCACCGCAATAATTGTAGAGAAATCGCATGCAAAAGGTTCCAGTCTCAAGAAACATTATGTTTTTGACGTACTACTACTGCATTTCAGTGTAAACTTAAATTTCAATTATATTTTTTATTTAATTGGATACCTATGATTTGTAATTTACATCCAAATCTACGATTTTTAATGATTTATTTCTGATTAATTAACTGCTTCGGCCTCACCTCACACCGAAATCACGCACGCTTATGACCGACGGATTTTCTACCTTAAGGGTTCAGATAAACAGGGTGTTCAGTGTTTCAGTGTTTAGTATCCTAACTTAAAATGTAAGACCTCAAAAAACAAGAAAAAATTTCATTTAAACTGTTTCAATTCGTTGTGGCATGGAACCTACAAGTCCTAAACATACTTTTCTGGAGAAAAATTCCAAATATTCTACAGTCTGTGTCACAATTCTTTGATTGTCCTTGCCTGGGACTATTTTTCAAATTATAATTTTTTATTCGGTTCCATAAAGTTTCGACTATTGATTTGATTTGAGATTGTGTAAAATGTATTGCAGTTTTCAATAAATATAAGATATAGTACATTAAACTTGTATTTTGATTTTTATTTTAACTTTTGTACAACAAAAAACGACTTTTTTACGTCTGGGCCAACTTCAATGAGACGGAGCTCAAGTTAGGATACTTAATTCTGAAACACCCTGTATATTAGACCGTGTGTGTGCGGTTACCAGCTGTCATCTCACTGATTTTTCATGTTTGTTTAGTTTATTCAACGAATTACGTGCCTAATTTACAATTTACATTTTATAAAGTTTAAAAGCTGGACATACAGTGTATCAGGAATGTAAATATAATATATTTGTGTATCCTGAAGTAATCTACCTTATAAGATCAGTTAGATGTGATCCTACTTAACTGAAAACTGAAATATGAAACTACCTTTTCAAGTTATGTAAGTTCTTTTTATTTCCGCCTTAATCCCGGTATAACTTTATGAAAATATATTTTGGAAATTGAAATCTTATCCCTGTAATCTAGTAGCAGGATCAAGACAGCGGCGAATCTGCGATGTTTTTTGTTTCTGAAAAATCTGAATATCTAGTCACGTAGATAATAATGCACACACGTCCTAGTACTTTATTTCAAACCATGGGGAAAATCCATAAACCGCAGCATATACAGATATTGCTTACGAAAACTTACATTTTTTATCAAAAGAGGGAAGTTCACGGCTGGTAACCGCACACATATAGTTAAATATATGACTGTGTCGATGACTCAATATGTCAAACTGCAAGTATTATATTTTTTAATATTGTTTTATTGCTAAAAAGTATTATATCTTAATCAAAGTCACAAATTTAAAATACGTTTCGTATAAAAGTAAAACCTATTATAATAAATCTGAATTTTGGCAGGCCAATTTTTCGTTGAACCCGTAGTGTAGAAATCTTAATAACGTGTTCCGGAAAGATCATAAAGTTCAATATAATGCAAGGCACGTATTTTTATTTTGAAGTCGAATATTGCAAAACATTACTTTTAATATAGAAAAGCTTAGTAACTTTATATACATGGAATGAACTTGGATATGATAGCCTAAAAATATATATTATTCTTGTACTTGAAGTGACCCACTTGACATGAATCGTCCGTGGGATGTTTAAAAATGTCTTATTCTTGTACTTTAAGTGATGTATTACGTAAGTCTATCCTAGCCACGTCCTGAGTACGATCCAAAATTACCAGAGAATTACATGGGATGCATAATTGTGATATTATTACCAAATTACAACATTGGGATGTAACATAGATAATGTTACCAAGGGCGGACATTGGCAATCCAAAAGATTTTATTAGGATGTTAATGGGCAAATATAGCAAGCCGGAATGTTCACATTCTTGAAATGTTCTGGGGATTTTATTTTGTCAAGTGGGGATATTACGTAAGTCTATCCTAGCCACATGCTGAGAACGATCAAATATTACATACTCGATACAAACATCTCAGAGAATTACATGGAGGAATCTAATGGTGCAAAAATATTTTTTTTATTTTGATCATTTTTCGACTTAAAAAATATTATGTCAAAAATTGTGGGTCTAAATTTTTTTTTCAACTACAGATTTGAAATCCTCGTGGCCGAATTAGTATATAACCACATTTTAAGCCAATTCCCAATATTATTCTTTAGGCTAGAAAATAGCAAGTTCTATCTCTTCCATTTTGTACCATTTTTTAAATACCTCAATAAAAATTTAACCCCTTAGAATTTTTTCGTGAAAATTTGGATTCCTACATAATTTGACGCGAGGAATCCAATGGTGAAAAAATAAATTTTCCATTTTGAACAGTTTTCGACTAAAAAAAATTATGTCGAAAAATATTGATCGAAAAAAAATTTCGACTGCAGATTTGAAATCTTCGGGGTCGAGTTAGTATATAACCAAATTTTCAGCCAATTCTGAGAGAAAAAGTTATTTTGGCCAAAATTTTATCAAGACCTCCATTTTTTGTCCATTTTAGAAAACTCTTCATAAAATTTGTACCCGTTAGAATTTTTTCGCGAAAATTTGGATTTATATGTAATTCGATGCGAGGAATCCAATGGTGACAAAATTACGGTCATAGCTACTCCCGTCTTTAACTTGCACAAATTATCTCGAAAAGTATTAGCCGAAATTTTTTTTTAGTGGCACCATTGAATTCCTCGTGTCCAAAATAGGGTAGAACCAAATTTTGAGCGAATCGAAAATTTCGAAGATTTTCGACATTTTTAAGATTTTAAAACCAAAACTTTTAGGAACCGCGTTCCTTAATCTAACCAAATCCTGAAAGTTTTTTCTTGGTAGGATACGGAATATACTTTTTAATACACATTAAAAGTGCTGTTTTTTGACAGCTGACAGTCAACAAAGTGTCACAAATAGTAAAAAAAAGCGTAGGCAGCAAAGTAATTGTTACTATGGCGAATCAACCAATTTAACATAATCTAACCTATTTTGCTTTTTCATATCAACTGTCAACATACGCATAGCAACATAATTTGATTGCGATACCTATCAATATATTTAAAATAATCACTAAATTGATATTAATTAATAACAATCGCCGAAAAAATGTGTTTAACATGGCAAAAAATACAGACTCTAGCCGCGGCAGTAAATCTAATATTTTTATGCCTAGTTAACCAAATAACAATTAATTTAAAGTTACTAATACATCCCCTTGTTCCAGATAATCGGCGTGATATCAGTATTCTTCATCTGCGTGTCCATCCTGTCCTTCTGCCTGAAGACGCACCCCGACATGCGCGTCCCAGTCATCAAGTACATCGCCGTGAAAACAGCAGCCAACACAACCGACTGGACAGTCGACAAGAGCCACACGAACGCTCACATCGCCTTCTTCTACATCGAGTGTATCTGTAATGCGTGGTTCACCTTCGAGATCCTCGTCCGATTCATCTCCTGCCCTCGCAAGTGCGAGTTCATCAAGAGTTCAGTCAATGTGATTGACTACATCGCTACGTTGAGCTTCTACGTTGATCTGAGTCTGCAAAAGTTCGCTACTCACCTAGAGAACGCGGACATATTAGAGTTTTTCAGCATAATTCGAATCATGAGGCTGTTCAAGCTCACGAGGCATTCCTCGGGGTTGAAGATCTTGATACAGACGTTCAGGGCCAGCGCCAAGGAACTGACGTTACTGGTGTTCTTCCTCGTGTTGGGGATAGTGATCTTCGCTAGCTTGGTGTACTACGCAGAGAGAATCCAGGCCAATCCGCATAATGACTTCAACAGCATCCCACTTGGGCTGTGGTGGGCGCTGGTCACCATGACGACGGTGGGGTATGGTGACATGGCCCCCAAGACCTATGTGGGCATGTTCGTTGGCGCGTTGTGCGCGCTGGCCGGAGTGCTTACTATCGCGCTGCCCGTGCCCGTTATCGTTTCGAACTTTGCCATGTATTATAGCCACACTCAGGTAAAGAACAAGAGGGCCAAGGAGGCCCAACACACAAGCTAGATCACTACATACAACCAACACCTAACGGTAGAATTACTCTCGACGTTTTATTACTCGTGAAAGTGCACATCTGCTGAAGATGGCATGACCGGTCTGCCAATCCTAAGTGGCCGGATTAGGCTTTATATTTTCATAACGGCGCCCGCTTATTTAGTCAAATATAGTTTTGTCAAAACGTAGTTTGACCAAAAATAATTAAGCCAAACTGTATTTTAGTCAAACTGTAATTTCACATTCCGTATTTTGACCAAACCGCAACTTCGACTAATATTTTATTGTCAAATCATTTTCAGGTCAACCGTAATTTAGCCAAAACGCAACTATACCTAACTGGAATAATCCAAAACGGAATTTATTCAATTTTGTCAAATCGCAGTTATGCATAACCGTAATCTTGCCAAACGCATTTTACTCAAATCGTAATCTTCCCAACTGTATGTCTTTATTTAGAGTTGGCAAGATTACGATTTGACTAAAATACGGTTGGCAAGATTACGGTTATGCATATCTGCGATTTGACAAAAATACGTGTTGGATAAATTCCGTGTTGAATTATTCCAGTTAGGTATAGTTGCGTTTTGGCTAAATTACGGTTTAACTGAAAACGATTTGACAAAATAATATTAGTCGAAGTTGCGGTTTGGTCAAATTACGGAATGTGAAATTACAGTTTGTCTAGAATACAGTTTGGCCAAATTACGGGTTGGCATATTTACGGTTTGACAAAATTCCAGTTGAACAAATTACAGTTTGACTAAAATACAGTTTGGCTTAATTATTTTTGGTCAAACTACGTTTTGACAAAACTATATTTGTCCAAATTGTGTGCTCCCTTTCATAACAGAGTACCTACCATAGTAGCAAATTAGCAATCCAGTCAATTATATTGAAAGGAGACCTCAAAAATGAGTTATTGCCATGAAAAAAGTTTCCAAAAAGTTAATAGTTCTTTAAATATTTGAGATTTTACGTATCGATACATCTACGTCACAGTAATGCGTTTTCACGTGTATTCTTACTAACAGTATACATTTAGAAACAGTTGATTTTACATGGAGTACATTTTAATGCCAGCCTTATTACGAGACATATCCAGAAAGTAAGGTGACAAGTGCTCTGAAAGGTGCAGGGAATTTTTTTTCAAAGATTGGCATACCTGCGTGTAGGGGGCTTCGTAACGGTCATTCGAGAAATGCCGTCACAGGAGGAGCTTTCGTCAACCTCCACAGAGGCCGTTCGCTCCACCTCCTCGGTCATCAATTTACTCAATTTGCGTCAAGAATCCGCGGCCGAAATCCATTGTCAACTTATGGAAACCTATCAACCTGAGGTAACGTCACTTCAGCACGTTTGCAAGTGGGTTAGGTTGTTTAAAGAAGGTCTCACTAACACTCATGACGAAGAAACGAGTGAGGCCGTCAGCCGAGGTTCCTCACTTTGCGTCAAGAGTCCGCGACCGACGGTCTCAAACATTTCTTCGTCATGAGTGTTAGTGGGACCTTCTTTAAACAACCTAACCCACTTGTAAACGTGCTGACATGACATTACCTCAGGCTCATAGGTTTCCAGAAGTTGACGATGAATTTCGGCCGCGGATTCTTGACGCAAAGTGAGGAAATTGATGAGCGATGGGGTGTAGCGAACTGCCTCTGTGGAGGTTGACGAAAGCCTCTCCTGTGACGACATTTCTCAACGGATTGAATTGAACCAGGGCTCGGTTTGACCGTTACGAAGCCCTCTACACGCAGGTATGCCAACCTTTGAAAAAAAATCCCTGCACCCTTCAGAGCACTTGTCACCTTACTTTCTGGATATGCCTCGTATTTGAGAAGATTTTCAGCTATACATCTACGTCACACATACTTTAAAAATTAATTACAACTTTATTAAGAACAATTAAGGCTTATTAGTAGTCTCAATCGCTTTCAAATAAAATAAAGTTTCAATAAAAAGACTTTTTTTAAATGGTAAACTACCCTACTATCAAACATAATGCTTGTTTTCGGGTTGTCAGCACTTGTGATTATAGTTATTTACTTTACAAGTGGGCAAAGTAAGGAATTACCCACGAAGGAAATCTTAACTCACGAGGCCGAAGGCTGAGTGAGATAATTTTCTCGAATGGGTCATTCCTTTTTGCCCACGTTTGAAGTATAACGTTTTATCCAACACCTTTTAATAACTGCTTAAATATTTTAAACATATTAAGTTTCAACCTAAAACATCGTTTCTATGGTGACTTCCAACAAGCAAAGTAACAAGGGAGTATAATTTTGATCAAAACCACTTGTGGGTATTTTTTTACTTTGCTTGTTTAAAATCACCATAGTTATGATGCTTTTATTAAGAGGTGTTGAATAAAATATTTTTTGCATAGGTAATCAGAAAAACACTGATGACAAGCAAATTTTTGACATTTATGAAAATTTAAAATGTTATTTATTATCTTTTATTTGATATATTTAAGATTGGAAAAATAGAAACGTTCTGGCAATATGTTCTATTCTAAATTTATATAATTAACATTTTTCTAACTCATCTTTTGATACTTGAGGAAGCCTAATCCGGCCACTTAGGACTGGCAGACTGGACATTCCATCTTCAGTAGATATGCAAGGCTCCAGCCCTTCAATTTCACGACTAATAAAATGTCCACAGTAATTTGTCCGCTAGCTCCCCGTCTATTTGAATCACGGCCTACACTCATTCGTATTGCCTTGTTCACGTGTTGTAGAATCGCGCGCTGCCACCAATTGTCACTGTATTTCGATCAGTCTGATAATATTGCCGCGTTTAGAATTAAAAATTAAGCCTTATCTTAATAATATACAATTATACGTAGATTCACAAATCGAGTTAAAGCTGCTTCCATTTTTATAATATTTAAAATTTTAAACGAGTATCTTCCATTATAATACGTAGATTCACGATTATTGCTTCCACCACACTTTAACAATAAATTTAATTATAGATAGATACTCTTAAAGTTAATATATACTTATAAGAATAAATATTCCACGGGATTCACGAATCGGGTTAATATTGCCATCATTTTTATAATCCAATTCAAATTACAGTGCCTCGCATACAACATTAAAATAAGAAGTAAACAAAATATGTAGCAAAAAATTGGTGATAGTTTCCTATAGCCTCTTCCAGATTCACAAAACAGTGTAACGATGACCCTCAATTATAACTGAAAACATAATGCATTCCATTTTATACATTCCTACTATATTATAATAAAAGCTCAATTTATAAATACCAGACAAAAAAATTGGTGGCAGCATTAATTCTTTCGGGAGTCCATTGCCTAAATATTAAATGCGCCAAGTGTGCCTATAGTATCATACTAGTTATTCGGGTTAAAATAAAATAGTTGTTCCGTCCAAATTGTTCCAATATCGCGTTTTGTCCGCGGATACACTAAACACAAAGTTGGCGCACTTGCAATTGTTCGTGTGTTCATTAAACACTAAATTTGTAGTGTTAAGTGTTGGCACTTGTGTGTTAATTACACTATAGCGCACGGCTTCTAAATGTTTATTTAGTAATTCGCTCGGTGGTTCTTTTAATCAGAAATGTAAACCTTGTCAAGTTTAATTCTTGAGTAACTTGATCTATTTCATTACAGTCACTTATAATATCCGCTTTTTTCCATCGTCCACTTAACTAGACTTTTAAAGTCAACAGTGTTTGATAATTAAAACCGACCTTAAGATAAAAATTTAATTAAACCTTAAGATGTTTTTTATAATTATTTAATTCGTAGAACTTTTAATATACAGATTGGTGGAGGTGAAATGCGAACATAAGGAAATATATGACAATGGAGTTATCATGCTATGCTAGGCATCTTGATATACTACGTGGAATAAGTACTGTCAATGTCAAAGTAGCTGTCATATTATTGAAATTTTTATTATCATTAAAATATTTTCTTTGCATAATAATGTATGTGTACGAGCAGAACGAGACAGTTTACATGCACTTTTAGATTTTATTATTATTTCTGTTATTGATTACTCTTTTTGCCACACAAATTCACATTACTTCGTTTTGTGACACTACTACAAAATATATCAAGATACCTGGCATGAAAGTTCGATTGTCATGTATGTTCCCTATGTTCGCATTTCACCTCCACCGACCTGTACATATATCTAATTGAAATATAATATAAATACATTACAATTTATTATATAACATAATATTCATAATAATAAATGATAATATTGAACTATAATCGTATATACTTTATCTGTAAGTTATAAGGGCATAATTATTAGGTGTTACCCTTCCTACAAAAACAACAATAAATTCGACAGAATACAAAAAAATTAGAACTCGCTTCGCTTAAATACAAAACTAATTCCTGCTACAATAAAAAAAATATTTTATTTAAAATTTGAACCAAAAATTTGTAGTTCTCTTTTGGAAATAATAACGCACACCCAAATTTGGGTGTAGCGCTCCTAGGCTTGTATACTGTAAACATATTTCGAGTATTTAATCTATACAAGTAATATAATAAATAAAGATTATCTTAGTAGCTGTAGGATTCCTGCTGCCGTTAGCAGGATCTAATTATTTACGATCAAGTCGCCTTGAGTAAAATTAATGAAATGAAGCAATGAACCACGAACAAAAGCAAATCGCGGTGATTAATGAGTCACGTGACTTCGCGTTTGTTTTTTAATCCCGGATTGGTCGGTTCCGCGCCGTGTTTTGTTAAATGCTTGGGTAATGCGGAGATGCTGGGGCCCGGCACAGGACCGCAATAAGGAGGAGTCGCCCCTTGAACAAAACAAAATTCGCTGGTTATTTAAACTGCCGAATTTTGTAAGAATTTAATTCAGGGTTCGAAAAATATACATCAATGATACTCGTATTATGATATTTTATCTAAAATTTATTCACATAATGGAAAATTATACGTAATAAAATTTTAATAAGAATTTACCAAGAGTAAAATTTACAAAAATACCTCTTAATATGTCTGTATTTTATCAATAATTGATTGGAAATATACCTATTATTGTTTATATAAATATCATGATATTTTTGAACACTGTTTACACGAAGTATAATATAAACACAGCAGTAGAAATTCTGTATCTAAGCAATACTACAGATTCGTATCATTTATGTTTACCTTGTGCAAGAGATAGAGAGAGTGCGTGTTAAGGCGCTACACTTGTTTCACGCAATATTGCTGCAATAGAATCAGAATTCACGATTCTGGCTATATTGCTCAAAATATAAATCTTAAATTTACCATAAGTAATTTCGAAGCATTATTTGATTGAAAAATTCATACATTACATTAGAGAAAATAAGAATTAATTTATGCATTTTAATATTACAAATTATGGTCTTATTGCATATTTATTAATTTTGTTTTAAATAGTTGATTACTTACATTGTTCGTGAGAGTGCTAAGAAAATATTTTGTCAAGAAAATTACACATCAGACAAAAAAAATAGTACGAAATTGACTATTTTTACTAATTTATTACTAAAATACCATTAAGCATTTCTTAGCACTCTAGAGTCATCTTTTAACTATCTATATATATAAAATATGAGCAGTGTAGGTGTACTAACAAGAGCTCAGTTTGTAATATCACTTTTCACTATATTTTTGGCACAAGTGTAGCGTCTACCTATTTTTCGAATTCCTAAAATACTCTCGATATTCCTTTTTTTAAATTCACTGTCTTCTCCACTACTACGTCTGCTCGAAACCAGCCCGAAACTCGTACTTTGCCGCATCCTAGCTATACAATGTCATTTTGAAGTTGGCAATACTGAATAATAACTTCTGTTATTATTCAGTATTGTCAACTTCTGTTGAAAGTGGCGGGATAGCATAGTGGTAGAATGCTAGGCTCTAGTTACAGAGGTCGTGGGTTCGAATCCCGATCAGGTCAGGAAATTTTCACGGCCTGATTTGGATCGGTACCTACTCCCGTTGGGATCTAATTAACTTGGCAACCTCTAGCTATCGGGCACCGGCTAGAGGCTGTAACAAGGGCTTGCGCCGGGTTGACTGGCATCAAGTCACCCTAGGGATACAAACCCGTGAGGTTATACAATATTATACTTCGTGTGCTGTTAGGGCTTCGCCCCCTATTGCCTGTGCCGTGCCGGAGCATACCACGTACCCTCGCGCTTAGCAGCAGCGTCTAAGCGCCTCCTCTCTCGCCCGGGTGGGCCCCATCTAATGCGCTTGTACCTCAGGCTCGGGCGAAGCTCCCGAAGAAGCGGCGGCGGGTGCTGCCCGTGGAGCAGCCCCGCGCCCCCCGGCTGCCGGGCCAGGCGCCCACCAACTGCCCCCAGGCGCAGGCCCAGGGCCAGGGCCCCAACCAGCAGAACCGAAGGATGAACGCCATTAAGACCAACCATCCCAAGGACATGGTGGGACCCAAGATGGGTGAGTTGGATGACTGGCTCTGCTGCGGTTATATAGGAATGTTGTTCATACATGGAGTCTGCAGGATTCTATATTCTGGGCATAGAATCTTCAATGAGTCAAATTATTTGTAATTTTTTTTTAGGATTCATAAACATGAAAGAATCCTCAAATAATCTACTGTCTTATTATTTTATGCTTTTTCATTTTGAGAAAATAATCCTTTTTGAATTTCAATATGTTATTCTACATAAAAAATAAATAAACATATTTTTTGTTTCACGATACAATGCCCCATATCGATAAAAAATAGTTATTTACTTTACAAGTGAGCAAAGTAAGGAGGGAAATCTTAACTCACGAGGCCGAAGGCTGAGTGAGATAATTTTTTTGAGTGGGACATTCCTTTTTGCCCACGTGTGAAGTATAACGTTTTATCCAACATCTCTTAATAACTGCTTAAATATTTTTAAAATATTAAGTTCCCACCTAAAACATCGTTTCTATGGTGACTTCCAACAAGCAAAGTAACAATTTATCCACAAGTGCATAATTTTTTACTTTGCTTGTTTAAAATCACCATAGTTTAGTTATGATGCTTTTATTAAAAGGTGTTGAATAAACTAATTAATGAAATCGTCACTAGATGGAAACAGCAGTAAACATGTTAAACATTTTGATAGAAATATATTGACATTTTCAGGAAAATATATTTTTATTGCTAATTATTGAATTATGAATGAATCCATGTGTGAACAGGGCTTTATGTGCTCGACTGTCTAAAGTCCTGTCTACAACAAGGATTCTTTCATGTTTCTAAATCCTGAAAAAAATAATCCTAGTGAAAATAGCCTGTTAAATAAAGACGACACTAAATTGGATCTTCAATGAGTCTTGGAATAGAAGAATTTCTAATTCATTGATACTTCAAAGTTCAAACCACTGAATTTTTGTTTCAGAATTAAGAATCATGAAAGAATCCATGTGTGACCAGAGCTTTATGTGCTCAGCTAAATAAAGTCTTGTTTACACAAGGATTCTTCCAAATTTTTGAATCCTGAAGAAAATAATCCTAGTGAGAGTTGCCTGTCATTTAAGGGACGACACTAAATTGAATCTTCAATGAGTCTTGGAAAAAAGAATTTCTAATTCATTGATGTTTCAAACCAGTGCATTTCTTCTTTTCAGGATTCAGAATTATGAAAGAATTTTCAAAGAATCCATGTATGAACAAGGTTTAAATTGACTTGAAATAGAAAATTTATTCTAAACCGAATCGTCGGTTATGCTAAAAGAAAAATAATAACAGATATTATAGTAGGTAATATTTATAAGGTTCTAATATCCCTAAACAAAATATTTCACTAATAAATCGCAACATTAGATTCAAACCCAGTCAAGTACACATTTCAGTTTAACTGCACAAATTATCACGAACAACCATGAGTGCGTTGACGACTGGTAACCGCACACACGGTAAAATATATTTATACTATGTCCGTTTTACACTACGCTAAATATTGAACAAGAAATTGCGCAACAAATTCAACAATATCTTGAGCAATAAGTTGCTTTGTTTTTAATGAACTCTGTTTTAAACTGAGGCAATTTTACCTACCTACAATATTTAGTTTGTGATTCTGCGCAGTTCGCATATAATAATAATTTAACTATTTTTTCAGATAATTTACGAAGCAATGCGATATTTCACACAGTTTGCTGTATGATACTACACAATTTAGATTGTCTCAAAAATTGAACAATATCTTGTTCAAGTTTTAGTGTAATGTAAAACGGGCTTTACAGTATGTAAGACTGCCAGACCCAAATTGAACAAAAAATTAATGATTAATTTATGTTTAATATCACATAGGTACCCGTAAGATAATTATTATTAAAAATTGGTTAATAAGCGTTTATTAATATCTTCGCAACACATTTAAACTTACACAAACATGTAATTGAACACGAAAAATACATTAATAAACGTTGCTAGCCTCAAACAAAAATTTTACAAACTTAATATTTTCGCGCAAAACCTTTTGGTTGAATTCCCGGCAAAAGCCCGACTTTGTATTGTCTCCGATGCCGGCGAGCGAAGCTCCAGTCGCGCGGTACTCGATCCAAGGTTTGCCGGGGTTACGAAATCCGGACAAAACCTACCGGGACGGAGTAGAATCAATTAATTCATGTAAGAGGCAGTACTTTATCCGGCTAGTGGCGCTACGATCGGTTAACGCGGAACTAATTTTTCGTGTTGATTTAACAAGGGGGGGTATGTTTTTTAGTCTGAAAACGATATTGGGCAGGAAAGGTCTGCTATCTGAAATGAAAGTGTTTGTGTATGTGACTTAGATTTTATTTTAATAATAATTACTGTAATGTGATATTAAACCGGTAGTATGCCAATCAAAAATCTCCTGTAAGTCATATTTTATCAATTTTTATGAAAGTTTTTGAATATTTTATTTTTCAACTACTCTGCCATAATTTTGTTATTGTATATCTGTCATCTGTATCTTAGAATATGTTCCAAAATTAAACCAGGTTTACTGTGGTGTTATGTTGCGGTAATTCTTTGGTTATTAAAAGTGACTGTTCTTTCAGTAACTTGTGAAACGCTTCGATAAAATTTTGACATTTAGGTTAGGGTATTATTGAAAGTTACAAAAATACACGTTTTTGCACTTTCGGGACTATAATTCTTCTTTAGTCTTTATTTTTAGGGACTAAGGTTCTTAATTTGATCCCGAGGAATTATTTTTCATATCCCTTTGTCAAGGAATTGAATTAATTAATCCCGTTGTCAAGTAAATACGTACTATTTGTTACAGAGTATGGTAACAATATAAATATTTGTCATAAAGTTTACTGTCAAAATTGCAAAATGTGTACCTATTCTTTTAAACTATTTTGTATTCGTTTGAGGATGAACTGCAAAAATAGCGTATATACCACAGGACTAAAGTACCTTTAATTCCTGAGGTGATTATTTCCCTCACCTTCGGCTCGTGAAATAAACTTCACCCTCAGGATTAAACCATGCACTTTAGTTTTTTAATATAATATACTATTATTAAATATATTCATTTTGATACATATTTTTATTTCGATCCAGATTTTCATTATGAAACACTCAAGTATATTTCATGCAAATGAATAATTTTTTAATGAAAGCATGGGAGTAGAAAAAATAGTGTATAATGGCTATTATACACTAGTATAAATTACGATACGAGCCATGACGTATTAATAGCAATTATTATAAACTCGTTGCATAATATACAATTATACGAGTATTTTGGACAAATATATTTGTTCTAAAATATTTATTATTTTTGTTAGGTACTGCATATTAATTAAAAACAAATAAAAAATCTGAATGTAGTAGAAATATTTTGTTGAGGGATATAAACTCAAGAAGAACCTTATAATCAATATTCGTCGAAAAACAATAAAATAATAACCAACAAAAAACATACATCATCGAACATCACAAAAACACACGCATTTAAACATTTTCATCTACAGGCCACGGGGATATAGTGTCTGTACTTCATCGGCATAACAGCAATTCCGAGCACATGCTCTAGCTGCTCTAGACGCTCTAGATGTAGTCTAAACCTTCTAGAGCGGCTCTAACCATCGACAATCATAATGAGGTTCGAACGAGTGTGCAACTTACACAAAACGCACTGTCACTTGTGGCGGAATGGTTTTAGAGGGGAAATTGAGGGGAAAGGAGTGGGAGGAGGGGAAATCTGAAGACAGGGACGGAGTCAGGGAGTCTTGGTTGGTATGTGTACCAATTTTTAAGAGGCTGCGTTGAATATAAAGGGAGATATAGAAGATTGTTTACAAAATTTAAAAAATAATTTTTGCAAGTTTTATTTCAGGGGTGTAACGCATAAAATTGGGGAAATCTGAAGCCAGGGACGGGTTCAGGGGGTCTTGGTTGGTATGTGTACCAATTTTTAAGAGGCTGCGTTGAATATTAAGGGAGATTATTTACGAAATATAAAAAATCATTTTTTCAGGATTTATTTCAGGGGTGTAACGCAAAAATAAGAGGTGGGACAAAAATTTAAAGGGCATATTTGGACTCAGGAAGTCTTTTTTATATGTATACTAATTTTCAGGATTGTGGATTCAGTATTTCAGCTGTTACAGAATATAATCTAAAAATTTACTAATTTATTACGGGTGCTAAATTCGGGGTGGGATATACAAATTTATAACTGATTTAAAATCAAATACTGTACTAAATATCAACCAGACATTTTTAATATTTAAAAAAATTGATGAATTTTCAGGAATCTGAAAACTTTCTATAACTTTAACTGCAATTTATTAAATGTATTACTTAATCTTAAAAGTGGTTAAAGATGAAACAATTCTACAAAATTGTGCACCCTTTCTTCTATATACTGAAAAGTTTTCATTAATTTAACTTCAGTACTACCAACGTAACAAACAAACAACTGAAAATCCAATCCGGTCTGCTGAAACCTGAAACCATTCTGCCACAAATATTGTACCAACACAAAGTACCACACTGGATATCCACGATTTTCACGAGCTTTTTTCAACACCTGTGTACATTTTCACAAGCAAAACGCTGAAGGAAATTCACTGAAAATAAGAAAATTCACTGCTGACTGTTTTTTGTACCGTGGAAATAAAACAGAAGACTCTGTTGATTAAATTATTAAATATTTGTGTACTGTATTGTAGTTTTGGGTGGGTCAGACCACAGGTACAAGAAACAGCAAGCAGTATCGCTGAGTTTGGGCTTTGTAATAATGCACATGCTTTTAAAATATATTTTTCAGTAATTGAATTATAAAAATATGACATTATAATTCTATATTATATTGTATATAATTTTGTACAATATTATATGAGTGAATTAAAATATACACATACATTTCTAACACGTATTTTGCAATTGGCAGCCATATCTACTTTAAAAATATATATATAGGTACAGGTACACTGTTATTAAGGAGGTTCCCTACACATGCAGTGGCGTACTCAGATATCAGCCTTTAATTAATAAAAATATTTTTATTAATGTAAAACAAAATTCGGTCAACGGGTGTTAGTTGATATTGCAATTCGTTCAGTTGCGGTGATATATTTTTACAATAATTTCTAATTCACTAATCAAAACAAGCTTGAAGATTTTTTTACAACAACAACAATATTGTTACAACTATGTGGTCAACCTTCTTCAAATTTTGGGAAATTGATGTCCGTGCTTGCATACGTTTATATACCAAAAATTAAGTAAATAGAACATTTCTAACATCTTTTTATTTAATCAATTAATGGAAAACCATAAGAGCCCATGTAAAATATTAAAATTTAACAATTAATTTCGTTCAAACTACGTGGTCAAAAATTTCCAAAAAATTCAGGTATCATTTTTATGGCACAGACAACATAAATTCAAAGTTTGGTTGCATTAGAACATTTTTTAAAATGTCTAGGGAACCTCCTTAACAACATTTTTATTTGTGTATTAAGAAACACATTTAGACAGTAGTGACTGTATCTGTTCACATCTAAAGTACCAGTGAGTTGACATACAACTTTATCTCATAAAAAATGTCCTGTGAGACTGCCACATCCAAATTTGTCACTCTAACTACGAACATTTTTATTATAAAATATATTTTGACAAACTGTGGTGAGTTGAAACATAACAAATACCATTTTGAGCTTGAGTAACGTACTGTGGGACTGCCCCACCCAAATTAATTAGCATCACCAACATTTGATTTGACGGGTGCCATACACATTCGCTAACATTTTCTAATTGGTTTTGGGGCACTGATGGTTGAGTGGTCACTGTGTGTGTGCGGTTGTGTGCGTGTGTGTGTAACTGTAGTGTTCACATGTATTTCAGATAACGACGAATTGCTGCACAGTACAAATATCCGCACCAACGGAACCAAAACGGCGGCGGAAATGAACGCAATGGATCTATCTTAAGAGGGTATCTCATCAAAGGAAGTGTTTTGCAATGCATGTGGTTACGGCTATTACTTATTAGTGGCTTTTGTAGGGTTGAAAATTATTCGGGGTGTTTATAAAATATTTCATAATATTTTAGAAACTGATCTTGTTATGTTTTTGACCTGATAACAATATTTTAATTTACAGTACCTAGTTCATGTTTAAATTCTAAATATTTTTTTATAATATTCCAATTTGAGAGTGCATTTTAACAGAAATACAAGTTAAAACATTTATCTACGACGATGCGTTAATGGCTGATTCGCCCACTAATTTGCGTGCCATTATGAATATTTTAATAACACTTGTTAAATAATTAAATAATGTTGCCTGAATAGGGTAGTTTATCATTTTTTTAAGTTTTTTTATTGAAACTTCATGTTATTTGAAAGCGATTGAGAGTACTGATAAGCCTTAATTGTTCTTAATAAAACTGTAATTAATTTTTTGTGTGACGTAGATGTATAGCTGAAAATCTTCTCAAACCATGGGGCTGGAATTAAATTTTACTCATGTAAAATTAACTGTTTCTAAATGTTACAATATACAAAACAATTTGGTAGTTTCTTTATTACTGTAAATAAAAATACACGTGAAACGCATTATTGTGACGTAGATGTATCGCTACGTAAAATCTCAAATATTTAAGAACTATTAACTTTTTGAAAACGTTTTCATAGCAATTACTCATTTTTGAGATTTCCTTTCAATATAATTGACTGGATTGCAAATTTTCTACCATGTTAAAGTATTTTGCATGCATTTTTTCGAACAAATATTAAAGTTTCTAATTTGTATAATTTATAACTAAAAATTACTAACCTTAAAATATAAAAATGTGCCTCGCCTGTAATAGGTATGCTATGTGTTATTTTTAAACAGCCCTGCAAAAGCCATTTGCGTCCATAGCAACAAAAAACGACAAAACAATTCAACAGCCACTTTGCAAAATACTTCATAAAGTGTTAACAATGTTTCATGTTTGTTCTTCTGTATAGTATTTACGCATGACTGTACTAGGCATGAGCATGATTTTCAACTGAATGTACTTCCAGGAAGGTCAGTTATTGGCTGATATTCTGTATCTTTCTATTAGGCTTGTTGAATATGCATATTACGTAGTATTCATATATCATGTCGGTAGGGACAAGTGCGATTTATAAAATAAATTAAAAAGATCTGAAGACAGTGGAAAAGGTCCCAAGACATGCAATTTAAAACTGTGTCAGGAAAACAAATGATACAGGCGAGCCTACTGACAAAAAACAGTTTATAGAAAAATTGCTGTAAAATCCGTAATAATAATAACATTAACGAAACTACCCTTAAATATGCTCCTTTATATAGGCTATCGAATAAAAAAAAGTTTGCTCAAAAATCTTTTTTAGTTTCCGAGTTATTCAAGTTTTAAAAATATAGTAGGAAAATTTTAACTGGCCGCCATTTTGTTATCCCTGCAAATTTTTAAACAATTTTCTGGTTACTAGTAGAACATTTTACGTAGATTCCAAATCTGAAACGAAAAATTAAATATCTTTTGTAGTTTTTGAGTTATTAAGGGTTGAAGTTTGCAGCAGGAATGGAAAAAAATTAATCCTGCATGATTTGAAAATTTTTTGTCAGAAATTCATTATAGGTGTGTTTTATGAGTGATAGAGTAAAATTTCGAGGTTTAATGTTTTTAATTAGGTGTTAATTAATGTTTTAGTGTTATACTATACTTACCTATAACTTCTGTGTCTTTTCTAAACACACATTTACACTTTTAACTCTATACTACATTCTGTTCACTACATTTCATTCTTCTCTACTCTACATTTCTTCATCTATTCTCCTGTTTTTTATAGTAGAAGATAGCTGGATTCACGAAACGGGTTAATATTCACAATTCATTTCCAAGTAATCAAAAATTACAATTGAAGAAATTAAATTATATTTATGTATTTATTTCTTTTTTGAATTTACAAGACAGATATTATAAAATAATTTTTTTATTTTTGTTTCTTTGGCTGTATACATAGGTACTTATTTTGTTAATTTAATAAAAATTAATAAAATAATGTAAGATTCATAAATTTGTACAAATATTACAGTGACTTTAGTAATTTTAAAAAAATTACAAAATAGTTTAGATTACTACTGTCATTACATCAAAATATTTTTAATTAAGGAGATTGGTAAACCATGCAGTGGCGTACCCAGAAATCAGTCTTGGGGGCGGTTATGAAAATTAAAATACTTTTTATAATGTAAAACAAAATTCGCTCAACGCGCAGTGGCTGATATTGCAATTCGTTCAGTTGCGGCGATATATTCTTACAATAATTACTAATTACTAATCAAAAAACGCTCGACATGCTTACTTACAAATGATTTAAATAAAGTACACAAAATTTTCACGAACTTATTTTTAAAGGTTTATAGGAAATATTAATACAAGTTCTATAATTTTTCATCATTTTATCATATAGTTTAAACCATGCAAAACAATGATTTAGTGAATTGCCATAAGAGTCCTTGTAAAACGAGCGTAACTTCAACATTCAATTACTAAAAACCAGATAGACGAAAATTTTAAACTTTTTTTAGAATCTCAATAGTGTAATAAAATCATTTTAATTATGGTCACCAACCTCCTTAATGCATTTTTATAATTACCAAATGTTTATGGTTTTGATAAACGTTTTTTCACTATTATTAAAAATGGTTTAAATATTAATTATTTAAACAAATACAGTTATTTTAGTATGAATCTTGAATCAATTCCAAGCATCCACCTATCTTCTACACAACCTGAATGCAAAGTGTTATCTCCGGCTTGGTTTATAATAGATGTAACCGCTTACTTATTCCGCGTTCAGTTACAGAATACAGAACAAGTAACCAGTTCCATAATTACAAACCAGCCTGTCATCATTCTTCTCCATTGTAAGTGTCTTGTTCCCCAGGGTTGTACAGCCTGGCCTCGACCTTCAACCCCAACGGGGTGGGTTTGGACAACCCTGCGCTGAAGCTATGCGCGCCCAAGTTGGAGTTCATCGCATCCCAAGTCAGCCTCAAGACGCCCCAGTCGGCGGAATGCGAAACTACGACCCTGAAGGTGGACTTCACAAACTGACACTCACCAGTGCTAGTGTGTAAAGCTGCGGTTGTTATTCTCAAATGTACATGATCTGTAGATAGGGTAGCAATTGATAATGTATTCTATCACTGTAGGCTAGGCAAGGGGTGATATTGATAAGAATGATTCAACCCTTCTCAAAAACTAATTATTGTGTCAGAAATGATCTGTAACTATCTGTGAGGCTGCCACACCCAAATACTGGAAAGTGCTACCCGTCAGTAACCATTAATACTCGTGAACTAATAACAGAATAAGATTTGGGGCTACTACCCACTTGACAAAATCCCCAGAACATTTCAAGAATGTGAACATCCCGGCTTGTTACTTGCTATATTTGCCCATTAACATCCTAATAATATCTTTGCGATTGCTAATGTCCGCCCTTGGTAACATTATCTATGTTACATCCCAATGTTGTAATTTGGTAATAATATCACAATTATGCATCCCATGCAATTCTCTGAGATGTTCGTATTGAGTATGTAATTTTTGATCGTACTCAGGATGTGGCTAAGATAGACTTACATAACATCACTTAAAGTACAAGAATAAGATATTTTTAAACATCCCATGGACGATTCATGTCAAGTGGGTATAATCCATTTACAAATACATATTTGTATATCGACGAAATAAATATGATCTGTGAGGCTGCCACACCCAAATACTGGACTGTGCTACTCGTCAGTAACCATTAATACCCGTGAGCTAACATCAGAACACGATATAGGGCTACTACAATCCATTTACAAATACATGTTTGTATATCGACGAAATAAATATGTTCTGTGGGGTTGCCACACTTAATATTTGAATGTGCTATCCGCCAGTAACCATTAATACCCGTGAGCTAACATCAGAACACGATATAGGGCTACTACAATCCATTTACAAATACATGTTTGTATATCGACGAAATAAATATGTTCTGTGGGGTTGCCACACTTAATATTTGAATGTGCTATCCGCCAGTAACCATTAATACCCGTGAGCTAATAACAAAACAAGAATTAGCGAACTTTTGGGTTACTACAATCCATTTACAAATACATGTCTATATGTAGATGAGATAAATATGATCTGTGGGGTTGCCACACCTAATATTTGAATGTACTACCCGCCAGTAACCATTAATACCCGTAATCTAAAGACAAAACAAGATTTAGCGAACTTTTGGGTTACTACAATCCATTTACAAATACAAGTTTGTATGTTGACGAAATAAATATCATTTGTAGGGCTGCTACACCTAATACTTGAATGTACTGCCCATCAGTAACCATTAATACCATCAACGACAGCGATGTTAAAACAAATCAACAATTTTATCTGTCAATTAGTTGACAGTTTGCTAATTATGGAAGGTTTTGATGTTATTATGTTTGTCTCTAACGTATTCAGTTCATAACTAATGAATTATAATAAATTATCTCAGGTATTATAAGTAACTAATTTATTATTTTGTTTATAATTATCAATAAATGTTGCATAAACAGTTGATGATACGATTATAGATATTTATACACCAAGTGAGATACATGAATATTTATTCAAGGGAAGAAAGTTTAGCCTCCGAGCCCGAAGGGCGAGTGGGATAATTTCTTCGAGTGAATAAACATTCGTATCTCACGTGGTTTATATAATATTATATTCAATTTTGACGAAATTATTTCAAATATATGAATTATACATTTGTTTTGCCATAACAAAAAAAAACTAATCAAAGTAGTCGTTAGTGGCAAGTTGTCATTGTTTTTATGCATTTTTGACGTAATAATAACTAAAACATCAGAGTGATTTAAAAATGTGTTGAGTGATTTAAAAAAAATTAATTCACTTGTGAATAAACATTTATTTAAAGTTGTTGCTATGGAGTTAATAATAGCAGTTTAAAATGTCAAAATTGAATAAAATATATTATGTGGTACCTCCAATTCAAATACTAGTGAGTTAAACATAATAACTCACAGTGATCTGTGAATGTATCACACCCAAATGAAAACCAAAATTAATTGTTGAGTTACTGTATTTTAATTCAAAACCATAACAGTTACCTGTGCAGCTGCCACACTCAAATTAAGTATTAATACCCGTGAGTTGAGTAATCATCCGATATATTATACTCAAACTTACAAAACAATAATTATCTTGTATAAAGTAAAGAAGAGTACCAGTGAGTTGAAGGCGGGGTGCATCCACTGTGAGGCAGCCACACTTAATGCGAAAGCGTTGAATCATTCTCCCACCCCATCATTCTATCTACGTCATAATGTAAATACGACATATTTTTATCTCCTACAATTTGCTTGGCTTTGCTATTCTAACTCTAGAGAACATTGTTACAGGGACCAAACTTTGAGTTCTTCTGTTAACTAAGCGATGATTTCTGCTTATCTGTTGGTGTGTTACGTTCACGTTTACGTCCTCAAGCTCTTGGACATGTACCAACGTCTTTCAGTTAGCTAGACAGTACGAGGTACTGGTGTATATTATAATGCGAGATCGGGTATGTAAGATATCATTTTGCTTTGGAATTTTAGCGATGAATTTTGCGTTCTGTGGATTTGATAAGCGAATTGTCAAGATATTTTCCTGACTATTTCCCACATATTAATTAAACCAATCATTTGCTTCAATTTTTTAAATTCTGACCAATGACGTACAAAATATCGGCAAAAATTGAAACAAATTTTCAAGTGACAATTTGCCCGTTACATGGCCATGTATGACAATTTTATTGATTTTGTATTGTTTTAAATTAAAATTAAAAGTGTCAAATGGACCTTTTTGCGACAACTTCTTACGATGAAATAAAAATATATCAAATATAACGCCAAAAAATACAGTTACGTCAAAAACCTTAGTTTGGAAACAATTATTAATGAAACAAAAGAAACTAAAATTTAAAATTTTGACACTCAAAGGTTAGTAAAAAAATTAAATGTCAAAATAAACAACAGTTTCGGCACAAAAAATTAGTCTTTATTTAAAAACACAAAAAACCACGAATAATTATTCTAATCGGTTTGCAGCAGTGTCAAATTTTGCTTACTCCGGCATTAGAAAACATTTAATAATAAAAATATTAGGACAGTCCAACGTAAATTTATTAGTTCATATTTTATGTCTGTTTATTTGGGAAATAGTCTAACAAAATATAACTCGGGTCTCATTATTTTGCAGGTAATTTTTTTTTTTTAAGATTGTTGCTTATAGGTAACATTCCTCGACAAATTGAATGATAAAATCCCTCGCCTTCAGCTCGGGATTTTGATCATGTCATTTGTCTCGAAATGTTACCAAGCAACAATCTTTTGAAATAAATTTTACCAGCAAAATAATGATCCCTTGATATATTACTATTGAAAATCGCGTCACAAATAACAATAGTAACCATGGTTATATAAAAAATTACTGTAACTGTATTTAATATGTCAATTTGACATTTAAATTAAAAATTGGTTAAATTGTCATTTGAATGTAAATAAGCAATTAATACGGTAAATAATCTTTGTTAATGTTAAATACTAGTAAATATTGTAAAAAGAATTTTAAAATGTTCTCTCATGTCCTGGAAACTTTTAGCAACGTAATCAGCTCTCGTGTACCACTCGAGCTGATTGAGACGTAGTTGGAAAGCACTCAATTAAATTCCGGAAATAATTAATGCACATTTGAGATTATAAATAAAAAGAATGATAAATAATATGAAACAATTATTTTTTGTATATTTCTAGTAAAAGTTATATCTCAATTATAAATAAATGAATACTAATGAATATATAAATAATGATAGATGCTGCCAACTCACATGTTTATTTTTATATAAAATTAATGTTGCTACTAAGAAATAAAAAATATATTTATTTTATTATTAACATAAACTCTGTTAATTATTTCTTTAAACAATAATTAACTGTTCATAATTAAACAAAATGGTATCAATGCCAATATATTCTACATCGAAAGTATTTAATTATTTATTTAAAAAAGAGTACCCGTGAGTTGTCATCACCCTGAAATTATTGTATTTAAAAATTAAATATAAAAGATATTTTGGTGTGTACCGTCATATAAAAAAATATTTTAAAAACTGTGGTGTACTCCGTTACGAGTACCAGTAAGTTAAACAGATATAACGAAATTTTCAGCAATCTGTTAAGGTGTTACACCCAATTTTTGGTCGTAAACAAAATATACAATTTTAAACAGTTGGTGTATTCTCCCTAAAATACCCGTGAGTATTACTCGTAACGAGACTCTCAGTGGCCTGTGAGGCATCTCCACCCAAATATCTTGACAATTCGTGGACAAATAAGCTTTTGAAACCCTCAAAAAATTAATTCAACTTGGCACTTTCCATTTACCTACATTACCTTACATATCCATAGACGTCCGTCTTTTTGGGGCGCTGGTGCCCCCAACGACGGACGCCCTACCCTATATCTTGTTATTGAGTAATTTGGACCAATCGAATAACAACTTTTATTGTGATAACAATTAGAATAATATTATACGTTTGAGTCCATTCATATGATAAAATATTAGAAGATAAGTATTAAACATGTTGTAAAAATTGTGATATAGACTATGCGACTATGGATTGTATTCATATCGAGACGTTGCTGCGCACCCACAAATAAGGGTTTGAACTATTTGGTTTGTACCATGCTTATTTGACTCGTTCACAAAATAGCAATAATTGTGTATTCACTATTTCAACGTTTCTGGCTATTTTTATATATTTTTAAGTTATATTAATACGAATAATCTATAAATGGAACTAATACATTACTGAAAATTTGTAATGCTTATAAAATACAAGAATTATTAAACAGTTAAGCCTCATTCACAGACGCATTTAGTTTTAAGGTTTAAAATGTTTAAATTTATTCATATAACTCAATACTTACAAGCGTTCACACGTCCTACTTTGAAGCACTGTGAATGCTCGTATTTAGTTAGTAGTATTCAAACTTTTTTAAACATAAACATACATGTAAACCTTAAAACTAACTGCTTATGTGAATGAGCCTTTAACCAATTGACTGTAAATAACATTTGAATCACCGTTTTAGTAATTTTTATTTATTTCACATAATACCCCAAGATTAAAAATTAATAAATCCTGAAAATTATTTCATAAAAGTTACGAATAGTTTCAAAATGAAATTACTCTGAAAAATTACTGAAATTTATTTTTTATAACTAAAAAAACTGGAAACCAAATTATATTTTGTCTTCCTAGTACGTAATTGTTTGTTTATGCCATGGATACGAGGTACGTTATAATACTACATTATACCACATTACCATGGTAATGTTTTCTTCTGAAATTAATATATTTTGTGTCCATTACTAGAATACCAAAATATTAACCAAATTTGAAACGTCATAGCGAAATGTCACGCGAGGAATATTTTAAATAAAATAGTAAGACATAAAATATTGTATCATTGTTGTTTATAGTGGTACATAAATAACTATTTCACATTTCAGTAGTTTTGATTTTAATATAATCTATGTACTTTGTTGTGAGTAAAATTTAATTTTTTGGAATACTATCACATCCATTTTTCAGTAAAATAATTGTTAATCTTTTAGATATTTTTTATTGAAACGTAACTAATTTATTTTTAAATAATTCCGAATAATTTATACCTACTATAGGGTGTGAACGATCTTAAATTTAATAATACCACATTAATTAAATAGTTATTTATGTAACAAGTACTCAAATAGAGTTTTAGAGGACGAATTTATTTACGGACGAGGCGCAAGCCGAGTCTTTAAATAGGTGAGTCCTCTAAAACTCAGTTTGTGTACATGTTACATACAAAAATATTAATATATGATCTCCAAAATTGTTTAGTAACTATTCCAAACTATTATACAATATTACATAAAAATACAATTTTGAAAAACGTAAGCAATGAAAAATAAAAATGTAAATAACTCATTGCCTAGGTTACGTTACTTAAAGAACTGGATGCCCTAAAATATTATTTTGCGAACTCAAAACACTATTTTAGAGAGCATATACTAAAAAAAATATTCTATTATTTCTTTTGATGCTTGTTTCAATGTTTGCGTGTATAAAAAAATTTCTATACCCATTTATGGGTGTGCAGCAACCCAAACAGTGTATCCGGTAGTAGATATTGTTCTAACCATAAGTTTAACATTACATAAAATAACCAACTCATCAAGCAAAAATGATTCCAAATTTTTACTACAAATTTTCTATGAAAATCGCCAGCAGTTGTCAAACTGTTGGCGTGGGGTATAAGCACATGATGTATCAGCACGCTTGATGCTTACGTGGCACAGTGGTCCCCAAACTGGCGAAAAGGGGCTGCGTTATCAGAAAATTGTATATAAGCTATTCGTTTTGCTGATTTCAATTGGCATGTAAATTTTTTCATTTTTATAAAGATATATTTTCTAGTGTAAGTACTACTTTTTCACTTGTTTCTAGATAGGATTGTTAACTATAACAATTTTTAGCAATAAGATTTTATAATAACTCAATTTTAAATGACCATAATCTTAACGACATTTGTGGCGGGAGCAAAACAAGGCATTGTGGCTTTACTATATCGCTACTTTAATTTAAAGCGCTTGACTAACACAGTATTAAAGCCAGTTTAAGAGACAGGCGCGCTTTTACTTTAATTTGTATGTAGCTCACATCTGTGGGGAGGTACATCCAAATGAAAGATATTTTAGTGTTAGGTCTAGTCATATCAAATATAAATCATTATTATAAGTTGTTGTCGGGTAAGCGGGTTAACTCACAGTTGCATAGACGGCCTCGGGTGGAACAACCCGCCAGGATAAAGCGACTGAAGTATTTATTTATTGCACAAAGAGTACCCGTGAGCTGCAGCTCACGCGGTCAAAATATAACATATACCGGGTGTCAAAACACACTCGAAATAACTTTTTTATTAATAAAGCAATCGCAATAAAATTTTATATGGATTAACTAGCCATAAGAAGACATCTAAATATATATTATTTACAAAAATATTACTTCCGGTTAAACCGGAAATGACATCAACTTTCTTATTTCAAATGGAACACCCTATATATTTTTATATATTTCAATTCTACATATAATTCTGAATCCAATGATGTATCATAAGTCTAGTTTCCATGCAAAATATCTCACGAAAATAAATAAACTATTAAAGGTTTAGGTGTTATTTAATAAAATACAAACAAAAGATAAACAAATTAATAGATATTTATACACCAAGTGAGATACATGAATGTTTATTCAAGAGAAGAAAGTTTAGCCCCCGAGCCCGAAGGGCGAGTGGGATAATTTCTTCGAGTGAATAAACATTCGTATCTCACGTGGTTTATACAATATTTTATTCAATTTTGACGAAATTATTTCAAATATATGTATTATAAATTTTAAAAAATTAAACTAATCAAAGTAGTCGTTAGTGGCAAGATTTCATTGTTTTTATGCATTTTTGACGTAATAATAACAGTTTAAAACGTCAGAGTGATTTAAAAATGTGTTGAGTGATTTAAAAAAATATTAATTCACTTGTGAATAAACATTTATTTAAAGTTGTTGCTATGAAGTTAATAATAGCAGTTTAAAACGTCAAAATTGAATAATAGTATATTATATATTGAGGGACTAAAGTGCATGATTTAATCCTGAGGGTGAAGTTTATTTCACGAGCCGAAAGTGAGGGAAATAATCACCTGAGGGATTAAAGATACTTTAGTCCCGTGGTATATACGCTATTTTTTGCACTTCATCCTCAAACGAATGCAAAATAGTTTAAAAGAATACACATTTTGCAATTTTGACAGTAAATTTTATGACAAATATTTATATTGTTACCATAGATACTCTGTAACAAACAGCACGTATTTACTTGACAACGGGAATAATTAATTCAATTCCTTGACAACGGGATTAAATATGAAAAATAATCCCTTGGGATCAAATTAAGAACCTAAATCCCTAAAAATAAGGACTAAAGAAGAGTTTTAGTCCCGGAAGTGCAAAAAACCCATTTTCGTTCACACACATTCTAGACCTCCTATCGTATGACAATTTTTTTTACAATTTTGGAACCTTTCTTGATTTTCTTTGACTTTTGAGATATTTTGCATTTAGACTTGTGATACATCATTGGATTCACAATCGTACGTAAAATTCAAATATGTAAAAATATATAGACTGTTCCATTTGAAATAAGAGAGTTGATGCCATTTCCGGTTTAACCGGAAGCGATATTTTTGTAAATAATATATATTTTGATGTCTCCTTATGCCTAATGTACTCATATAAAATTTCATAACGACTTCTTTATTAACAAAAGAGTTATTTCAAACGTAGCATTTTTTTAAGACACCCCTCCTGGAAATATCCCGCGGACGTCTATGCCTCGTCTTGAAAGCGCCGTCTGTCTCTTCCTCGCCACACGGATAAATAATAAACTAATTGTAGTCTAGTCTCTAGTATAGAATTTCTATTTTATGTGTTCGTGTACATACTAAGTTGTAGTTGTATAAATTGAATGTTGATTCTGCAAATTCTAAAATACGGATTGTTGACAGTTGTACAGAGAGGTATTAAGGAGTGTAGCGCGGTGGTTAATCACAGGTTTTATTCACATTCATCTGGATTTCACTCTACACTGTAAAATAATGTTATTGAAATCTTCCTATAATATATTAATTATTTATTATTATATGAAACATAGATATTGGAACAATAAATTTATGGAAATGCTAATTATTATTGCCTACTGTATCCAGGATTCACGCAATGGTCTCTTTAAGCCTCATTCACAATACGAAATTAGTAGTTATAGTTATCGTTAATGATTTTACTTGTAGCGTTCACAATAACGAAATTAGCTCCACGTAATTAACAGTTAGCGCAGGGATTTGCTCCAAACCTGTACTTAGTAGTTCATGATTTTCTGTATGAACGACCAATTAGAATCTACAACGAGAATTAATTTTGACGTTTGGCATCTAAGATGATATTAATATTCGAAAACACCTTTGTCATAGAGACATTTACAATTTATAAATGCTTCTTCAGCCATTTATAGACAAGGATTATTATGAAAAGCAACTTTAAGTAAACCAAACATAAAATATACCTACGCGAACTAACTGACATTTCTGATATGTGACGTTCTATTTATTTATTCATGTTATTTGAAAGCGATTGAGAGTACTGCTAAGTCTTAATTGTTCTTAATAAAGCTGTAATTAATTTTTAAAGTTTGTGTGACGTAGATGTATAACTGAAAATCTTCTCAAACCATGGGGCTGGAATTAAAATGTACTCATGTAAAATCTACTGTTTCTAAATGTTACAAAATATAAAATACAATTTGGTAGTTTCTTTATTACTGTATAAGAATACACGTGAAACGCATTATTGTGACGTAGATGTATCGATACGTAAAATCTCAAATATTAAAAGAACTATTAACTTTTTGAAAACTTTTTTCGTGGCAATAACTCATTTTTGAGGTCTCCTTTCAATATAATTGACTGGATTGCTAATTTGCTACTATGGTAAAGTACTCTATTAGTTGGTATAGTTAACGTTAGTGATTTGACATATGCGTTTCATTTGTAGCGTTCACAATAACGAAATTAGCTCCACGTAATTACAGTTAGCGCAGGGATTTGCAAACTCCAAACCTGTACTTAGTAGTTCATGATTTTCTGTATGAACAATCAATCAGAATCTAGAACGAGAATTAATTTTGACGTTTAACATATGAAATTAATATTTAAAATCACCTTTTTCATAGAGACATTTACAATTTTGTATCATATTTATAAATGCTTCTTCAGCCATTTATAAACAAGGATTATTATGAAAGGCAACTTTAAATAAACCAAACGTAAAATATACCTACATTTCTGACGTGACGCTAATTTCAAAACTCTGTGTTTTACCAGGCTAACTACAACATTAATTTTGTAATTGTGAACGACAGTAGTCAAAAATAACTGATTAACTGTAACTACTAACTACCCACACAACACATCGGTCGTATTAACGTCTGTAAGACGTACATTTTGCTATTGTCTTATAGACGTCAGAAGGAGACTAGTATTGGTCGAATTTTAGACGTCTTATGCGGTAGTCTTTAAGTCGTCATTATGTTGTCCAGTTTTAATTCTTCCGCTTACAAAATATAGGAGTCCTATATTTGTCTCAAAATTCATCTTGGTTATGACATACAGGAATCCTATATTGATCAAAATTAAGTCGTATATTGGTCATAATTTTATTTAAAAGGACATCATTTGACTGTCGAAAAAGTATTAAATAGACGGCATTTGCATGGAAGAAAATAACATCTTTTAAACATCCAGAATGGAGGACATAAGACACGTATGTGACGTCTTTGTGATTACATTTGGATCAGACGTTTTAAAGACATGGGCATTGTAAAGACGTCTTAACGACGTATTTGTGTTGTATGGGTATACTGACTATAACTACTAATTTCGTATTGTGAATGAGGCTTAATACGAACTAAAAATTAAAAATAATTTATAATAAAGTTAAGTGATAAATAAAAATAACAAATTAGGAAAATAGTTTATTTCAGATATCATCAGTTCTACATACAATATGTACACAACTAAAAGGTATTTAACATCAATATGAACATAACTAAAATTGTATTATTTATAAGTATGAATAATAGGACAATTTAACATTTAGACTAATCAGTAAATCAGTAACCATAAATTACACGGCGAAGTCTTCTAGGATCTGTAACAGAAATTGTATTACTCACAGAGGTCTGTACAGTGCTACACCCAAATCTAAACATAATCCAACAACTCAAATATAATCCACACATTTCAGTTTACTTTCACTAACCAAAATGAGTGAATTTCGGCTGGTAACCGCACACACGCTCAAATAACATCTATAAGTGGGTATAATATTTACCTTTGATGCACTGATAATGAAATCACAGTGGTCTGTACAGTGCTACATCCAAAATTAAACATAATCTGACAACTCAAATATAAATCCACACATTTAGTTTACCTCCACTAACAAATACGAGTGAATTTCGGCTGGTACCGCACACACGCTCAAATATACATGTATACCGATGGCTCACACCCAAACTGGGTATAACATTTACCTTTAATGCACTGATAATGAACTTACAGGAGTCTGTACACCCAAAATTAATCATAATCTAACAAATCCACACATTCAGTTTACCTCCACTACAAAATCGAGTTAATTTCGGCTCGTAACCGCACACACGCTCAAATAACATCTATACCGATGGCTCACACCCAAACTGGGTATAATATTTACCTTTAATGCACTGATAATGAAGTCACACCCAAAATTAAACATAATCTGACAACTCAAATATAAATCCACACATTTCAGTTTACCTCCACTAACAAAAACGTGTTAATTTCGGCTGGTAACCGCACACACGCTCAAATATACATCTATACCGATGGCTCACACCCAAACTGGGTATAATATTTACCTTTAATGCACTGATAATGAACTTCGGTGTATTTATACGTATCGGGACAGGGATCACCAAAGACAGAGTTCGTTGAACGAATGTTGCAAGTTTCTTTATTCTCACACCTGAAAACGATAGTATACCCTCAAGCCCATTTTACATTGAGCAAGCGCAACAGGCAACTGCAATCTTCAAGCCAGAGTTGAACAAGAAAATTGCAGAAGACATTTTTTTCATTTTACACTGAGCAACATCAGCAACATGCAATTACTTATTTAATGTATAAATTTATTAATAAATTTACCAATATTTTGTTATTATGTCAACTTAACCTCTTGGATTTGTTGTATTGTCTATTGTTGGAAAATAAGGATAGAATGGCATTATAACCACTAACGCACTAACTTTCAAACACAAATTAATCTTTTTGACGTTTATGTTCAGTTGGTAGCATCATAACGAACTAAAAATAACTAGAAATAACTGTGAATTGCCTGCATACAAAAATTAGAACATGTTCTATCCCATGCAACCGTTGCCTCAAGATTGCTTCAAGATTGCTTCTGCCTGTTGAACGTGCAATATTGAAGCAACTTGTCAAAAGTTGCACTTGCATCTGCAATATTGCTCAATGTAAAATGGGCTTTGTATCAACCTAAACTGGGTGTGAAACACTCACTTTTCCTTGAGAACGGCCACGGAATTCTCAGCTTCGCAGTTTATTCGTCGGGATTCAGAACTTTTGGGACAAATTTGGGTCGAAAGGCGACCGTAGTTTCCGTTTATTATTTGGATTACTTCCCCTTGGTTGCATTCTATGTTCAGTGATTTTCCTTCGCAGGCGTAAGTTGTGTCATAATCTACGATAGAAATTATTAAAATGGTTTGTGAAGTAATTGATATTATTTCAAATTCAAAACAGATTTTGAAACCACTGGATTGCTTATTGTATAATGGATATCTTATTAACTATGAATGGAACAAAATTAAATTTTAATTAAGTGTGTAATGGCAAGAATAGTGAATTTAGTAACAGTTCCAACATTTCTATCAAATGAACAATTTTTAAAAATTTCGACATATCCTGATTAGAAAATATGTATGTACATACGATATTCGATAGAATTTTTTTCTTAAACTATGTACACCTATATAATTTGACCCGAGGAATCTAATGGTGCAAAAATATTTTTTTATTTCGATCAGTTTTCAACTAAAAAAAAATTATGTCGAAAACTGTGGGTCGAAATTTTTTTTTCAGCTACAGTTTTGAAATCCTCGTGGCCGAATTAGTATATAACCACATTTTAAACCAATTCACAATATTATTTTTAGACTGGAAAATAAGCAAGTACCATTTTTAAATACCTCAATAAAAATTGTACCCCTTAGAATTTTTTCGTGAAAATTTGGATTCCTACATAATTTGACCCGAGGAATCCAATGGTTACAAAATAAATTTTCCATTTTAAACAGTTTTCGACTAAAAAAAATTAAAGTAAAAAAATATTAGTCGAAAAAAATTTTCGACTGCAGATTTGAAATCCTCGGGGTCGAATTAGTATACAACCAAATTTTCAGCCAATTCTGAGAGAAAAAGTTATTTTGGCAAAAATTTCTTCAAGGGGTGTACCTCCATTTTTTTGCCATTTTCGAAAACCCTTCATAAAAATTGTACTCGTTGGAAATTTTTCGCGAAAATTTGGATTTATATGTATTTCGACGCGAGGAATCCAATGGTAACAAAATTACAGGGATAGCTACTCCCGTCTTTTACCTGAAAACATTATCTCGAGAAGTATTAGCCGAAATTTTTTTTTAGTGGCACCATTGGATTCCTCGGGTCCAAAATAGGGTATAACCAAATTTTGAGCGAATCGAACATTTCGAAAATTTTCGACATTTTTAAAATATTTCAAACTGCATTTAAAATTGTACCCGACAGAAAATTTTAAAGAAAATATGTATTCATATGTAGTTTGATACGAGGTATTCAAAAATATAATTACTTAGCACTCTAGAGTCATCTTTTAACTATGTTATATAAAATATGAACAGTGTAGGTGTACTAACAAGAGCTCAGTTTGTAATAAGGTAACTTTTTCACTATATTTTGGCACAAGTGTAGCGCCTTAAAATTAATTCTTACCACAATCAAATTCGTCTTCGCCATCTGGACAATCATAGATTCCATTACACACATAAGATTTTCTAATTTGATGTCCGTCCATACATTCAAAATAATTTGTTCGTTTATTTTGATAATCAACGTCCCTGTTATTATACTTCTGAGTTTCCTTAGTCGTATCTGCAATTATATATTATATAAAACACTTCTGTATTTATTTATTTAGTAGATAAAGTAGATAATAATATTTACTGCACCTTTCACGCACTCATATCTGACGGTTAAGTATTTGTTTGTATTTGGACACGGGTCCCCGAAAACTGTAGTGCTGGCTTGAAGATTGCAGCTGGGTTTGTTTTCACACCTGAAATTAATTATTAAGTGTAGCTGGCGCACAGGTGTGTTCACATGTCACCGTATAAGAGAGAAATGCACAAATGGCACATTTATTAAATTATTTTAAGTTGTTACAAATAAATTATTTTGTTGCATAATTAGTGATAAATCTAACCCGTTTCGTGAATCTATGGTCACTTTTCACAGAACTGAAAGAATTTTTTCAAAATTCGCAATTGTATTTTCAGGTTTTTTAATGAAACAGTTTTAGGTCACTGTTTTTGATTGCCATTTCAATTGCACAATTAATTAAAATGTAATTGAACTTACAAATTTTAAATCAATTCTTTTTGTTCCATGATCAGTTAGTTGAGTAATATATGTCATTAAAATATTATGCACGAAGTATATACTAGATTATTTAATTTATTTTCTACATAATATATTTAGTTTCTACCTACAATATTTTAAATTATTATCAGTAGAAATATATTTGATCTCATTTCTGTTCAGTAAAAGACACGACTACGTGTTTTTAAAACTATAAACATTTTTACATTTGACGTAAATTTATGTCGTTTTTTAAATAAATATTTATTATTTAATAGTAACATTATTTAGACTGTAATTTAAGGGGGTTTTATCGCTCAGCGCTGCTAGATCACAAATCCTCGTTATTTCAGGTATCCGCGCTGACAGCCTATGTTTTATGAGCACATGTTGTCTCTATTTATCTAATTGCTATGTTTCGCTCCATTTTTGTTTAGAAAATACTCAATTTGATTGGCTAGCGCGCATACAATTTTTAAATTTATTTAACAAATTACTCGACTACTATTTGAAAATTTTATATAATAATGTGATACAAACATTTAAATTTACAATGCAATCAAACTTACGAAGAGTTTTTCTCAGAATTATTGTTATTTAAAAAATTCGACAACGTAGCTAGATTTTTACTGCCTTTATCTTTATATGGTATTTTTTTTAGATTTATAGGATTAATAGGTTGGGAGTAATTTGTTAAATACTTTTTTACTGTGATAAAAGCCCCTTAAGTGTGGCACCCCCACAGATTTTTGTATATTATAACACGCACAAAACACAAAATATGAAATAATATTTTTGAATAAATATAAATGAATTACTGTTACACTATTAGACCCTATTTTGGTGTGCCACTTTCACAGTTTGTGCGGCATAATTTCAACCATTGCTAGCTGGTAACCGCACACACGGCCAAATATTTATTTATTTAATTACACTATCCTACAGGCAAGCCCAATTACAGGATAGGTACGAAAATAGATAAGTGGAGATACAATAGTGTATACATCTATACCGATAACACTGAGTTGGATATACAGGGTGAGTCAGCTAACTATTCCCTATTTGGATTTTTTATAACTTAGGCAATTATTATCAGAAAGTGACGAAATTTTTGCAAAACATGAACTATCTAAAGGAATTTTTACTGCCGAAATTTCAAATCGATCAGACAAAAGACTTCACGAGTGGTTCACTTCAATGTGAAAATTGGACCAATTAATCCAAAATCTCCAATTGCAGCCCAAACAGTCGTTCTAGGAGAGTGCAAGGATTGTTCAGCAATCCAGTGGGGATTTTCATCTGACCAATACCGATGATTGTGTCTATTAAATCCACCATCAAGATGAAAATGTGCCTCATCAGAAAACATGATGTTATTCAGATGACCAGGGTTTTCATTCATTCGTTCAATTTCGTCTTCTGCAAATTCCAATCGGTTTGCTTTATCCTCTTCAGAAATTGCCTGCAGAATTTGAATCTTATAAGGATGCCACTTAAGGTTCTTTAAAATCCTACAAATAGTCGTTTGACTAATCATTAATTAATTAATCATTATTTCAGTCACCAATTAGGAAGCAATAGAGCAATAATGATAAAACTTTGCGAACAAAAACTCAAGTGGCTACTGTATTTACAGCAAAAATTTGACGGGCTTTACACAAAAACTTGAGACTTTTCAAACAAATGAAATAGGGAACACTTAGCTGACTCACCCTGTATATGTAATTACTTACTCATCAAAAACTATGGGCAAAGAATCCTTCGAATGGCAATTTGTTGTATACACGGGTCCTGTAGGACAAATTATCCTCGATCGTCTTCCGAAACTCGCGTCCATGACTCGAATTACTTTCCCTGATTCACATTCAAGTCTAGCAGTTTTATGTTCGCATTTTACAGAGAGTTTAAAGTCTAAATCAGGATAAAATCATTATAATTTATTAGAAAATGTTTCATAATTCAAATACCAGTCATGTTGACGCATTCGTAAAGTACATTTAGATATTTGTAAGTGTCTGAACATGGATCCCCAAATAATTTATTACTTGCATCTATGTTACAGTGTTGACGATTAGCGCATCTGAAAGAATAAATAATTTAACGATTTAATGATTTGTTAAAACATTCAGGGGTTAGGTATAAAAATTTAGATTTATTTCTTAAGGGCCTATTGCATGGCAATAATACGCATTGAAAAACGAGTAATTTTAGTGAGGATCTCAATCTAATACTGTTATACGTATGATGTCGAATTTTTGTATGTAGATTAAGGAAGAATACTAAAAGTGCGGAATCTTCAAAATATTTAATTAATGTAATTAGTTTGGCTTTAATAATTATCCGAAATTCGGCGAAAATTGTACAAGTTTAGATATAATTTATGGCAATTCTGTTGATAAAATTATAGTTTTATTGTTTTTCCGCCCTTTCTACATCTATGTTCTATTCATTTTATCTTGAAACTCAATGATAACTTTTATAGTTCATTCATGAGATACTCACGAAATTTTAGTGTTTAGTTTCTTTTTATCTCTAATTGTTGTCGGAACAATATATAGTTTGAATTTTTCAATTCAACAATGCTTTGTCGTTACTAATGTAAAATTTCAGATTTTTATTTTGAGCAATATTGCCAGAATCGTGAATTCTGATTCTTATTGCACTCAAGAAGTATAGCCCCTTAAGAGCATTCTGTACAGGAAGAATGTACACGTTAAAGCATTTTACACGCATACACCTCATCGACACATGGTTGCACATTTTAACAAAAACAAATTTTTATATGGTAGATAAGGGATAAAACTTCGTTCTATTAGTGCAATTTTTTCCAGCACGTTCACGAAATTACTTACTTTCAACCGCTTGCAGGCGTTTAGAAGCACCTACAGATTTTTCTTTATATTTAGCAGAACATGAATCATGTAGTTTAAAGTTTAATCTACGTTGGGGTAGTGTTATTTTTTAGAAAAAACTTTCTGATTTCGAGAAAATTAGAGGTAAAAAAATGTGAATTTTTGTAGTTTTCTTTATTTTATAAACTAAAACTTCGATACAAAACAGAAAAAATGGCACTAATAGAACGAGGTTTTTTCCCTTATCTACCATATAAAAATTTGTTTTTGTTAAAATGTGCAACCATGTGTCGATGAGGTGTATGCGTGTAAAGTGCTTTTTACGTGTATATTCTTCCTGTACATAATGCTCTTAAGTGACATAGATTTTCACAAGATTCTCAAATATTATTAATTAATTTCTGCGACATTTTCATATTAAATACAATGTACAGATACACTCATACGAAATACTTTAAATCAACAATTTTTTAAACAATTCAGGGACACAGGTATAGAAATTTAAATTTATTTCTTAAGTGACATAGATTTTCAGAAGATTCTCAAATATTATTTATTAATTTCTGCGACATTTTCATATTAAATACAATGTACACTCATACGAAATACATTAATAAACAATTTTTTAAACAATTCAGGGACACGTATAGAAATTTTAATTTATTTCTTAAGTGACATAGATTTTCCGAAGATTGTCAAATATTATTTATTAATTTCTGCGACATTTTCATATTAAGGGGGTTTTATCGCTTAGCACTGCTAGATCACAAATTCTCGTAATTTCAGGTATCCGCGCTGACAGCCTATGTTTTATGAGCACATGTTGTCTCTATTTATCTAATTGCTATGTTTCGCTCCATTTTTGTTTAGAAAATACTCAATTTGATTGGCTAGCGCGCATACAATTTTTAAATTTATTTAACAAATTACTCAACTACTATTTGAAAATTTTATATAATAATGTGATATAAACATTTAAATTTACAATGCAATCAAACTTACGAAGAGTTTTTCTCAAAATTATTGTTATTTAATTGTTTATAAATAATAATAATAACAATTTAAAAAATTCGACAACTTAGCTAGATTTTTACGGCCTTTATCTTTATATGGTATTTTTTTTAGATTTATAGGATTAATCGGTTGGGAGTAATTTGTTAAATACTTTTTTACTGTGATAAAAGCCCCTTAAGGCACATCTCTTGCTATCAAACGCAAAGCAAAAAGCATGTTACAATAAATCATTTTGTGACTTTGGTTTTGAAATCGATGACCTCATATTTTACAATGATGTACTTATAGGTTGTGCTTACATGGCTATAGAATGAAATTTACAAAAAACCTTGTCGTATTTTGTTAAATATTTTTAAAAAATGCGAGTTTTACATAAATTATCAGTCAATGGGTTAACTGTTTAAAAAATCTCTCTATACCCGTCGTCCACAAGCCCCGAACTCTGGACGAGTTGAAGGAGGCAATTCGCGTGGAAGTCGCCCAAGTTGAGGAAGCGATGTTAGAGAGAGTATTTTGTTAAATCATTTCGGAAAATTACTAAAATGCGAGTTTTACATAAATTATTCCAGCAATGGGTTAACTGTTCAAAAAAATCTCTCTATACCCGTCTGCCGACTAATGTATATTATCGATTTATTTGCATTAATGAACGTATTATATGGATTATTAAATGATAAAAATTAGCTCCAAGTTTTGCTAATTGATGTCACAGCTATTAATAATTTGCATTTATTAATACACTAATGAGTCATGTTTCTTCATGTTAAATTTCAATTTAATTTTATTTATAACACAACCAAAATTGTTCAAATTCTAGATTTACAAGTGTAGGGCCTTAAGTAAAATGACATGTACACTAATACAGAATATTTTAATTAATAAATTGTTTAAAAAGAACTTTAATTTATTTCCGAAGTGACAAAAAATATGTTATTATGCTTATTCGATGTTTGTTTAATATTTTTTATACATACTTGTTTGAAATTATATCCATAGCATCTTCAGTATAACATGTAGTGTTAGCAATAGGTCCATCGGTACAAGTTAATAATGTGGTTCTACCATAGTTAGCGTCTAAAATATTAATTAATTTTCCGTTTTCACATTTGAGTTCTGCTGTCTCTCGTTCACAAGCTATTTCGTTTTTTGCACCTTCAAAATTTAACAATAAATAACTAATTATTAACTATTTAAATAGTCTTACTTGTGCCTGCCGAAACAAAAATCACAAATTCAAAGAGAACGTTAAAAAATAAAACTGTTAGTAAATAAATATTTGCCATTGTTACAGTTTGAAGTTAGAGATTTAAATGATGAGATTGTTAAATAATCTGTTATTTATAAGAATGATAAACGAAAGACTAAGGTACATGTTAACTGAACCGAATAATGCCATGTTTACTTGAAATTTGAAGGACTTTTTATTATAATAAGCAGAGTAATTGTTTCCGAAAATTACTAATATAATTTTAACCCACATTTATCACTCGTTTTACCCAATTTGGGTGTGGAAATAATCGATTATACCTTATTTTAGCGGAGAAAATAGACGCAGCATTTTGTACATAACGGTTAATTGGGTTGCATGCGTTGAAACTAATGCTCGTTATAACCGAGTTTGTAGTAAACATACTGGTGTGTTACTATTTTTATTGTTTAAATTTAATATTAAAAATAATTAAGATTTTTTAATCAATCTTTTAAAAATCTGAATATGGGCCCAAGCCCTGTGCATGTAGTTTAAATATTGTTATTGTTATTAAATAATATATAAAATTACTATTTTAGTTTCTTAGAACGTACAATGTCATCGAATGTGTCATTATCTTAAAACGTTTTTATTACGTCATACTAACAGACATGTGTAATTATTTATTTATATACTATTCATAATTATAAAATATTCCATTTGTAAAACTACAATAACATATTATTATTTATACAGCACGATTAAAAATTATCTGGAAAACTAAGGTATAATATATAATTTTATTAATTTAAGAAATTATTTAAACAAAACTATGTTTAAAATACATGCTAACTATATTAATACGTCCTACTGAACATAATTCGTTTTCAAAATTTAATACGTAATAATTATGATGTAAATTATATTGGAAATGTTAAAATATGATTTAATAATAACATTTAATAAGTTTTAATAGCAAATTAATATATATTTAATTAAATTTCATGAAAAATACAATAATTGTACAGTCGTACAACTTTTATATTTGTTGTGTATGCATTTAAAGCCCAACTAACCCCAATGTTAATTGAAATATAGTATTTATATTTAAAATAAGTTCATATTATGATAATAAATATGAAGTTTATCAGTTTAATAATAAAATAAGATAATTTCCATTATTTGAATAGTTGAGCGCACATCAGACAGATGGCACCACATAGCTCAAATCCAAACGTCAAACACAGTGTAGTGACAGCAAGGTTATATTTTGTACGATTCTCAACGATTATAACTTAAAATGGACAAAGAAGAAAATCTGCATCGTTTAGAAGGTATCGAAGAACAAACCGGAGGCTTAATTATTATAAAGAAACCCCCAGTGTTTAAAGTTCCTCAGCCTTCATTGCTGGGTTTGGACAGACTCGCTGCTGAGCGGCGACGTGAACGAGAGGAAAACGCCAGAAAAATCAGCTTCACAATTAAAGACGACGAAGACAACGAAGACGACAGTGCTAACAATAAATCAGACGACTCTAAAGGTGATAAAACAGGTCGCAAAGACAGAAACTATCGATCTTCCAACCAAGAAACGCCTTCACACACTGGTGGCATTTCAAAAGAAGCTCGCAGCAGACTCATCGAACGTCTAAACAGCAATAAACTAAAAGAAAAAGGTGTGTACGCCAGTACTAAAGACAGAAAACGCAGCAGCAGTCAAGAACGCGACTCAGAAAAATACAGAAATAAATACCGCGAGAACTATCGTCACAGAGACCGTGACAGATACAAAGACAGAAGCGACCGCCGAAGCAAAACACCAAACTTCAAAGATGAGCCTCAAACACCTGACATCGCAATCAAAGACACAACTTTCAAGACATCTTGGGAAGATGATGAAAGTGTACCAGCCAGAAAATCATCCTGGGATTTTCCAACACCTTCCAGTTTCAAATCAGAGTCGTTCAGCGAGCGTAGCGACCGATACAAGCGCGAGAGAAGCGAGCGCAGCGAGCGAGAACGCAAACGCAGCCGAAAATACGAAGATGACACACCGCGGCCAACTCCAGCGCACAAATATAACGCCTGGATGAAGGACAGGAAAAAAACCGGGGCTACGCCACTTGTGAACGAACCAAACAAAGATTCTAAACTGAAATGGAACACAGAAGAAGACGCAGAGCTCTGGGAGGAAGAACAACAGCGAATAGACCGAGAGTGGTACAACATCGGAGAAGGCTACGACGACGAGAACAACCCGTTTTCATCTGTAAGCGAAGATTACACAAAAAAGAAAGAGGAGCAGTTAGAACAACGAAAAAAGAAACGAATTTCAGCGCAGCAGCGCCAAATCAACAAAGATAACGAACTGTGGGAACGAAACAGAATGTTAACATCCGGAGTAGTCCATTCAGTAGACGTCAACGAAGACTTCGACGAAGAATCTCTCGACCGCGTTCACCTACTGGTTCACAACGTGGTTCCTCCATTTTTAGACGGACGAATAGTCTTCACAAAGCAACCGGAACCGGTAATTCCGGTCAGAGACCCGACTTCCGACATGGCAATATGCGCCAGAAAAGGCTCGCCCCTCGTGCGCGTGTTTCGCGAGCAGAAAGAGCGACGAAAAGCTCAAAAAAAGCACTGGGAACTCGGCGGAACGACAATTGGCAACATCATGGGCATCAAGAAGAAAGAAGACGAGGATGACAAACGTTTAAATCGAGACGACGACTCCACAGACTACCGCACGGACCAAAAATTCGCGGACCACATGAAGGATTCTCAAGCGTCCAGCGATTTCGCGAAAAAGAAATCTATTTCGCAGCAGAGGAGGTACCTGCCTGCTTTCGCCGTCAGACAAGAGGTGCTGAACGTTATTCGGGAGAATTCCGTTGTTATTATTGTTGGTAAGTCTTGTGAATCTACCAGAAGGTTCAAATTTATTGACGGTTTATTTTCAGGTGAAACTGGAAGCGGCAAAACGACCCAGCTAACTCAATACCTCCATGAAGATGGCTACAGCAAGTACGGCATGATTGGATGCACCCAACCTAGAAGAGTCGCTGCTATGTCCGTCGCTAAAAGGGTTAGCGATGAAATGGGAACTCAATTAGGTATATAAAATGTTCCTGACGTATGCAATCCTTGAATGTCATGTACAATCCTATCCAGAATCCTAATAAAGATTCCTACCTGCTTATTTTTGTTTTTTATTTTGTGCTTTTGCGACTTTGACTGCTGGTAATTGCAAACACAATTGTCAGTACTTTTTATTGACTATCAATACGGTAGAAATATGTGTCTGTACTTTTCGCAGTAATCTGTGAGCCTGCTCCACCCAATGTGAAGGTTGCACACCCAAATACTTGCACTAACACTATATGTAGACAGCCACTAATTCTCAGATCTACAAAACGGGTAAAAAAGCCTTTCAAATAATTTTCTTGAATTTTATTACATCATGAATGGTCTAAATCTGTTACTAGTACCTCCACTAACACTATCTAGACAGTAACTAACCCTCAGATTCACAAAACGGTGTACTAATCTGTGTAAGAAATCAAAGAACGTCTTCTAAAATCATTTTCTCTATTTAGGTGACGAAGTTGGGTACGCCATTCGGTTTGAAGATTGTACTTCAGAAAATACTGTTATAAAGTATATGACGGATGGTATTTTGCTTCGTGAGAGCTTGAGAGAACCAGATTTGGACCATTACAGTGCCATCATCATGGACGAAGCCCATGAAAGGTCCCTCAGTACTGATGTACTCTTTGGTTTACTCAGAGAGGTAAGAATAATGTATCTAACTCCAATTTAAAACAAATGTGTTTTTACATAATTACAATTTATAAGTGCACAATAGTATATTATTTAACGAGCACATAATTCAAGAGGATGAATATTTATGCACGAGCGGAAGGCGAGTGTATAATCATCCGAGTTAATTATAACCATTATGTGCGAGTCAAATACAACGTTTTATGTACGACTTTTACAATAAATCATTTCTTTACACATTTTATTCATTAAAATATTAATCTAACTTCACATTTTGATGTGGTGACAGTTGTGTTGTATAATGGACTCATAATACAATAGTGTGTCTTATGGGGGTTAATTTTACTACAGTATTATTCAATTGTAGATAAATATAGTTTAAAAATAGTGTTATCTAGAAATTAAATCAAAAACGTACACAAATTTATATAGTCTAGGTTTGAATTCAGTTTAACTGCTTAAAAATCTTCTCAGTAGAGTAGTCTTCACTAACAACTATAAGTGAGTTGATAGCTGGTAACCGCACACACAGTATAGTTATATATTTACTTGTGTCTTACAATATGTAAAGCTGCTACACTCATGTGATAGATATAATTATATAATAAGAATCGTAACGTCAATCATTATGGTACTATAGTCGTGAAGATTCTAGACGAGGCGAAGCCGAGTTTGATAACACGACGTGTACCATAATGATTGACGTTCCAATCCGTATTGCTTATTAATAGTGGGATTCTGTGAAAATCTGCAGTTGCTACAGATCTATAAAATTGTAAATATTAAACAAAATTCAATGAAATTTATAATCATATGAACATTTTTATATTTGTCAACAAACATTGATGTGATTTTGTTCAATATTTAAAGATTTACAAAGTAAAATTTATAGATTTACACAGAATCCCACCATTAGTTTTATCGACTGACGTAAATTAGTCAAAAAGTAAAATAAATTATTTGGTATTAAATCATATTGGATTCATTATGATCTTTGGCCTATAATGAACGCTATTATGGTCCTCAAATTCAAGCTTATAATGTTGTCATTACGACATAGCATCTGATAAATAATTGTAAGTAATAAACGCACAACAAATTTACAAAATATATATAAATACCAGAAGATTAAAGCTAGATTCAGACCTACCCAATTATAAGTATAAGTGCTAAATTAACCAACCAGCGCTTCCACAAAATTTCAATTATAAGTGCGAACATTGATCGCTGGTTGATTAGATTAGTCACTTACACTTATAATTGGGTAGGTCTGAATCTAGCTTTATACTGTGTTCAGAGCTGGGCATTACTTAAGTATTTAGGTACTTAAGTATCAATTTTTAACAACAACTAGTACTAAATACTTGTAGTTAAGTATAAATATTTTTTGGTGCTTATTACTTTAAAATTTTAAGTACTAAAATAAAAACTTGTACCTACTTAAAATTTTATCGTAAATAATACTGAAGTACTTTTTAAATATTTAAGTTTTTCCAATAATACTGAAATAATGTAAAAGTATTTAAGTTTTTTCAATAGTTTGAGTATTATACTGTTCAACCTGCGACCACAGCGACAGAATACGACATTTTCACTGTGAATTAATCTTCCTCGATAAAAAAAGATAATAATCGAATGTAATAAGGTTACAAATGTTACAAACCATGTAATTTATTATATTAATTTTAAAAAATACTGCTACTTGAAAAATACTTATTTTTAAGTACTTTTGACAAGAAAAACTTATACTTTACTTAAGTACTGCGAAGCTTTACTTGAAAATGTACTTGGTATCAAGTACTGACCATAGGTAGTACTGGTACTTATACTTAAGTATTTTGAATTCGGTACTTGGCCAGCTCTCACTGTGTTAATGAGTAATTTACGTCCTAATATGATTCATTAAGTCACATGCATCTAGGGCCACACCTGAAATATTAAGAAAGGTCATATGACACACTAACAATAACTGATAAAGAATAAAATAATCTTTATTTATATAATACAACACTCGTATTTGATAAAATAATTATCAATAACATAAATACTTAGCACTATTTTTACAATTAGCAGTCTTATAATAATTATAAATATTTTCGGGTAGTATCTAACAAGTAATAATATTTTTTCATGGCAGTGCATATCAAATAACTTAAATTAAAAATACTAATTACTAGCAGTCGGTCTTCTGTTTCTTCCGCGAAGAATCATGCCCAAATTGACACCAATGTTGTTCCATCTTACTCGTTCGCTTATCTAGACATCAAAACACAATTAGAAAGTTTAACATGACAGCTGGTAACCGCACATACAGTATAACAACTTCGTGCATATATTTTTTTCACTTATCACAAACTGAAAGAGTTTTTCATAATTCGTTATTTTAGTTTCCAGGTTTGGGTCACTGTTTCACATGGAATTTCATAAATTTACTATTCTTGCATTGCACAATTAATTTTATTCCATTCATAGTTGATTAGATATCAATACAATAGGGTAGTTTACCATTTTTTAAAAGTTTTTTATTGAAACTTCATGTTATTTGAAAGCGATTGAGAGTACTGATAAGCCTTAATTGTTCTTAATAAAGCTGTAATTGATTTTTAAAGTTTGTGTGACGTAGATGTATAGCTGAAAATCTTCTCAACCCATGGGAAATTAAAATATACTCATGTAAAATCAACTGTTTCTAAATGTTACATACAATTTGGTAGTTTATTTATTTCTGTAAGTAAGAATACACGTGAAAACGCATTTCTGTGACGTAGATGTATCGATACGTAAAATCTCAAATATTTAAAGAACTATTAACTTTTTAAAAACTTTTATCATGGCAATAACTCATTTTTGAGGTTTCAATATAATTGACTGGATTGCTAATTTGCTACTATGATACAGTACCCTATTATTATTAAATTTTTATTTCGTGATCAGTAAGTTGAATATAAAATATTAAGACATGTTTCTCAGTTTTCTGTGTGTGACAAATATTAAAAATAATTCTTACTTGTTGTATTCTTCCCTGGATTGGTTTCTCATATCGGCAGAAGTATGCAAAGTGTTCATTGTTGTGCCATTTTTGTGATTTATTTTTTACGGCGTATTCTGCTTGCTTCCTGATGTCTTCTTCGTTATTTGGTGATTTTTCTTTGTCGTTTTGATTATTGATACGTACTTCGTTATCCGGTAACCAAAATTTGTCCAACGATTGGATGGCTACTTTTAGTTTGTCTTTTTCGCCAAGTAGGGTGTAGATTTTGATGTGGTTGATGTTTTTGCTTTTTTCTAAACATACAATTGATATATTTTATTAGTTATCTTACTGGTTATGTTCTATATACTTAATTTAGCAACCTCATATATTTTGAGTCATCAAAATAAATATACATAATGACATACTATGTTTCAGATAAATTTTAATTTATTAAGGTACATATTGCGCTATCAACCATTAATGAATTGACGGCTGGTAACCGCACACACAGTAAAATATATTATATGGACCGATGACTGCCACATAAATGTAATTTAAAATAAATTATCAATTTTAGAAGCCATTTCGACATATGATGTAATGCTTTGATTGAGTGTGGCAGCCATACAAATATTAAATATTCCACTAACTTAATGAGTAAATTAACGGCTGATAACCGCACACACTGCCATGTCTCAGTTGAATTATAAGATAATTAAATTAAAAATAAGATCAATTTTACAAATCATTTGGGAATGTTTCATACTTTGATTGAGTGTGGCATACGCACAGATATCTGTGAGTTATCATTAAATATTCCACTAACTTAATGAGTAAATTAACGGCTAATAACCGCACACACTGCCATGTCTCAGTTGAATTACGAGATTATTAATTTAATTAAAAATAAGATCAATTTTACAAACCGTTTGGGAATGTTTCATACTTTGATTGAGTGTGGCAGGCGCACATATATCTGTGAGTTATCATTAAATATTCCACTAACTTTAATGAGTAAATTAACGGCTGATAACCGCACACACTGCCATGTCTCAGTTGAATTACGAGATTATGAATTTAATTAAAAATAAGACCAATTTTTCAAATCATTTGGGAATATTGCATACTTTGTTTGAGTGTGACAGGCGCACAGATCACTGTGAATTATCAATTACTTGAATTGAAGGCTGATAACCGCACACACGGTAAACAGTACACCGATGACTGCTACGTTTAGTTGAATTATGAGATTATGAATTTAATTAAAAATCAATTTTACAAGTTATTTGACCGTATGAGTTATGAGTGAACGGCTGATAACCGCACACGTCATGTCCTGAATTATGAATAATTAAAAATCAATTTGAGAGTATGTGTGCAACGTCGCAGACAAATAATTGTGTCGTGTTGTATTACAACAAATAAAAATATTTTTATTTACATTCTAATCAAAATAGTTGCTACGCATAACAAATCCAACAGTAATTTGGCCTTTCCGTAAACAATTGCGTATCGGTTTCAATACAAACAAAAGCTATCGATTAAAAACATACGACTGTGACATACCTTGACCAGGTGTCCATAGGGCTATTCCCCATTTGTGGTCACCACCATCAGCGGAGTTCCTTTTTTCCAAAATGAACCCACTTTCCACCACCGACAACAAGATTTTTAGTTCGTTGAAGTTAAACCATTTCGATTCACGTAACTTGTGCACTGTAATTGAGCTGCCAAAAGCTAATGTCTTAAGCTGCGGGGCAGAGCGGGTCATATTTTGGGCCGAAAACTGCATTTTTTTTAACTCTTTGGCTGAATCTTGCCGCTGTTTCCTCTGCTGGGCTGCTTGGTTGTTGTGAATCATTTGTAGAGCCTCGTGAAGCATCTTAACTTGCGCTAGTGGAACACTAAGTTTAAATTAAGTCTTGCACTTATCGAAACACTACTGACTGAAGTTCACTTATATTTGTAGCCTTATCTTTAATATCAAATTGAGCGATTTCGAACGATTTGATAGCCGCGATTTTTATGAATGAGACTGTTAGCACTCAAGGTTGAAAACAATATTTTATTTCGTGTTAAAATAGACGCGAGTTTAGCGCGCATGAGTATCGCGTATTATAATCATAAATTTATTAGCAATTTGCTTGTTAAGTAAAAACCGTGCGGTTTACATAATGTTGCAGTATATTTCCTACTTCTTTCAAATGAATTACTATTATGACTAGACGTTTTTCTATTTATATACGTAAACATTGTTCCCCCCAAGAATTTTTCGCGCGTTGCTCAGAATTTCGCGACGTACGTGAATCTAGATGCGTATCTATTTGGATGTAGCTACTCGCAAGACTGTAGGACACCTTAATTTTGGTGATCGACTCTAGTTTTCATAACTCAGATTCAAATTCAGTTAAATTAAAATAGTTATTTTTATACAAAACGATACAATTTTATTTTTTTCATAGCTGCTGTGAAAGTGCTATTTTATCGTCTATTTTAAGTCGATAAAGTAACACTTTATCCGTAAGCTTAAATAAAGTAAAACTACAATAGATAAAGTACAACTTTAACGACAAGGGTAGATATACATAGATATTTTTTATACTAGACGATACAATTTAATCTTTCCATAGCTGTTGTTGAAGTGCTACTTTATCGTCTATTTAGAGTCCAGAAAATTGCACTTTAACCGCAAGGGTGGATAAAGTAAAACTACAATAGATAAGTACAACTCTAACGCCAAGGGTAGATAAAATAGATATTTTTTATACTAGACGATACAATTATATTTTTTCCATAGCTGCTGTTAAAGTGCTACTTTATCGTCTATTATGAGTCCAGAAAATTGCACTTTAATCACAGGGGTAGATAAAGTAAAACTACAATAGATAAAGTACACTTTAACGGCAAGGGTAGATATAAATAGATATTTTATACTAGACAATACAATTATATTTTTTCCATAGCTGCTGTTAAAGTGCTACTTTATCGTATATTTTGAGTCCAGAAAATTGCACTTTAACCACAGGGGTAGATAAAGTTAAACTACAATAGATAAAGTACACTTTAACGGCAAGGGTAGATATAAATAGATATTTTATACTAGACAATACAATTATATTTTTTCCATAGCTGCTGTTAAAGTGCTACTTTATCGTATATTTTGAGTCCAGAAAATTGCACTTTAACCACAGGGGTAGATAAAGTTAAACTACAATAGATAAAGTACACTTTAACGGCAAGGGTAGATATAAATAGTTATTTTTTATACAAGACGATACAATGATATTTTTTATAGCTACTACTTTTGTCTATTTTGAGTCAATAAAGTAACACTTTAACCGCAAGGGTAAATAAAGTACAACTTTAACAGCAAGAGTAGAAAAAATATATTTCTTCTTCAAATTCGTTTTCACACATTTCTGCCTGTACTTAGTAAAAAAATTGGATGAAACACATTACAAATAAACTTATATTTTTTCTTAAACATCAGAAATAAAAAATATAATTTTATACACGACGATAAAATTGTATTATCGACTCGAGAAAAATACTTCACTCTCGAGAAGCGAGTGTTTTGCGGCCAAGAAAGATAAAAATATTTTTCAGCCGTCAATTCATGTTTGTTTGTTAAGAATATTTTTGCAGTTAAACTGAATTGAAACATGAGTTTTATTTATTATTATAAATAATTAATTAAGATGTGACTCCCTACAGGCATAAACATATGTGATTATAATATATCTAATATATTTTCTTGGTACTGGAGTGAAATTTTGTGAATCATATAATGATACGTGCATTTCAACATCGATATTTGTTTATTCAGTTAGCTGGAAGTACCTCACAGGGTAATTTTACGTGGTGTAAAGTCAAAAGTTTATTAAGTAGTATTTACCGTGAGTCATATCTCATGTTAAGTCATTATCATAATACAATAATAACACATAAGATTATAGTCTAAAAACGGACAACTTATCTCGTTTACTATCTGCAAGATAATAAAGATATTTACAAATCTGGTGCGTCAATTAATTCTAGAATTAAAATTTTTAAAGACACAATGCTTGAAATTGTGCCAAAGTTTTTTAGTATGTTTGTAAACTTGAAAATCGACAAGATAATATAATTTGGCACGGGTTTTAGGCATGACATTGATAGATATATTTAGAGGTAGAAAAATAAAAACACAAAAACAATAATAATACTGGTTACCCACGTTTGCAAGTCTTTGACGAACAGTACGTGCGGATACCACACAATTTGCAAAACGTATTTTTATATTTCATTATTTATCATAATTAGCTCTTAATTATTAGATTAAAATATTTTTTCCATAGCTGATGTTTAAGTGCTACTTTATCAACTATTTTGAGTCGATAAAGCACTTTAATTTTGTTACATTTTTCTTCAAATTCGTTTTCACACATTTCTGCATCTACTTTGTGAAAAAGTAGGATGAAAAACATTAAAAACAAACTCCAAATTGTGTTTTAATAATAATTTTAATTGGTTTTCTTATATTTTTTGTACGTTTATACCTAGAATCCTCTCGATTTTACTTTTTCTTCTATTCCACTTTCTTCCCCACTACTGCAGCTGCCCGAAACCAGCCCGAAACTCGTACTTTGCCGCATCCTAGCAATGCAATACCATTTTAAAGTTTTAAAATACTGTAAAAGTGTTTTCGTTGCGAGTAAACTGTCAGTTTATTATTGACTTCAAGATAATTCTTTTTTAAAATTTAATTGAGAAAGAATACATCTACAGATGTGCCTTTTTAAAATTTTATAAATAAATTTCTATCTTGAGATATAACCGTGTAAATTTTTCGAAATTTTAATAATCAGTGCAATTTGCTTAGTGTTTCATAATTAATATCTGTATCGAAATGAAAATCTGTGTTGAAACGGAAATCTGTATGGAAATGAATGTCATTCAAGTACAGTCATTGCATATTTAATAAGTAAACTCAAGCATGGGACTAGAAAAAAAGATTAAACATCAAAACCAATATTTGTTCTAGTGCAACAAATTAAATATTTATATTTTTTAGGTAGTAGCTCGTCGCCACGACTTAAAACTAATAGTGACATCAGCGACAATGGATTCCAGTAAATTTTCCATGTTTTTTGGCAACGTACCAATGTTTACAATTCCTGGACGGACGTTTCCAGTCGAGACTTTGTTCAGCAAGAACCCAGTTGAAGATTACGTGGACGCAGCAGTCAAACAAGCTTTGCAAATTCATCTGCAGCCGATATCAGGAGACATATTAATATTCATGCCTGGACAAGAAGACATTGAAGTTACATGCGAAGTAAAAAGATTTGTTATTGTTATCCCTAAAACTGTTTTGAGTCCGGAAAATAATATTTTATCGGAGCCTGGCCTTTAAAATGACGTTACGTAAGCCATAACGTATTCAAAATTTTATTATAAAGTTATAAAACTAGTACTAAACTAATTCGAAGAGCATAACTAAAAATCACAACACAAACTGAGTTTTAGAAGATGAATTTGTTTATAGTCCGGGAGCTGGCGTCAAATTTTCATGGGTGATTGCAGCAAAGCTGATTTTTGTAATATAATTAGTTCTATAATAACTAATTAAGAATTGCAGTGTTAGCTGGCACGACCGTGTGACCTGCAGATTTAAGGGCCTGCGAAACTTTTAAAAAATATCAGATTTTCAAGTGAAACCAGCAAAGCTAACATTTTGTATAATGATACTTTACCAATTATATTTAACAAAAAAATATGTTAGATGGACAGGGCAAGTGGAAAACCTTGTTAGCTGTGCAGGTGAACAGTGACAGTGACAATGTCAAAATAGTGACACATCGTTTTCATTTTATGTAAACAGTAGAAGAAGATATAAACGATGTGTCACTATTTTGACACTGTCACTGTCAATGTTCACCTGCACAGCTAACAAGGTTTTCCACCTGCCCTGTCCAGCTAACATATTTTTTTGTTAAATATAATTGGTAAAGTATCATTATACAAAATTTTAGCTTTGCTGGTTCACTTAAAAATCTTTTATTTTTTGCAAGTTCCACAGCCTCTTAAAATCTTGAGCCCCGCTTTCGGACCAGCTAACACTGCAATTCTTAATTAGTTATTATAGAACTAATTATATTATAAAAATCAGCTTTGTTGAAATGGTCCGGTCAAATTTGACGCCAGCTCCCGGACTATTACTACTTGTTTCATAAATAATTACTGTATTAAGGTTGTTAGCTACCAGTCGTTAAAATGGTGAAAAGTATGTTTAGTTTCCCCTTAAAATTGAAGTTATGCTAGTTTTTTATGTGCATTTCGTAAATATTTTGTATATAATACAATACTATGTCATTGTAGCAAAAGGAGGGCTCCTTTAATCCATTCGAAAATTGTTATTTATTTATTTATTGGAAAAACTGCATATTGTTTCCGCCATTTTGACGACTGGAGTTGTTCCATTCTAAATTAATTTTCTGAGTGGCAAAATACGAAATTCAGATAATTTACTATGCTTAATAATGTTACAGGTATTGGCAGAAAGGCTTGGCGAAATTGACAACGCACCCCAGTTAACAGTTCTTCCAATATATTCTCAACTGCCGTCAGATCTGCAAGCTAAAATCTTCCAGAAATCTCCAGAAGGTCTCCGAAAATGTGTAGTAGCTACCAATATTGCCGAGACCTCTTTAACAGTTGATGGAATCATATTTGTAATTGATTCTGGGTACTGTAAACTCAAAGTTTACAATCCAAGAATCGGTATGGACGCTTTACAGGTATAATAATAATAATAATAGTTTTAGTTTCGAGGCACAAGTGTATAGAACATGTCAAAATACTATAAAATCGTTCCTGATTTTGCCACTTGCCAGAAATGACATTTTGTGTTAATTCAAGTCTTCAAGAAAATGTTGCATCCTGGTTATTTCAAACAGGGCGCTATTTTAAACTAGTGTTTAACATGTACGAAGTGACTTATTTTACTACTTCTGGTACTTGATGTACTACAGGGTGCGGCACAAAGGACGGATGGTTTTAAAAAAATCATAAAATCGGTAATTTTTACTCAAAAACTAATTTATTTACGGATTCGGGTTCGCAATGAAATAGTATTTGTGACAATTAAGTGTCGAAAATCGCATCAGTCATGTGGTGACCGTTTTCGACGATGCAATGCTGGAGGCTTTCTTGGAAGTTAGCTTAGACTCTCTCCAACATCGCTTCCTCAACTTGGGCGACTTCCACGCGAATTGCCTCCTTCAACTCATCCAGAGTTCGGAGCTTGTGGACGACGGGTATAGAGAGATTTTTTAAATAGTTAATCCATTGACAGATAATTTATGTAAAACTCGCATTTTTTAAAAATATTTAACAAAATACGACAAGGTTTTTTGTAAATTTCATTCTATAGCCATGTAAGCACAACCTATAAGTACATCATTATAAAATATGAGGTCATCGATTTCAAAACCAAAATCACAAAATGATTTATTGTAACAGGCTTTTTTGCTTTGCATTTGATAGCAAGAGATGGTCCTTGAAAAATTGAACTTTTAGAGATGAATAACCTGTACACAAGCACAACTAAAACAAGCTCCGAACTCTGGACGAGTTGAAGGAGGCAATTCACGTGGAAGTCGCCTAAGTTGAGGAAGCGATGTTGGAGAGAGTCTACGCTAATTTCCAAGAACGCCTCCAGCAATGCATCGTCAAAAACGGTCACCACATGATGTGATTTCCACACTTAATTATCACAAATGCTATTTCATTGCGAACCCGAATCCGTAAATAAATTTGTTTTAAGTAAAAATTACCGATCTATGATTTTTTTTAAACCATACGTCTTTTGTGCCGCACCCTATATTAGTGAGTTTGAGTTATTTTGAAGGTGTGTAATTTTTTTGTAGATTTACCCGATAAGTCAAGCTAACGCTAATCAGAGAAGTGGGCGAGCGGGCAGAACTGGCCCTGGACAAGCATTTCGGTTATACACAGAACGACAATACAAAGACGAACTACTAATAACAACAGTTCCAGAGATCCAGCGTACAAATTTAGCTAACACGGTTCTGCTCCTCAAAAGTTTGGGCGTTCAAGACCTTTTGCAGTTCCATTTCATGGATCCGCCACCACAAGTAATATTTATTAAATTATTTGCTACAATTTTACTCATTTATGCTTTTCAGGATAACATATTGAACTCATTGTATCAATTATGGATTCTTGGCGCTTTGGACAACACTGGAATGTTAACAGCTCTCGGAAGACAAATGGCTGAGTTTCCTCTTGATCCTCCTCAGTGCCAAATGTTAATTGTGTCAAGTCAGATGGGCTGCACTGCAGAAATTCTCATCATTGGTAAGTATATAAGATTTCACACCTAAATTGAATCAGTGTGATTAGTATTCTGTTGCGAAAATTGTTCTAAAATGAGAAAGAGTCGATAGATAGAAGTTTTGTTTAAATCTTCAAACATTTATTAAACATACATCACCTTAAATAAAAGTATACATCTCCTTACTTATATCTTGGAAGAAATGATTTTGTACTTTACAAAGGGCGCTCCATAAAACATAAATAAATAATAGATTTTTTGTTTCAGTGTCAATGTTGTCAGTGCCATCAATTTTCTACCGACCGAAAGGCCGCGAAGAAGAAGCAGACGGCGTGCGAGAAAAATTCCAAGTCCCAGAATCAGATCACTTGACATATCTGAACGTTTACAACCAATGGAAGCAGAATAAGTAAGTTCACTACTTCAAGTCACTTTGTTCGTCATTAATAAACATATTTGAATGTGCAGTTATTCGTCTCACTGGTGCAACGACCATTTTATCCACATAAAAGCCATGAGGAAAGTGCGAGAAGTCAGACAGCAATTAAAAGACATTCTAGTGCAACAGAAAATCGACATTAAAAGTTGTGGAACGGAATGGGACTTAGTACGCAAGTGCATCTGTTCAGGTAGGATATTCTCGTTAAATACAGCGTGTTCCATAACAACGTAAGCCCCGTTCACACAAGGATTCTTTCATTTCTTTCAACAAATTAGAAATTATTCTTTTTCAAGACTCATTGACGATTAAATTTAGCCGCGCTGTTATTTGCAGGCAATTCTCATCAGAATTATTTTTCTCAAATGAAGTATGAAAGAATCTTTGATATGCTGATAGCGAATAAAAAAGAATTTTTCAGAAAGGATGTAAATAATTTGGAATGCAGTCAATTGATCTTTATTTTACTAAAAGAAATCGATGTCGGGTTATTTATCATTATCTGTAATATAATAATTAAGAATCGAAGCAGTAGTTGCACGGAATTAAGCAGAGCTCTCTGCATGTGATGACGTACGAATCCGGAGTTGCGCGGTTCAAATCTCTCGGCCGGCAGTGTGTGATTGTAAAACATCTTGCAATTAATCGCACTCGGATGCTTCAAGCTGACCACTTGATCGTCTTAAATGTAGTTCTGATTGCAAAAGAATATCTCATCTCTCTGCATGTGATGACGAACGAACCCGGAGTTCCGCAGTTCAAATCTCCCGGCCGGCAGTGTGTAATTGTAAAACATCTTTCAATTTAATCAAGCTGACCACTTAATCGTCTTAAGAGACCCATCTACCTCCTAAAATCCGGCATAAAATGTACAGTACAGTACAAGATCGGTAAAATTTCATTTCAACAAGGATATACTTAAAGGATGAATTAACAGTTGTGCCTTTTTAAAATTTTAATAAAAAAATTGTACATGATTATAAAATTTAGAAAGATTTCTAATGTATGCAAACACGGTTTTATCTCATGGTAGAAATTTATTTTTATAATTTTAAAAAGGCACATCTGTAGATCTATTCTATTTCTTTTAAATGTTTATAAAAACATTATCTTGGAGTCCATAATAAATTAACAGTTTACTCGCAACGAAAACACTTTTACAATATTTTACAACTTCAAAATGGCATTGCATTGCTAAGATGCGGTAAAGTACGAGTTTCGGGTTGGTTTCAGGCAGCCGTAGTAGTGGAATAGAAAAACAGGTAATAGCATATTCTAGGTATTCGAAAAAAAACGTAGTACCTAATTGCATGAAGAATCTCTTCGATACTCTTTGAATTTCATTGTCACAATAATATAAAACAAAATCGTTCCGTTTATGAACTCGTCAATGAATAATGTATCCAGATTAGTGTATGGTGTAAGGTTTGATACAAAGATCGATAAAATGTATGATTCAATGCAAAAAACCAAACACAACAGTTACCTGAAGATGATCGAAAGATCGTGATCAACCTAGTGTCGAGTCTTGTAACCCAGTTAGTGTTGTGTTTGGTTTTTTGCATTGAATCATACATTTTATCGATCTTTGTATCAAACCTTACACCATACACTAATCTGGATACATTACTCATTGACGAGTTCATAAACGGAACGATTTTGTTTTATATTAAGATTACTACGAGGGGTCGTTTTTATATTCCCGGACTAGGCATGAAAACAAAAGACTAGAGCAACAAAAAAAAAATTATTTTTCAATATAGTTTCCCTGCTTTTGAATACAGGTATAACACCGTTTCAATAACATCTTTAATCCAGTATAAAAATATTCATTTGGTTTTTCCGCAAAATGGCCCTCAACAGCTGCTATAAGTTCGTCATTGTCCCTAAATTTTGTCCCCCTTAGTGTTTTTTTGAGATTTGGGAACAAAATATAGTCACTGGGTGCTAGATCTGGACTATAAAGCGGATGTTCAATTTCTTCGAAGCCCCAATCAGCTACAGCAGCTTTTGAAAGTCTGGACTTGTGCACTGGTGCATTGTCGTGGAGCAACAAGACACCTTGCGTCAGTTTTCCGCTTCTCTTCACTTTAATAGCATCTCTAAGGCGATGCATCAGGTTTGCATAATATTCTATTTGCTAACTGCTAATTGTCGCTTCTTTAGTCTTGCATTCTCCAGTACCAAACACTTGGTTTTTTCAACATCTGAAGTGATCACGTCAACAGGGCGCCCTGGACGGGGATCATCATCCAGTGATTCTCGACCATGTTTAAACAATTTTGACCACTCGCAAATAGTTGACTTAGAAGGGCAATCATCCCCGTATACATCCAACATTTCTTCAAGAATAATTTTTGGAGGTTTTCCTTGTTTTGTAAGGAATTTTATATCAGCCCGGTATTCGATTTTATTCATTTCGATAGATATACAACGCGCGACGACACAAACTGACAGATAATAAAATTAATAATGTTGCAATTGTTTTGTAAATTGCCACACAAGTTACCAAGACATATGTGATTAAAAAACAGCATAATGAAAAATTGCATCAAAATTCTAAACAGCCCAGTCCGGGAATATAAAAACGACCCCTCGTATATATCGATGTCACCTTTTGGTCGACTTGGGTATTTACCATAACTAACTAACACCCTCTCCGTAGCGTACTTCCACCAAGCAGCGCGCCTGAAAGGCATCGGCGAGTACGTGAACCTTCGCACGGGGATGCCTTGCCACCTGCACCCGACATCAGCTTTGTTCGGGTTGGGCAACACCCCCGACTACGTGGTCTACCACGAGCTCGTGATGACCGCGCGCGAGTACATGCAGTGCGTTACCTCCGTCGACGGACACTGGCTCGCAGAGTTGGGCCCCATGTTCTTCGCTGTCAAGGAAACTGGTAAATCAGGCCGCAGCAAGAAGAAGCAAGCGCAGGAGCATCTCCAGGAGATGGAGCAGCAGATGCTGGACGCGCAGCAGCAGATGAAGGACCGGAAAGAGGAGATGGAGCGCAAGGAGAAGGGGTTGTTGAAGGGACAGGAGGTCATCCAGGCTGGGGCTACGCCTAGGAGGACCCCCGCTAGATTAGGCCTGTAGTTGTAACTTAATATTTTTTTAATTAAACCAATTGAAAAACTATTGAGCGTGAATTTTTTGACTTCAAAAATTTATTTGTACTAATAAAACAACTGTTATGATTGAACGTGAGTTGTTGACATAAGTGTGCATTTTACAGACAGTTTCGAATAAAATGAGTACAACTAATTATATTTACAATAATTTAAATGATCTGTGGTACTCTTGCATTTAATAATAATACAAAAACCACTTTAAAACCGAGTGTAACATTTTGAATTGTTTAAAATGCCGAAACGTCATGGTTCTATGAGGAAATTTGTTAGTGGTGGAATAAGTTGTGGAAAACGTATACTATGTTTCTGGAATCAAAAGAACGATCTAAATAGACGAATCCATAACAAATGAATTTGTCAGGGGGGCAGCTGTCAAAATGGTCATTTAAATTAACTTTAAATGTAACTGTCAACATAATACTATTTCATATGCAGTTTTATAGATATTTTGTATCATGAAAAAATTATTTAAATTACGTTGTGACAGAAACTATTTTAAATTTAATCAAAAATATGCAAAAGTGAGGTTGTTCCCTGGCTATGACGTCATTCTGGATTTCTCTATAATGAATAATAAACTAATTAGAGAAACACTAAAAACTGTAAGTTTATATTTATTACTGCAAATCTTAAATACTCATAGAACACAAATACGTCGTTAAGACGTCTTTATAATGTACATGTCTCTAAAACGTCTGATCCAAATGTAGTCACAAAGACGTCACATACGTGTCTTATGTCCTCCACTCTGGATGTTTAAAAGATGTTATTTTTTCCATGCAAATGACGTCTATTTAATTTAATATTTTTTCGACAGTCAAATGATGTCCTTTTTAATAAAATTATGACCAATATACGACTTAATTTTGATTATTATACGAATAGGTTTCCTGTATGTCTTAACCAAGATGAATTTTGAGACAAATATAGGACTCCTATAATTATATTGTAAGCGGGAGATATAAAACTGGACAACATAATAACGACTTAAAGACTACCGCATAAGACGTCTAAAATTCGACCAATACTAGTCTCCTTATGACGTCTATAAGACAGTAGCAAGATGTACGTCTTAAAGACATTAATAGGATCGATGTGTTGTATGGGTAATAATACATAATCCATTTAAAATCAAGTAGAGTTTGTTCAGTCGTACTGCTGGCATAAATCATTTATTTATAACAATAATATACGCTTAAAATAATCTATTTAAATCAAAATTAATATTATTCAATTTTTTGGCACCAGGAAGAACATTTCCAGAGACACATCGAAATACAATCCAAGAATTTTTCTGACGCTAAAATAAATAAACCTTAAACTGGATGTAAGGAGTAAAATAAGTGCTACATACAAGAAACTTGAGGATTGGGCATTCTACGAGTAGTTGTCGGTTTATAAATAGACACATCAGAATCTAAACAAAATTTAAAATGATTAAATAACAATTTGAAAGGTTGTCTACTTTATCAGTGCATAAAATCGTCCGTAAACCGTTCGCAACCTGTTACGACATACTTGGTCTGTCATTCTCATTATCGTTGATGTTTTTGTCAGAGTCGTACGCCGCGTGGCGAGTTCTGTTGCCGTAGATGGTAAACAAACTGAAGTTTTCTTCGAAGTTTTCGTGGCTTTCCTGGTTTTTCCTAACTGTAGAGTGATCGTGAGCGTTGTGGGAGTGATGTGAGTGGCTTTCTTCGGACTCGGCTCGAGGACTTCGGGATGATCTCGGTATTGCTGCAATCAAAGGTTAGTAAGAACTTTCAAGCATTTATCAAATGAAATATGTATTGTATTGTGTTTGTGTGGATATTCAGTCATGTATTGAGTAATATTTGAGCAGTTTGTTTACTGGGATTCCTATTAGTTATCTAACTATTTATTTCGTTGTGTGTCATGAGGTATTATTTGAGCATTTACTGCAATACTGTATGTATTTATGTTAAGCTCTGTTCGCACGAGGATTCTTTGAATATTCTACCAAGATTCTGAATCCTGGAAAAGAAGTTTTCTTCTTTCTAGTGAGAATCACCTGTTAAATTGCGGTGCCGCTACATTGATTCTTCAATGAGTCTTGGAAAAGAAAAATTTATAATTTATTGATTGCTTTAAAACCATGATTTTTATTTCAAGATTCAGAATCTTAGTAGAATTTTGAAAGAATCCTCGTACGAACAGGGTTTTAGAGCTACGTGAATTATACAGGGTGATTCACAACTTCGTGCATATATTTTAATAACATACAGTGCTAAATTCACTTATCACGGAATTGAAAGATTTATTCAAAATTCGCAATGATTTCAATCAAACAATTTTGAACACTTCTCAAATGGAATTTCATAATTTTACTATTCTTGTCGTTATACAATATATCCATTATACTATCAACAATCCAGTGCTTCTTGAGAAAACTGCCCTTAAATTTACGAATTTAAAAAAATCATTTAGTTCCGTGATCAGTAAGTATGCTATTAAAATATATGCACGAAGTTCTGAATAATCCTGTATATTTATTTTCAAGAATATTGTGAGATGCACTTTAAATAAGTCTATATTACTTTTAATAATAATATGCAAATTGAAGATCTGTTGATTTAAAAAGCAAAATATTGTTAAAAACGCGAACATTTATTTATGAATATTATAATAAAATATGATATATATATATATATATATATATATATATATATATATATATATATATACTAATTGATTCATAATATTTTGCTCAAAAAAATAGCGAAATAAAATAATTACAACCTGTGTACAACATTTTAAAAATTAGATATATCTCTTTTCCGTTCGATAAGATATCTAGGTCTCGACAACAATATTTTGCATTTATTTTAAACTAATTTGACATTGTCGTACTGTGTACATAAATATATGATGCTATGTCCTCAAAAAGGGTGTGCACAAGCCTAGAGAAGAATCATGCTGTCAATCTATCAACCAGTCGTCAGTAAATAATATTAAATACTGATTTAATAATGTTTGTAAGATATGTAGGTCTCGACAACAATATTTTGTATTTGTTTTAAACTAATTTGCCTTTGTCGTACTGCGTACATAAATATGGTGCTATTTCCCCAAAAAGGGTGTGCACAAGCCTGGGGAACAATAATGCTGTCAATCTATCAACCAGTCGTCAGTAAATAATATTAAATAGTGATTTTATAATGTTTGTAAATAAAATAACTTTTAAAAGTAGTCATGCCATGTTCTGTACATTATTGACATGTGGGTTGCGTTCTGTCAAAATAGGCGCAGCGTAGTCCAGTAAGAAGCCACAACATTTTATATTTTAATTTTTTTTATAAAAATATAATATATTCTTATGTGAGTTGCACTCTAAAATAGGTGTAACTTCTCCACAGTCTAATAAACAATCAGAAAATATTTAATATTCCTTAAATAATTTTATAAAAATTCATAAATATTTAAATACCTATACAGGTATTGTGGAGTATTTACATTCTAACTTTAAACTAGGTGTGACACCCTCACAGTATAGTAAACAATCAGGAAAAGTACAGTAAACTACAGGATAAATAAATAAAATTGTTAAAATAAAAGGCGCTATACTTGTGCCAAAAATATAATGAAAAAGGGAGCTTGTTATATTACAAACTGAGCTCTTGTTAGTACACCTACACTGTTCATATTTTATATATAGATAGTTCAAAGATGACTCTAAAGTGCTAAGAAATTATATTTTTGAAATACTGAATGGTATTTTAGTAATAAATTAGTAAAAATATAGTCAATTTGACCGATTTTTTACTATTTTTTTCGTCAGATAAGTAAATAAGTAAAATATTTTTGTAGCACTCTCACGAACAATGCAAGGAATCGACTATTTAAAACAAAATTAATAAATATGCAATAAGGCCATAATTTGTAATATTAAAATGCATAAATTAATTATTTTCTCTAATTGTTGTCGCCACAATGTATTGTATGATTTTTCGATCAAATAATGCTTCGTAATTATACTTATGATAAATTTCAGATTTTATTTTGAGCAATATAGCCAGAATCGTCTGATTCTATTGCAGCAATATTGCGTTCAACAAATGTAGAGCCTTGAAACAATATAGTAAAGAAATTTTCAGAACTCATTTAATAAATTTAAAATTTTGTTTCACATTTGTTAATACATCATTATATTTATATTTACGTTTGTAATGGTACAACCGTCCTGTAATTAGGATTTTTATCCTGTAGGATTGATTTCCAATAAATAAATAAATAAACGAATCTATCGAACGTTGAAATAAATATTTTTGAAAGGCTTTGCTCACCTATGTCATCAAGATATCCCCAACTAATTTGCTTCCTATTGTTCGGGAACTCAGGGCTGCTTTTTCCTAGAGTACACAAGGCATCCGACACCCTGAAAATCAAAGTGTTATACTTCTTCGGAAGTCGATGATTGTGAAGTGAGGTCTTTACGTATAGTTGAAGTCGGGGTTGGCGAATACTTGGCACGTGGGGGTGGATGCGGATTCCTGAGATTCGCTGTCACCCGACGGGTTATAGCAGCATCCATGTTTCATCTGAAATTTTGGCATTTAGCCATTTATCAGTCAAAATAAAAAAACAACGTTGACAGGAGGTGGCTTGATTTTAGTATATATACTGTTTTGGCAGACGCACATAAGTTCATCAGTAGCATATTTTTCTACTTCGTTCGAAAACTGCATGATTTCTAGCTAAATGGCCATACCTTTTTTGAAACTGTCATACAGCACAAAAATGCGGCGAGTACACCGCAGGAGAGATTTTTGTGTAGTTTATTTGGAAAATATATTTATAGCAGTAGAAACATAATATAATTTTTGTCATTATGTGCGAGTCAAATGCGACGTTTTATCTACGTCTTTTTAAATAAAATACTTCTGTACAAATTTTTATTCATTACAATATTAATCTAACCCCACATGTTGATGTGATGTCAGGTGACATAGTAGTGTTGAATATTGGACTCATAATACAATAGTGTTGAATTATTAGTTCATAATACAGTAGTATGCCTCATAGATCATGGCGTGGGTTATTTTACTAAAGTTACCTACATAATAAATGTATTATTCAAATAAAATTATTAGAACCAATGTACATTTAAATTGCATAGGTAGGTACTTATATCTCTTTGCCGTCCTGTTCACACGAAGATTCTTTGAAAATTCTACCAAGATTCTGAATCCTGGAAAAGAAGAGGTATCAAGATTCTGAATCTTGAAACAAAATAAATTCATGGTTTTGAAACAAGAAATAAATTATAAATTCTTCTTTTCCAAGACTCATTGAAGAATCAATTTAGCGGCACCGCAATTTAACAGACAATTCTCACTAGAAAGAAGAAAACTTTTTCTTTGACAGGATACGGAATCTTTGAAAGAATCTTCAAAGAATCCTCGTGCGAACAGAGCTTAAAATTTCTAAGTCATTTCTGTACATCGTTTCAGATATTATTCCAATAATATCTATTTATTGTTTATGACAAATTTTGCAATTAAAAATAAAAGATAATAATAGTTATCTATGGGTACAGTTAATTTTAAATACAATTTGCTGAATCTGGTAGTATTTAATAAGAAAATAAAGAGCAACTAATATTCTACTTTTTTTTATTATAAGAAATAGTAGGTGACTGCTCAATTTGTTCGGGTGGCATAAATTAACATACCTACAAAATTATGCTACCCGAAATTCTTTACGTTAAACTACCTGTAAAATTGGAAGCATTTCTGCCCTTGCTCAAGGCAAAACTAGACCAATTTTAGACTTAAACTGGCCTTAAACGCTCGGTTACAGATCTATGATTTTTGTAAATAAAAAATAGCCTATATTTAAAAATAGAAACGTATGAAATTTGTCCAAGAATGCAGACAAAAGCTTTAAAATCCTAAATCGAAAATTACAGTTTTCGGAAATCGCGTGCAAAAATTTAAACGGAAAAGAATTCTTTATATAATAAACCGCACTTATTGTGAGTCATCGGTGGATATATTCCCGTGTGTGCGGTTACCAGCCGTCAATCTTACCACAGTCGGTTAGATAGTACACTGTAGAGTACCTAAATAGACTATTTAGGTACTCTAGACACTTAACTCTCCTACAAATCATATTTTTAATCCGTTGTTATTAAGTCAAGTTTAGTCTCATTTTAATAAATAACTAGACTTCCTACGGTCCAAATTCATGTTTATATTAAAGCACCGACTTTTAGTTTTGTTTTAAAAGAAACAATGGTTCCTATGGCTACCGCAGGGCTGTATACGTGTTTCAATGGTCCAAATAAAATTCAGAATTGTTATGGTAATGTTATGGTTGTAAATAATATTTCAGGCACGAGACAAAGCAGTATTTTAATCCTTATGACGTCCATAGACGTACACAAAAATATTTCACACATAAATTAATTTTATACTTTAATATTTTAAAAATATACCTATATCACGCGCCCAACTTGGATGTGACAGCCCCACATATTATGCGTCATAGATACAAATATATAGATAATAATTTTTATTCAATTTTGACGTTTTAAACTGATATTATTAATTCTATAGCAACAATTTTAAACATTGTTTATTCACAAGTGAATTAATTTTTTTTTAAATCACTCAACACATTTTTAAATCACTCGGACGTTTTAAACTGTCATTATTTCGTCAAAAATGCATAAAAACAATGACAACTTGCCATTGACGACTATTTTAATTAGTTTATCCAACACCTCTTAATAAAATCATCATAACTATGGTGATTTTAAACAAGCAAAGTAAAAAATTACCCACAAGTGGCTTTGATCGAAATTATACTCACTTGTGGGTAAATTATTACTTTGTTTGTTGGAAGTCATCATAGAAACGATGTTTTATGTTGAAACTTAATATTTTTAAAATATTTAAGTAGGTATTAAGAGGTGTTGGATAAAACGTTATACTTCACACGTGGGCAAAAAGGAATGACCCACTCGAGAAAATTATCTCACTCAACCTTCGGCCTCGTGAGTTAAGATTTCCCTCGTGGGTAATTCCTTACTTTGCCCACTAAAGTAAATAACTATTATTAAATAAATTTATAATTCATTATATTTGAAATAATTTCGTCAAAATTGAATAAAATATTGTATAAACCACATGAGATTTGAGATACAAATGTCTATTACTCAAGAAAAACTTTCTTCTCTTGAATAAACATTCATGTATCTCACTTGATGTATAAATATCTATTAATATCAATTTAAATAAAATACCTACATAGGAAAATTCAACACCAGATGATGCAAATATAGAAAATTTTCCTGTGTGAATATTCTAGAATTTTATATTCTGGTGTTGGGTGGCCACTTTTGAAATGCGTTGCCCCCTTAGAAATATTTAGCGTACTCCACTGGGCCGTTCCGCCCCGCTGGGCAAGGTGGGACACCCTACAGCTTCGGTCTAAAGAAATTTCGGTGATATACATTTATTTCTATCTACCTATATAAGTTTACAGAGAGACACAGTATTAAATATTCTTTATGGGAAGTTAGGAATTTTTTATAGGGTTTCTTGTCAAAAATAACAGGGGGTCAGTAGCTGATTTTCCTTTAGAGGGCTGATGAATCGACAAAATATTTGAAAAAGATAGGTAATTTATAAAACAGCGGAGATGAATCGGAAAATGTTTTGAGGTTGACTTGAAATATTAAACATTAATTTAAAATGGTGTTAGGGATTGTTTATCAAAATTGACTATCTTAATAAGTCATACTGAACATAATTAGTACCATATAGATTTGCGTTCAAACTTAATAAAAGCATATTTTAAAAGTAATTTTGAATAATTTTATTTATTTATCATAGATTTATCTTGCGTTCACACGAGGAAAATTTTTACTAAAAAGTTTCTTTAGATGCCCGTCTACCTACTAAAAATCCAGCATAAAATGTACTAACGTAGCGTGTGTTTTGTGGTCAATACAAGAATGGTAAAATTATATTTCAATAAGGATTTAATAAAGAAAGAATGGATCTACAGATGCACCTTTTTAAAATTTTTATTAAAAAATTGTACATAAATATAAAAATTCCGAAAAATTCAAAAAAAAATCCTATTTTATGCTAACTTTGTACGGTTATATCTTATGATAGAAATTAATTTTTAAAACGGTTATATCTCATGATACAAATTAATTTATAAAATTTTAAAAAGGCACATCTGTAGATCCATTCTTTCTCTATTAAATGTTTATAAAAACATTATCCTGAAGTCAATAATAATCTGACAGTTTACTGGCAACGAAAACACTTATACAGTATTTTTCAACTTCAAAACGACATTGCATTGCTAGGATGCAGCAATGTACGAGTTTCGGGCTGGTTTCAGGCAGCCGTAATAGAGGGGAAAAGAGTGGAATATAAAACAAAGTAAAATCTAGAGTATTCTAGGAATTCGGCAAAAACGTAGACGAGTTGCTTAAAAGTAAAACAAGTATTAGGAGCTGTCATATAAAAATCTGTCAAACCGTGGGGGAAATTAATTATTTCTTTAAAATATATTAAAGCTAGTGATCTTAAATATATTTCATAAAAATAATTACAGTCCTCGTATTGACAATTTTATTTATGACAGCTCCTAGCACTTGTTTTACTTTCAAGAAACTTTTTAGTGAAAACTTTCCTCGTGTGAACAGGGCATTACAAATAAATATGTAAATATTTTAAAATACATTTTTTAATAAAGTTTGTTGAAGAAAATTGTCGAATGCATGTTTTATTTAAACAAATTACAAATTTTAGAAGTTTCTCTTTTGCGTTCAATGAAAAATATGACTTTCAGTAAATAGGCCATATTTTGTATCTGTCACAAAACAAATACATTAATAACTATTAAATACAGTGTAATACTGTACAGTTATAAAGCACAAATAATTTTTTTATCGACGATCTGACATATCAGATATCGTGGGAGTTTATCTCACAAACAAATAAAAGAAATTCTCTAAAAAATCTGCACATTTAAATTTGGGAACCTGTTTGTCACATGGTCCTACATCATCACTCCGGCGCATAGTTCACGGGTTCCTTGGCCTTTGCTGTGTTTTTTTACCGCACATATTTTTATTATGAAGGATAGCTGTATTTTAGCGACAAATTTTGACCTTGTCATTTTAGATTTTTTATATTTCTAAGTATGTTTAAGTGTAGGTGTCGATGCATATTTATGAGTACCCGTGAGTAGGATGTACCTGTGAGATATTTTGATAAAGTTTTAGACTGTAATACCCAACTGACTCAATCCGATAATAAACCAAATTATTTAAATTTTGTATTTTTATCCCATTAATTTATAGCTAACTTTTAAGTTTTTATTTTCATTTAAAAATATACTTTTTTTCAAAATCGGCATGAAAATCTTCATTTCCTGACTAATTTGAGTCTTGAAAGTAAGATTTCCATGACTAGGCATGAAAATAAATAAGTAAAAATGACTAGGCATGACAATAAAATTTTCATGCCTAGTCATTTTTACTTTCCACTGTCTGTAGGTACAAACACTTGTCATGACAACGTTTTCTAAAATTTGTCACAGCTCTGATGAATTATGCAAACCTAATTTTTTCTATAATTCTAAGCTTCTATAATTGCCGATTTAAAAAAAATAAAATACATCACGCGTCATAAAAATGTCTTTGCTTGATTCGCAGGCTTTGAATGAAACATTGCAGTGACTTGTAATGTAATATACTATTTTACTAATATATTTCTTTTTGTTTCAGGTAAGAACTTTTCACATTTCCTGTGTTCTATTATGCAGAATCTACAGTAGTAAGTACTCTTTGTACAATTTTTAAAATTTGCATATTTCGCCAACGAATTTAACTTCATAATTCGTTTATAAATTCAGACAGCAGTTGGTAATTTATAAATGACACTTGATGCAATGCAGAAATTAAACGGGATTTCCTTGTGTTACGGAATAAAAAAACACGACTTAAATTCAGCGGAAACTCTGAGTTAACACTCCACACCCACCCTATGTAGACTCCGTCAAATCGTTCATAAGAGAGTTAGCATAATCATATTTTATCCTCTTATTTGACCAACTCAAATTCGCATCTAGTCTGATAAATATTCCAATTTAACTGCACACAAACAACCATGAGCCAGTTGACGGCTGGTAACCGCACACACGGTATAATGTATCAATTTATAAGTAGCATACAAATTTTTATAATTTTCGTACGATTATTACGTTTTTACCCAATTCCTACTTTTGATTTTACTTTTTTTTCATTCCACTCTTTTCCCACTACTAGGGCTGCCTGAAACCAGCCCGAAACTCGTACTTTGCCGCATCCTAACTATGCAATGTCATTTTGAAGTTGAAAATACTGCGAGTAAACTGTCAGATTATTATTGACTTCAGGATAATGTTTTTATAAACATTTAATAGAGAAAGAATGGATCTACAGATGTGTCTTTTTAAAATTTTAAAAATTAGTTTTTATCATGAGATATAACCGTGTAAAGTTTGCATAAAATAGAAATTTTCATAATTTTCGGACGATTATTAATGTAGTTTTTGATGGGGCCCCATTTTGATGCATTGAGTGGGGCCCACCAGTAGAGACACGCGGGTTTTAAGAACAGGGCTGATTTTCTGGGGTCATTTATAAGTAGCATACAAATTTTCATAATTTTCGTACGATTATTAATGTAGTTTTAGATGGTCCCCATGTTAAATCAACATTGTATAGCAAAATGGGGCCCAACAGTAGAGACATGAGTTTTTTAAGAACAGGGCTGATTTTCTGGGATCATTTATAAGTAGCATACAAATTTTCATAATTTTCGTGCGATTATTAATGTAGTTTTAGATGGTCCCCATGTTAAATCAACATGGTATAGCTGAGTGGGGCCTAACAATAGAGACATGAGTTTTTTAAGAACAGGGTTGGTTTTCTGGGGTCATTTATAAGTAGCATACAAATTTTTATAATTTTCGTACGATTATAAATGCAGTTATAGGTGGTTTAGTGATTCTATTTTCGTGGTGAAGAATGTCAGCACCAACAGGTCTTCTGCCACTTCAGATTTCTGGGAAAGATTTCAACTGTGCCTCAGTTATGTGATATAAGACGTTGTTAAAGTAGAAACAAGCGTGAATTATGAAAATATGTGTAGCAAGTACTTTTACAAAAACGACAATTTTTATTATTTCTTAGTATTGTACAAACAGTGAGTGTACTACTCAGAACAGATGTTTGTGAATACGAACACGTGTCTACTGTACTTATTAATTAATTAAATAGAGCATGAGTCACTTAGCGAAACGCGAGGCTAGACTAACAGAACGTTTACTATATTCAGAGACAAAATAAAATAAAAATTGTGAGCAAATAGTATATTATATATTGAGGGACTAAAGTGCATGATTTAATCCTGAGGGTGAAGTTTATTTCAAGAGCCGAAGGTGAGGGAAATAATCACCTGAGGGATTAAAGGTACTTTAGTCCTGTGGTATATACGCTATTTTTTGCACTTCATCCTCAAACGAATGCAAAATAGTTTAAAAGAATACACATTTTGTAATTTTGACAGTTAATTTTATAACAAATATTTATATTGTTACCATAGATACTCTGTAACAAATAGCACGTATTTACTTGACAACGGGAATAATTAATTCAATTCCTTGACAACGGGATTAAATATGAAAAATAATCCCTTGGGATCAAATTTAGAACCTTAGTCTCTAAAAATAAAGACTAAAGAAGAGTTTTAGTCCCGGAAGTGCAAAAAATAATTATTTGTAATTTTATTATCAACTGTAAATACACAATAGTTATTTGTGTATCAAGGCTGTAAAAGTGATCTTTTTGGCCGAATCTGAAGTTTGCAGCCGAGGCGTAGGCCGAGGCCAGCAATTCAGGTGAGACTAAAACCACTTTTAAGCCGAGGTGCACACATTTTTTAGGTGGCTATCAAAAAATATATATTTTATGTCAAAAAAAGTTTCTTAGTATCATAAATAATTTTATTTATATAATTTAGGCTAACTAAGTTGTAGGTAATTACTTCTAAATATATTTACCAATTAAAATTAAATAAATTTGTTATTTAGCGGCCGTAAAGTAAATGCGGCCGTGAAGTAAAAGCGGCCGTGAAGTAAATGCGGCCGTAAAGTAGTCATTTTGACAGATGTCAAAAAATGTGACACTTTACGGCTGTCAAAGGATACGTAAAACAACTATTTATGCAATAGCCACCTAAAAAAGCTTTTTATTTCGTCAGATTTTCTGTTTGTATTGAAACCTTGTTGCCTAGCAATTTGAAATGAATAATTGTTTAATAAAATCACGACACCGTACGTGGAGTGATTTTATTTTAAAACAATTTTTCGAGTCAAATTGCTGTCAGGTGACAAGGTTGAGATGTCAAACAGAAATTTATTCGGAGGAAATAAAATGCTCGAGTGTAATTTAACGACTCCTTTGGTTCTTCTTCACAAATATTCCCAAAATCTAATCATTTTGCTGACAAATATTAGAAATATGAAGCAAATGACATTTTAATGTTTTGTTTATTGTTTGGTTACTAAGAAAAAGGTAAATAAGGTTTTATCACTACTTGCAAAAAGTTACCTTTCTTTTTATCCGCTGTCAAAGCGATAAAATTGTGTTTTGGTTATGGCTTACTTTACACAGGAGTGGAATTATCAGAAGCATTTAATTTTAAGCTAGATTCAGACCTACCCAATTATAAGTATAAGTGCTAAATTAACCAACCATCGCTTCCACAAAATTCCATTTTCAATTATAAGTGTGAACGTTGAGCGCTGGTTGGTTAAATTAGCCACTTATACTTATAATTAGGTAGGTTTGAATCTAGTTTTAAGATTTACATTTATGTTTACGTTTAAGAAAGTTTAAATTCATATAACTAAATACGAGCATTCACACTTCCCCTTTCAAGTACTGTGAATGTGCATATTTAGTTAGATGTATTCAAACTTTCTTAAACCTATACATAAATAAAAACTTATAAATAACTAAATTTTTACGTAAATATATCGTACACAAATGTTTTACTTCGCGACCAGATTTTCGGACGTCAATGTCAACTTTTTTTGACAGTTAATAATAACACCAATTTGGGTGTGACAGTCGTGGATAAAAACGCACATTATCCGTGTGTGCGGTTAGCACAAGCTGTCAACTAACTCATGATCGTTTGCAACTAGATTCAAATCTGAGAGGTTAAAATTGCAGTCAATCAAATAACGAACTTTTCGTCTAAATAAATTAATATATCTGTAGATTGGTTGTTAATTATGCTGATAGAATGCTTAAACAACTAAACGCTACCGTTATTTATTTAAAATTAGCAGCTATACCTACTCTTTCTTGTACTATAAAATTGTTATTCTTAAGACAAGTTTAACAAGTTAAATTTTTATTTTTGTTGCTGTCCCCAGATCAAGTGGTTTTAATTAAGCGAGTATTCATGTATATTGCAATAAATTTTCATAAGAAACATCTTGTATGCTCCAAGAAGTACAAAGTATTTTATTTACAAAATGAAGAATATTGAATTAAGTGTCTCGTCTCTGTAACAAAATGTTGCGTGTTTAGAGGTGTAGCAGTTTCTGCTTTATCCATTGCATATTAAAAATTTGAAGGAAACACAGGTACTAGATATGTTTGTGAAAGAATTAATCTGGGTTTATGCCCAGTTAGAATTTTGAGAAAATCTTTAGAATCCATTTAAAAAATCTGACGTGGCCATCACACAACCTTCCGCCATATCTAGACTTTAAACAGAAATGTATACGTACAATCCGGTGTCCATTTAAAATATACAAATAAAAATCTAAAATATTCAAACACAGAAATTAGTATCACCTGAATCAAAAGATTCATTCACACGAAAACTCTTCTGTGTTGAAGCCATCTTCCGTTCAATTACTACATTTAATATCTGACTTATGACTTATATAGCGCTAGTATGCCAACTTGTCACCCGTCTCATCTGTCAATATTTTTTATGCAGAAACAAAAATCAACCGAACATGGATTACAAGATTTCAACGTTTTATTTGATAAATTTATTTTTTAAATTTTACTGCAGTTCTTTAATGCTACCAGATAAAGACAATTTTTTTATAACGTAAATTGCAAATAACTTTTCCTCTTATTCTTATTACAAATAAATACTATATTTGTCCAAATTTATAGAAATTTTTGACACTTAATCTTTTCAATCTTCAAAAAGTATCACTTCCGGTGAAGATATTTGTACCAAAATCTAATGAGCTCTTCCTATTCGTATACAATTGTAAAATACCAAATATCAAAATTTTTGGATAATTCGTATTTGAGTTATGCAACATCCGGCATCGGCCCGGACCACACACATACACACACACACGCACACACACACACACACACACACACACACACACACACACACACACACACACACATACATACATACAGACATCATCGGGAAACTATCAAAAATGAGTTGTAAGGACCCTAATTCGTGCTCATCCACTAAAAACTCACTACCCGATTTTTTGCATGATTCCAATACCTTCCTTTACAGGTAAGCGGAAGGTAAAAATTAATGAAAAAGTGTTTTTTAAGCAATTTTGTACATGCTTTATCTAATGATTAGGAAATGTATTAGAAAATGTAACCTAGTTCCTTTCTTTGTCTATAAATACATTTTTGCTTTATCTGTAAAACTTCGTAAGCATTTTAAAATTTGCTATTGCTAGACTGTTTTTACGTATTTTGGCGAATGTTTCCATGCGTTGCCATAGGACAACAATTTTATTATTTTTACCTCTCGCCTCATATTCTATAAGAGAGGTATTGTGATGGGTCAAAATTTTCGAGTATAAGTTTTTGGCAGATAAGCACGTTTTAGAGTCTCTAGAATACGAATTACACATTTTTGAGATGATGTCTGTGTGTGTGTGTGTGTTACAATTTTTTCAGACACGATAACTCAAAAAATATCAAACATTTAAATACCAAATTTTGTATTTCAGGTTTCAATACGATTCTTAAAAGCCCAATATAATTTTGGTTTCAATCTACAAACCGGAAATAGTATTTTTTTAAAATATATCAATAAATAATTAATTTAAGACAAATTTTTTTATTTTAAATGAAAGATTATGTGATTATTACCTACAATCGGTATTTTATAAATTTTTCTGTATCTGATATCATTTAAGAATAATTAAAGTATAATACTTATAATTTAGTATTTCGGTATCTTGTAGTCCATGATCGTATCATTTGTTTACGTAAAATTAAAATGATTATGACATGACAGTCACAGTGACAATAGTAAAATATCGTTTATATCTTCTTCTGCAGTGTAAATAAAATGACTAAAATATATTTATGAGTATAGTAACAGTAGTAGTAGTATTAATATATTTGTGTAATAAGTTAAAAGAATAAAGTAGGTATGGCGGGAGGTCTTTTGGTGGCCACGTCAGATTTTTTATATAATTCTACATTTTAGTTATTAAGAAAAGTATGAACAAGTATACAAGGAAGTCATGTGGTGTCCACGTCAGATTTTTTATTTTTGGTGTTGAATATTTTAATATTTTGAGCTACGTCTAAGTTGTATGTATACTCAGGGTTAAAGATCAACTAGGGTTAGTATACATAAATTAGATAATATATTAATCTAGATCTTCTCTTCCAAGATCTCGAGGACTTGTAAACTTTTATGTGTACAGATTGCTTATCTTCAGAATGTAGTTATTTCGAGAACTATCTTTTATCTTAAAGTTAACAAGAATGTGTTACAAATATGTAACATCACAAAATAAGGAATACAGGTTTTTGTTAATAAAAATTCTGTTCATCTGTGAGGCTGTCACACCCAAGTCAACGATGTATTTCGTCAAATGTTGTTAAGGGTATCGTCTCCAAGTAGCTCAACACCGCGTTTGTCCTATGTTAATGCATAGAAACGCTCGCTAAAAATACGTAAAAGCAGTCTAGCAATTTCTACAATGCTCACGAAGTTTTATAGATAAATCTAAATTTTATAAATTTATTTACAGACGAAGAATGCAACTAGGATTATCCCGAGTTACATTTTTTAATAAATCTCTTAATAATAAGATAAAGCGTGTAAGAAATTGCTGAAAACACACTTTTTCATTAATTTTTTATATGGATTCCAAAGATCTTTTCAGAATTCTAACTCGGCATAATCCTAGATTAATTCTTTCGCAAACATCTAGTACCTGTGTTTCCTTCAAATTTTTAATATGCAATGAGTAAAGCAGAAACTGCTACACCTCTAAACACGCAATATTTTGTTACGGAGACGAGACCCTTAATAAATGAAGCATTAAAATCGAGTGTATTACTATTACTGCAGCGCAATACAATTTAAGCGCAGTTCACAATAAATCTCAATTAGTTTTAATAAGCGAAACCAGGTCACCAATTGGTTTGTCCTTGTTTTTAAATTTAACTTAAATCGAATACTACACTACTTGTAAATTTACTCAAATATATTAATCTATTTATATACAGGGTGATCCACAACTTCGTCCATATTTTAATAACATTAACATTAATTAAATTTAATTTTATTCCATTCATATTTTTTGGCTTTTGCCTATTTTTACCTTCCGCCATAGTCTAGATATCGCGGGAGGTTGTGTGCTGACCACATCAGATTTTTTTAAGTCCCTCATTTAGCAACAGTTCAAACATTTCTATCAAATGAACAATTTTTATAAATTTCGACATAATCCCGATTAGAAAATCTGTATGTACATACGATATTCTATAAAAAAATTCTTAAACTACGTACTACATCTATATAATTTGGCCCGAGGAATTTAATGGTACAAGATTTTTTACATTCTTAAAATTTTTCAAAGTGCATTTAAAATTGTATGCGACAGAATTTTTTAAAGGAAATATGTATTTATATGTAGTACAAAAATATTTGTATATTGATTTAGTAGTAAAAAGAATAGAGTATGGCGGGAGGTCTTGTGTTGGCCACATCAGATTTTTTGTATCACAGATGGAACAAAATTGATAGCACCTATTTTTGTTCTTATCGTTTATACCTATTGGACAATCATGAATCAAAAAGAATTTTGTCGAAATTCGTAAATTAAAAAATCTGCTGTGGCCAGTACACGACCTCTCGCCTAATTCTGCTTATTCTACTAATCTCGAGACTAATCTAATAAATAGTTTTACTTACATTTTAATAGTTTCATGTTAATGTAATATGTAAACGATAATGTAAACCAAGATGCAAGCAAAAGATGTCAACTGTACTGTCACTGTCATAATCATTCAAATTTATTTAGAAACAAATTTCATATCATGGACAACAAGATAGAATATTAATTGTACTTTATTTTATTGTTAAATACTACCAGATTCAGCAAATTGTATTTATAATTAACTGTACCCATAGATAATTATATTTTCTTTTATTTTTAATTGCAAAAATTGTCATAAATATATAATGTAACAATATATTAAAGGAAAAGTTTATCAAGCTTCAAAAAGTACTACTTCCGGTTTTCGGATTTCTACCAAAATGTTATCCGGTGTTAAGATCCTTATTAAAACCTTAAATATGAAATTTGGTTATTAAAGGTTTGATACTTTTTCAGTTATCGTGGACGAAAAATCGTCAGTCCATACATTCATACAAACACACACACGCACACACACACACACATACACACACAGACATCATTGTGAAAATAGTAAATTCGTATTGTAGAGACCCTGAAACGTCCTTATCCACCAAAAACTCATACTCGAAAATTTTGACCCATTACAATACCTCTCTTATAGAATATGAGGCGAGAGGTAAAAATGAGACAATCTGTAAGAACCTACATAATTTTTTCCTGCTTGTAATTTTTTTTACATAAATGTACGCTAGTAAATACTGCATAACTATTGTTTAACTTTTTTGAATTTAAATGTGACAACCAGTGGTGCCCAAAATGATATTGTTTTGCAAGTTATTTCAACAAAATTCGATTCATGATCAGTGTGGGTCCAATACTATGCACCCTAAAATTTTATTACACAGTTTTGGTTACACCCTGTATAGTTACACTGATGTAAAGATCATTTTAACAATATTTTACATCATCTAATATATATGTAAATAAGCTCATTGTGTTCTAAACAATAGTAGAAAAATATAAATGTCAAATTCTTTCTTTTGTCACCCAACTGTAACTCAAAGATAATCCCGTATTCACAAAGCTCGGCTAACTAACTTGGAGTTATTTCTGCATATGACCGCCTGCTAAAATCGTTTTTTTGCCGGGACTTATGTTTCATTTAGCAGGCATGCTTAGTTAAACGAACGTTAAAATTTAAATGTGCATATGATAGTTTACAGTCGAAAATAAAACTGATGGTTGCTTCCCAGAAATTTGTTGACATGGGAAAGTGCATGCGAAATTTCAATATAGTTGAATAATTAATGAGACCTTCAAAAATAATTGTTTAAAATTTTTTTACTTTTCCTTCCATTCCACTTTGTTTCCCACTACTAGAGCTGCCTGAAACCAGCCCTAAATTCGTACTTTGCCGCATCCTAGCAATGCAATGTCATTTTGAATTTGAAAAATACTGTAAAAGTGTTTTCGTTGCGAGTAAACTGTCAAATTACTAATTACTTTAGGATAATGTTTTATAAACATTTAATAGAGAAAGAATGGATCTACATATCTGCTTTTTTAAAATTGTAAAAATTAATTTCTATCATGAGATATAACGATGTAAAGTTTACATAAATAACTGTAGTTCTGAAGCAGATGCAAATGTACTATTAAACAAATAATAAAACTACTTATTTTTTACTTTATTTGCCAGATTCTGATACAAATCCGCCAACCGAAAGTAGTACTTTTTTGAAGCCTGATATAGTTTTCCTTATATCTTGATACATAATTTATTTAAGACAAATTTTGCAATTATATAAAATAAAATATAATTATCTATAGATACGGATAATTTTAAGTATCTGGTATCATTTAAGAATTATTGGTATAGTTATTAATATTCTTGTTTTTGAAATTCCAGTATCTTGTAGTCCATGATCATATGAAATTAGTTTCTACACAAAATTTGAATTATTATGTCATTGCTATTTTTGGACATCATCTGCATCTTGGTTTACATTATCGTTTACATATTACATAATCATGGAACTATATTATATTTGATATGTAAGTAATTATTTATTTCGCAGAATGAATAGAATTAGGCGAGAGGTCGTGTGCTGGCCACAGCAGATTTTTTCTTTATCTGTAAAACTTCGTGAGCATTTTAAAAATTGCTAGACTAGACTTAAGGGTCCCGTCTCCGTAACAAAATATTGCATGTTTAGAGGTGTAGCAGTTTCTGCTTTACTAATTGCATATTCAAAATTTGAAGGACAAACAGGTACTAGATGTTTGTGAAAGAATTAATCTAGGTTTATTCCCAGTTAGATTCCTGAAAAATGAGCTTTATTCGACCAGTGGTACCAACATTATAAATTAAACTTTTTATTTTTATTAAAATACTATCGAATATGGTATCAAATTAAAGCTCTCGGGAAATGAATTATTGTTGAAAAATAAAAATAGCATTTAAACGATTGTTAATTATTTATTTTAATAAATTATTCAAACAGATAAGTTTCGTAGAAATGCTAATAATGATATTTATGCGATTTTCAATTGTATCTCCGAATATTATTCAAATATTGTCAAGTGTAGGTACCTATTATAAAAATAAAAGCTCTTTGGAAAAGAATTCTAGTCGAATAATACAAAACAAAATTTAAACGATGGTGCAATTTTTTTTTCACATTATACTGGAGTTGGTATCAACTTAAATCTTTCGTTGACAAACAAAGCTTTATTTAAATTTTTTGAATGAAGTATAAAATATTAAAGCCTTTACAAAAGTAAGTTAATAAAACTTGGCAGAAAACAGTAACGACATTGATTCTGCACGCTATTCTATTGCGTTTATTGTTATGTTAAACATAAAAATAACAAACAATTTATGTTTGAGGAGAAAAAATAATTTTGGCATCCATATTTGTAAAAAACTGCAATATTTGTAAGAAGATGGTTTTCGCGCACCACTGTACAGCTTTTATTTATAAGTGAATTAACTTCAAATTTTAATATGTTGTCAACAAAGCTTGGATCTGCGAAATAACCGATCGAATTTGTTAAATCCGTTTTAAAATAGAAGTTATTTGTGTTCAAAAAACAACAAAAATTGTCAAAATTCAAATCAATTTAAAATTCTGCATCTTGCATTTTGTAGATTTTTATCTTGAACAATATCATTAGATTATTTAACAAAACAATGAACAAAACATGTTTTGGCTGTTTTCTGGCGCGGTGGAGGATCGCCTTAAGGCCGGGGAAGTACTGTGGCGTCCACAGCAGATTTTTTCATAACTAAGAACCGCCTGGCAATGCGTTCAATGCTTATCTCTTCTGCTCTACTTAAAGTTGCCTGACGATTGTATCTGGTGAATTTACGGCTTGCTGAGTGTCAATGCGTGCGATATCGGCTGGAGATTGTTTAGCATACAATCATTACCAGGGCAACGAGTTCTCAACATTCAGGCGCGCCTACGGCTCATTGTTTCCATGGTTTTTTATTTGTTGACGGCCGATGAAATATCAAAGTCATCTATAAAAAGATAGGAGGCTCTACAGGCTTTGAAACGCCGAACACGTAACGGGTTTTGTAGATTGAATTCAATAAAAAATGTATCAGATATTAATTTTGAAACACTTTTTAGAAACAAAATTGAAAATTTATACAAAAAATATAATTACTACATATTTCTAATAGCAAACAAGTACACACACCCGGTCTAAATATACTCTGGATTTTACTTTTTTCTATTCTACTCGGTACTACGGCTGCCTGAAACCAGCCCGAAACTCGTACTTTGCCGCATCCTAGCAATGCAATGTCAATTGAAGTTGAAAAATACTGTATTAGTGTTTTCGTTGCGAGTAAATTGACTTCAGGGTAATGTTTTATAAACATTTAATAGAGAAAGATTGGATCTACAGATGTGCCTTTTAAAAATAAATTTCTATCATGAGATATAACCGTGTACAGTTTGCATAAACTGGAAATTTTTATGAATTTTTCGGAATTTTTATAATCATGTACAATTGTTTTCTTATAGGTATTAATATAACAAGAATATTATGCGATTTGTAATACCAAGGGGGCTTAAATCGCATATATTTGCGTTACATTCAGAGCCTAATCGTATCATCAACGACAGCGATTTTTAAAATAAATCAACAATTTTATCTGTCAATTGACATTTTGCGGAAGGTTTTGATGTTATCATGATTGTATCTAACATATTAAGTTCGTAACTAATGAATTATAAGTATCTAAGGTATTATAAGTTACTAACGTATTATGTTGTTTATAATTATCAATACATGTTGCATATTAAAAGATAACAGTTGATAATACGATTAAAATTTTAAAAAGGCACAACTTTTAATTGATCCTTTAAGTACCTATATAATCCTTGTTCAAATAAAATTTTAGTATTTTAGCTAATATAATATACCCCTTGAAAAGACACACTATTGTATTATAAATTAATAATTCAACACTATTGTATTATGACTCCATTATTCAACACTAACACCACTGTCATCCTATCGAAATATGAGGTTAGAATAATATTTTAAGGAATGAAAATGTGTAAACAAATACGTTATGTCCTTGTTAAATAATGTACTATTAAAATAAATTTATTATTTATTATTATTATTATATTACAGTTCATAGTATACTGTGCAGAAGTACCCGTGAGTTCATACTTAAACCTGTGGAGCTGTCCCGCCCAAATTAGAAAAAAGCGTTTTAGTGTTTTCGTTAGAACATCAATACTTTTTTATATGTTTTACGTCTGTAACTCGATACATGTTTATAAAAAGTGAAGCATGCTGATTCACAAGTATTTTTAGAAACTGAACACTTAATTTAATGACAAATGCATCTTAAGTAGTGCATATTAACAGATGAGATCACCAGACGGTTTGCTGAAACAGCATAACAAAAAATATACCAAGAAAACTTACAACAAGCATAAAGCAGGTTTATAAAAATATTAAACAATTTTTATTAGTTGTAGTCAAGGTAGAAAATCCGTCGGTCATAAGCGTGCGTGATTTCGGTGTGAGGTGAGGCCGAAGCAGTCAAATAATCAGAAATAAATCATTAAAAATCGTAGATTTGGATGTAAATTACAAATCATAGGTATCCAATTAAATAAAAAATATAATTGAAATTTAAGTTTACACTGAAATGCAGTAGTAGTACGTCAAAAACGTAATTTTTCTTGAGACTGGAACCTTTTGCATGCGATTTCTCAACCATTATTACGGTGACTCATATTTTTTATTTTTCTAATAAATACCTCAAATATCAAAGAATAACATATTCGTTTTCCAAATATGTGTTGGGTTGTTATGATATAAAATTTTCTAATCGTTTAGTAAATCTACTGGTAACCTCCATATACGCAATGTATTTTAGCGCGTTTTTGTGTCAACTTTAAATTCAATTATCTTCGTTATTTCAACGGTTACCTATAAATTTTAATTTTTATTCAAATTCTACGACTTGTAAGGAATGCTGTATATTAATTTTCATATTTTGGGTTGTCACTATCCATGGATTTACTACCTTTGAATTGTATTTATTTTATTAAAATTACAAGCAGAAATATTTAATATTTATTTATCTTGTAGATCTGCGAAAATGATTAATGTTACAATTAATAAAACAGATCGTTTAAGATGTTTTATGTCCGGATGTAGTTAGCTCTTTTTGTTGTTAAATGTCACGTCTGTACAGCCGGATATACGACCTACTGACGTCACAGAAGTTACTTAGTGCATCAATTTTTTACGAATTAAATACTGAGAGTAAAAATTGTGAGAATTTAGAATGTGAGGGTACCACACCCAAGTTGAATGCATAGAAATACGAGCACACGTGGTCAAACAAAATATTCTAATCCAAAATACAAACAGTCTTCTGAAATCTGAGTGGTCAAACATCAAAATCCAGATATTCTCATGCGCCATTTATTTACTTTTCTACTCTATCCTAGTAGGCCGTGCGCGGCCATTTTTACGCTTAATTAACACCTAAACCACCTGAAGTCTGAACTAAGTCAGATTTTCGTCTCTTAAGCGGTTCGTCTACGTTTTTACCGAATTTCTAGAATACTCTCAATTTTACTTTTTTTCCACTCTTTTCTCCACTACTAGGGCTGCCTGAAACCAGCCCGAAACTCGTACTTTGCCGCATCCTAGCTATGCAATGTCTTTTTGAAGTTGAAAAATACTGTAAAAGTGTTTACGTTGCGAGTAAACTGTCAGATTATTATTGACTTCAGGATAATGTTTTTATAAACATTTAATAGAGAAAGAATGGATCTACAGATGTGCCTTTTTAAAATTGTAAAAATTAATTTGTATCATGAGATATAACCGTGTAAAGTTTGCATAAAATTTTTAGGAATTTTTATATTCATGTACAGTTTTTTAATCAAAATTTTAAAAAAGCACATCTGTAGGTCCTGGTTGCAATAAAATTTTGCCATTCAATTACTTGTCACAAAACACTCGCTACGTTAGTACATTTTATGCTGGATTTTAGGAGGTAGACGGGCCTCTTAAGGTGATGCTCCACCCATGGCAAAAACAGCCAAAAACATTGATTCCGCACGCTATTCTATAGCGTTTATTATTTTGTTCAACATAAATAATTTATGTTTGAGATGAAAAAATAATGTTGGTATCCATATTTGTAAGAAAAACTGCAATATTTGTAAAAAAAGGATTTTCGCATACCACTGTACAGTTTCTATGTGAATTAAGTGAATTCACTTCAAAATTTAATATGTTGGATCTGCGAAATCGATTGTTAAATTCGTTTTAAAATAGAAGATATTTGTGTTCAAAAATAACAAAAATTGTGAAAATTCAAATTAACATATTTCGATTTTAAAGCAAAATTTTAAAATTCTGCATCTTGCATTTTGTAGATTTGTATCTTCAATAATATTTTTAGATTATTATATTTAACAAAACAATAAACGCTGTGGCCTGGCGGACGAAATCCAAGTTTTGTCTGTTTTCTTGCGCGGTAGAGGATCGTGTTAAGTTTGACGAAGAACTTGATGGCGACGGGTGAAGCGATTAAAATCTCGCACATTTATATGAATTCGTGTGGGTTTAGGGTTTGTTCACACCCTAAAAAGGTGTGAAAAGCCTGACGCCTGCGCCTGTGAGATCATTAACACCTGAACAGTGTTTTATTTTGTTTCACACTTTCATAATAAAAAGCAGAGAATATAAAATCTTGTAGTTTAAACTGTTTGACACTTTGGTTTTATTGCACTGGTGCTAATGTTTTGTATACCTACAGTATTTTGTACCCGTGAGTTGATCACAATTAGCCCATTTGGGTGTGACAGCCATACAGGTCACTATGAAAATCTGTATATAACAAAACAAATATTGCTTAAAGATTTTTTTAGATAAATCTAAATATTGTTGCTTACAGTTACCTCGACAATTACCACAAGATAAATTATTTAGTATAGTTATTTTTATGCACTTTATCTGCATAAATTTCTGCAAATAGGAACAAGCAATAGGCATAAATAATATATCAATATAGAATCATTATATTTTAGATTGCCTTATGCTCAATAAGAATACCTGAAAATAAATATAATTTGCAATAGATATGAAAGAAGAGGGAGCAAAATTCATCAAATTGCAATGAATTTTATGCAAAATGAACTATTATTACAATTTTTAGAATAAGGCAATTAGGAATGTATATATTTTCATTGTGTAACATTGTAGGTTACATCGTTTATCCGAAATTTATGCAGAAAGCATGTGCAAAATGAGCCATGTAAAAGTTTTAAAGTGTTATGACATGGCACTAATAGTTACAGAAAAAAAAAACATTTTTTAAAATCAAATCATGAGTTTTAATAAGATTTTGACTATAATGTGTTAGAACATTATCAATACAGACTTTTTTTCTCATTATTTGATAGGATTTGATATGCTTTTTTCGGTCATTATAAATGGAAAGAAAAATTTTAAAACCAAGAAATCTGTAGCTAACCTTCCTTCTTCGAATAATTTTTGTTTTACTTAATATCTTTAAAAAATCTGCTGTGGCCAGTACACGACCTCTCGCCTAATTCTGCTTATTCTATTAACCTCGAGACTAATCTATAAATAGTTTTACTTACATTTTAATAGTTTAATGTTCATGTAAGATGTAAACGATAATGTAAACCAAGATGCAAGCAAAAGATGTCAACTGTACTGTCACTGTCATAATCATTCAAATTTTATGTAGAAACAAATTTCATATCATGGACAACAAGATAGAATATTAATTGTGCTTTATTTTATTGTTAAATACTACCAGATTCAGCAAATTGTAATTATAATTAACTGTACCCATAGATAATTATATTTTCTTTTATTTTTAATTGCAAAAATTGTCATAAATAAATAATGTAACAATATATTTAAGGAAAACTTTATCAAGCTTCAAAAAGTACTACTTCCGGTTTGCGAATTTCTACCAAAATGTTATCCGGTGTTAAGATACTTATTAAAACCTTAAATATGAAATTTGGTTATTAAAGGTTTGATACTTTTTCAGTTATCGTGGACGAAAAATCGTCAGTCCATACATTCATACAAACACACACACACACACGCACACACACACACACATACACACACACAGACATCATCGTGAAAATAGTAAATTCGTATTGTAGAGACCCTGAAACGTGCTTATCCACCAAAAACTCATACTCGAAAATTTTGACCCATTACAATACCTCTCTTATAGAATATGAGGCGAGAGGTAAAAACAAATTATTATTGGAATACTGGAGTCATGTTTACAGTATTTTCAACTTCAAAATGACATTGCATAGCTAGGATGCTGCAAAGTACGAGTTTCGGGCTGGGTTCAGTCAGCCGTTGTAGTGGGGAAGAGAGTGAATTAGTAGTAATATCGAGAGTATTTTAGGAATTAGAAAAATAGGTAGACGAGCCCCTTAAGCCCTATATAAACTAAATTCTTAAAGCTCTGTCTTAGGTAGCTTCAGCTTTTCTTTAACTTCCTCATACCGAAAGTAAGTAACGACCCTCTGTTCTCAATCTTCAATTCGTACTTGGCCAGATGTTATCAACTTTTCTGATACATATCTAATCGGTATTATAAACACACTGCTAACTTCAGCGCTTGTAGATCCCCGATATCCTTAACATACAAATCGTGACGTTGTTCTTGAATATCAACCACTGAGAATTCAAAATAATTCAGACCCCAAATTCTCCGCTCTATTTCATTAAGTTTCGTTTGTGAAAGTTGGAATTAATATTCAGTACGGCCCTGCCTGCAGGGGAATTTAAGCCAAGCGGAACTAATTGTGATTATTCTGGTGACTTTTTGTACATACATACATACATACATACATACATACATATATTACAGACGTTTAAGATAATTAGTTAAGGCAGTGTCCGAAAAATTGGTTTTATTATTGTGATATAATTTTATAGACAAATTGTTTATGGCATTTTTCACGGTTATTACTAAACTTGGGCGTGGCATCCTCACATACTGCGAGATTTTAGTATAAATATACAGGGTGATGCACAACGTCATGCATATATTTTAAATACAATAAAATGTATACTCGCATACAAAATATTTTAATAAATTATTTGTTCAAAAATTCAGTGGTTCAGAAATTTAAATTTATTTTTAACATTCTCATATGTTATAATAGATATGAGTAATATACAAGTTTGATATAGCCACGGTAATGAAACGTGTGTGATGTTAAATCACTAGGCGATCAACCGAGTGTTTTTATCACCCAGTTTCATTACACTAGCTATATCAAACGTGTATCACTCAATATTTGATTTATGACGGCCTTAATTCTGCTGAATTAGATTTTTAATTGATGTTTGACATTCGAAAAACATTAAAGGTGGATTCATGCAGCCATTTACATTTCCATTTAATTTTTATTTAATTTTAATTTAATTTAATTTAAAAGATAAATGTGTGTAAGTCAAATTCTCATTTATGTTTTCAAATACGACATTGTTACCATAGTTATCTTTTAAATTAAATTAAATGAAAATTAAATGTTAGGCTTGGTTCACATAGCTTATGTCATGTCATGTCTGTGTCATGTCAATATGTTGAGCACACGGTAAACTAATGAAGTAGTTCACATAGGGTATGTCTCATATGTTATTTTTTTTGACATAACATAACAGTTGATTTGAACTCAACTTTCACTGCTATATGTCTATATCTATGTCTGTCAAAATTACACATTTATTATTAATATAGATAAAAACTTACCAATAAGTTAAGAATAAAGCTTGTATGATAAAATAAAACCTGATTATGAAGATAATAAAATAATAAAAACAATAAAAAGTAAGTACCATTATACCATTCCCAATTTTATTAAAATGTTTCTTGTAAATTTACTAATACAAATTTATCTTATTTTCCATTAGTAAATGCCTGCGACTCCAAATTAATTTTCTCCGTTGTGATACTTTACACAAAATGTGTATATAATGACATGACACAGACATGACATGACATAAGCTATGTGACCAAGCCTGAAAATGTCTATGTCAATAGAAATAACATAACATAATGACATGACACAGACATGACATGACACAAGCTATGTGAATAAGGCTTAAATGTAAATGGCTGCATGAATCTGCCTTTAGTGTAAAATTCGAGCTTGATCAAGTATTTATTTATTCATTGTTATGTCAACTATTTGTATGTTTGCTCTGTTATTGACAGTAAAGAATTTTCAGTTGTGTCAAAAATTCAGCATCTTCTGGTTTAAACATATCTAATTGTAAAAACTTTGCCTTAAATGTTTATAAAACATAAATTTATGTGTTTATTAATAGTTATTTATAACAAAAACTTAAAATTTGATCTAATTTCTGTTTTATTTCTCCTACAAAAATGCATGTCATAAGAAGTCATAAGGACACAAGTGCCATAAAAAGTTCATAATGACACGCAAATTAGTTAGTCGTAGATAAAATAAATTATTGATAAATAATTGCGGCGATATTTTAATATTAAGTACAATAAAATACGAAATATTTTAATCAATAATAATTTATTAAAATTCAGGGTATCAGGTATAGAAATTTTAATTTATTTCATAAGTGACAATCACTCTGTATATTTTTCCGTTTATGCAGTTATCGACTCACTCATGGTGGATATTATTTTATTATTATTATTATAAAACATTGTTTCTAAATTTCAAATAAAACTGTAAATAATATTGAATCTACAAGTAATATATTAAACGTAGATTTTAATTTCATTTTTTGAATTATTATAAATTTTTGTAAACAACCATAAGTATCTAGACCGATGATTCACAGCGTTAAATTAGGTACATGAATTTATTTAAAAAAATATTCATTTACTTAATACTGAGCAACCAATTACCCGTAATTTTTTCCACTACACTTGGCATTCACTTGAAACAAGTTTAAATCGCCCCTTTGTATGTATGTATGGGATTCCAGCACGTCTTAATGAGACATCAACATCTGATGATCAAGTCGGCTTGTATACGTAGCGCGAATCGCGTATGCGATGCCAAACAAGTACAAATCGCAGGCCTACCAAGACCTTAAGACCAAATAGGAGCTCTCCACTTTAACGAGGTTGTAGGAAAAAATACACACCGACAAATAACGAACAAAACAACGGAGAGACAAATATAGAAACATAAAAACTCTCTTAAGAGAAAATGTTTTTATTTTTAATCAAAATACAGGTTATACATTATTTTCAATATTTATAGCTACGTAAAAAGGTCTTGTGAATCTGAAAAAAAATGTTTCACGTTTATATCGTGTTTAGTTTTTGAGATAAAGTCATTTAAAGACAAAAGCAAAATAAATTTTTTTATACTATTTATTCATTTAATCCTGAAACTTTTTTCAGAAAATCTACAGAACTGAAAACGCCCATACTTACGTAAAAAAGCCTCCTGAATCTGAAAAAAAATGTTTCACGTTTATATCTTCTGTAGTTTTTGAGATAAAGTCATTTAAAGACAAAAGCAAAATACAAATTTGTAAATTATTTTTTCATTTAATCCTAAAACTTTTTTCAGTAAATCCACAGAACTGAAAACGATCATACTTATGTAAACAGGCCTCCTGAATCTGAAACAAAGTGTTTCACTTCAATATCTTGTCTAGTTTTTGAGATAAAGTCATTTAAAGACAAAAGCAAAATGCAAATTTTTAAACAATTTTTCCATTTAATCCTGAAACTTTTTTCAGCAAATCTACAAAACTAAAAACGCTCGTATTTACGTAAAAAAGCCTCCTGAATCTGAAAAAAAAATGTTTCATGCTGATTACTCTGCTACTTTGCCCGCAATTAGCAATTTTCTATAAGGGTAGCTGGAGACTCCAACAGTGCGATAAGACACGAACCTACCATAAATATTTTATTTAATATAAACTGTACCTCGTAACAAATTTCAACAAGAATTCATGTATATAAGTAAAAATTTATGCTGAATCCGAATTTTTATATGATATTTGAAACAAACATTATTTGAGCGATGTAAGTTGTGACATCTCGAAAACTGTACAAGATGCCTAAATGTACTTATCAGCATTCGATTCTACGTATTTTTTTATGTAAGTATACCTAATTTTGTTTAAATATTCGTACAGGTACGGTTTGTACAAATAAATGAATTAAAATTTGTATAAAAATTAATTCAGAAATTTGATGAATTTTTATATTTAATTGTGGAAACTGTGTTAATTACGTAAATGAGCTGAAAATATGTATACTCATGTAAAAAAGTGTGCTGAATCTGAAAAAAAATATTTCAAGTCGAAATATTAATTAGTTTCTTAGCAACAAGCAATTATAAGCATAAGGGTGAACGGAGATAACAATGCCAGATTAGCACAGAAACCCAAACAAATTTTTATTATTAATAAAAACTTATTAACCAAAATATTTTATTCAAAATAAGTACTCATATGTAAAAAACTATACAGATTTCAAATTTGCTATCGATATAGCCGTCCAACCTTCAGAACCAGGTACAATTACAATTTTTTCTATTTGGCGTTCACAAAGTTAGTTTTGTGAAACGCAACTAAATGTTGCCAGAGTTCACTTTGTGACATGCAACATATATCTTAAGAAGGTTGGTATTGGTAGTATCAGATGACATATTTACTTCAATTGTCAAACGTCAAACCTCAGTATAACTTCTAAACCTGATGATTTGTGTAATTAATTAGTGGCTATGCAATAAAATTAATGAAAATAGAAAATTATATAAGTTTAATATTTTATATAATGTCTGCACTTTATCACCTAGAATAGTTTCATAATTATACAGGTTGGTGGAGGTGAAATGCGAACATAGGGAAATATAATGACAATGGAGTTATCATGCTAGGTATCTTGATATACGTGGAATAAGTACTGTCAATGTCAAAGTACCTGTCATATTATTGAAATTTTTATTTTCATTAAAATATTTTATTTGCATAATAATGTATGTGTACGAGCAGAACGAGAAAGTTTACATGCACTTTTAGATTTTATTATTATTTCTGTTATTGATTACTCTTTTTGCCACACAAATTCACATTACTTCGTTTTGTGACACTACTACAAAATATATCAAGATACCTGGCATGAAAGTTCGATTATCATGTATGTTCCCTATGTTCGCATTTCACCTCCACCAAGCTGTATACTATTATAATTGTATAATGACAGTGACAGTTAAATAAATGGCAATATTAATACCACGAACTAAAATGTTACAGACATAAATCTCCCTAAATCGACTTGTAATTTATATTTTCATATTAAAAATCTGACGTGGCCATCACACAACCTTCCGCCTTATCTAGACTTTAAACAGAAATGTATACGTACAATCCGGTGCCCATTTAAAATATACAAATAAAAATCTAAAATATTCAAACACAGAAATTTGCATCACCTGAATAAAAAGATTCATTCACAGGAAAACTCTGCTGTGTTGAAGCCATCCTCCGTTCAATTACTACATTTAATATCTTACTTAGGACTTATATAGCGCTAGTATGTCAACTTGTCACCCGTCTCATCTGTCAATATTTTTTACGCAGAAACAAAAATCAACCGAACATGGATCACAAGATTTCAACGTTTTATCTGATAAATTTATTTTTTAAATTTTACTGCAGTTCTTTAATGCTACCAGATAAAGACAATTTTTTTATAACGTAAGTTGCAAATAACTTTGCCTCTTATTCTTATTACAAATAAATATTATATTTATCAAAATTTATATAAATTTTTGACAATTATCTTGTTCAATCTTCAAAAAATATCACTTCCGGTGAAGATATTTGTACCAAAATCTGATGTGCTCTTCCTATTCGTATACAATTGTAAAATACCAAATATCAAATTTTTTGGGTAATTCGTATTTGAGTTATGCGACATCCGGCATCGGCCCGGACCACACACATACACACACACACACACACACGCACGCACATACATACACACATACATACAGACATCATCGAGAAACTATCAAAAATGAGTTGTAAGGACCCTAATTCGTGCTCATCCACTTAAAACTCACAACTTGATTTTTTGCATGATTCCAATACCTTCCTTTACAGGTAAGCGGAAGGTAAAAAGACACCAAATAGCAGAAATAGTATAAATAACTCGCCCGAGGGCTCGTTTTACTAAATTTGGACTCGTGCGAAAAATGCATGTCTTATAAAACTTGTTCTTTAATATACTCAACAAAATATTCAATAATTTTCATCAACAAAAAATTTATAGTAAAAACAACATAGGTCATTAACGAAATTATTCTTGGCAACGAAACCATCATTTTGTATGGGAACTCATTCAATTATGCCGGTATTAAAAAGGCATTAATTTCGATCTAGTTACTTGAGGAATAGTTCACACGATTTCAGTTTAAAAATCAATCTCTTTGTTTATTTTCACAAGAATTTCGTGGCCCATCTTACTGTTACTTGTGTTTGCTCTACCTCTTAAGAAGTTCTCTTCGGCCAATGGAAATTAAGGTTCCTCGAGGTCTTTTGTTTGTTATTTTGTTGTCACTTGGTGGAGTCTTCATCAAGTGTGTTTGTTTGACTTGGTGTTACTTGAGGTGTCAAAATTTGAGAGGGTACGTGAAAGAGATCTATCACGCCTTTTACCAACTGGGATGGGACACCCTCACAGACAGCTGCACATATTTTAATGGCTTGTAGTACTCAACTCACTCAAATTACTTAATTAAATCAGTTTTTACAAGATTTACTGGATTGTTGATTGTATAATGGATATCTGATTGACTATGAATTGAATAAAATAAATTTTTGATTAATTGTGCAATTGCAAGAATAGTAAATTTATGAAATTTCGAAAACAGTGATCCAAAACTTAATTAAAAAATTTGAAAAACTCTTTCAGTTCCATAATAAGTGAGTTGAACACTATATGAATAAATTAGACATAAGGAGACATCAAAATATATATTATTATGTACGGTTAAATCGGAAATGGCAGCAACTTTCTTATTTCAAATAGAACACTCTATATATTTTTGCATATTTGAATTCTATTCTGAATTCTGAATCCAATGATGTACCTATCACAAGTCTAGATTTTATGCAAAATATCTCAAGTAAAAAGTCGAAATAATATTTTTGCACTTCCGGGACTAAAAATCTTCTTTAGTCCTTATTTTTAGGGACTTAGGTTCTTAATTTGATCTCAAGGGATTATTTTTCATATTTAATCCCGTTGTCAAGGAATTGAATTAATTATTCCCGTTGTCAAGTAAATACGTGCTATTTGTTACAGAGTATCTATGGTAACAATATAAATATTTGTCATAAAATTTACTGTCAAAATTGCAAAATGTGTATTCTTTTAAACTATTTTGCATTCGTTTGAAGATGAAGTGCAAAAAATAGCGTATATACCACAGGACTAAAGTATCTTTAATCCCTCAGGTGATTATTTCCCTCACCTTCGGCTCGTGAAATAAACTTTCACCCTCAGGATTAAATCATGCACTTGAGTCCCTCAATATATAATATACTATTATACACCAAGTGAGATACAGGAATGTTTATTCAAGAGAAGAACGTTTAGTCCCCGACCCCGAAAGGCGAGTGGGATAATTTCTTCGAGTGAATAAACATTCGTATCTCACGTGGTTTATACAATATTTTATTCAATTTTGACGAAATTATTTCAAATATATGAATTATAAATTTTGACATAAAAAAAACTAATCAAAGTAGTCGTTAGTGGCAAGTTGTCATTGTTTATATGTATTTTTGACGTAATAATAACAGTTTAAAACGTCAGAGTGATTTAAAAATGTGTTGAATGATTTAAAAAAAAAATTCACTTGTGAATAAACAGTTGTTTAAAGTTGTTGCTATGGAGTTAATAATAGCAGTTTAAAACGTCAATATTGAATAAAAAGAATTAAGAAAAGTTACAAAATTTGACATTATGTATAAAAACAATTGACATGCGATAGGTGGATATAATTATTAACAATAGGTTTAGAATGTGTGTAAACGAAAATGGTGGTCACTTTGAAATCTTGTATAATTTTTTAATTTGTTATCTTTTATTTCTATTTCATTAAATAATAATACTTGAACCTTTGATAGTTTATATATTTTTGTGAGACATTTTTCATGTAATCTAGACTTCTGGTACATCATTGGATTCAGAATTATATGTAGAAATATGTAAAAATATAGGCTGTCCCATTTGAAATAAGAATGTTGATGACATTTTCGGTTTAACGAACCGAAATTGATATTTTTATCTCCTCATGGAAAGTTTATCCATATAAAGTTTTGTTGCTATTGCTTTATTAATAACAAAAGTTATTTAGAGCGTATCATTTTTGGGACACCCGGTATGTGAACAAGTGTGTGCGGTTACCAGCCTAACGGCTGGTTGTTAGTGACCACTACATCACCTAAAAGATTATTTAATATTCTGACTAAGTTATACTTTGTTTATATCTTAGTATAATTTCTGTGTTAACTCTGATCTTTGACCCAAAGTAACAGTACTTGTAGCCGGTGGTCATCTATGATTCGTATTTTACGAGGCGCATAGTTTAGTACACTACATGACCGACTGTGGTTCTGAAAACTCAGGTTCAAATCCATTTGGATACAAAAACCAGTTTCATTTTTATTATTTCCAACATACAATGAGTAGTTTGACGGTTAAATATTTTGGATGTAACACACTCACAGTTTCCTATTAGTGATAAAGTAGCATGTCAACTCACGGTTGTTTAGGTGGAAGTACCCCACAGTTAAGTTGAAGTCGGTTTTGCAGATTTTAGATAGTTATAATTCAGATTTGGTAATAAATTATGTGGAGACAAGTAGAGTGGTGGATTAACTGACAGATAGACTGACAGACAAATATCAAATCTTAGACTGCAGAATACAATGGTTTGATCTTATCTTTAAATTACTTGTTCGACATTTTGTCCTACAAATTTATTGGCCATCTGCCGAAAAATGTCTTTTATTTTTTGTCTTCGTAGCAAAATATTTTATCTAACATGCTAATAATAAATTAAACGTTTTTAATTAATTGTTTATAATAAGAATGGTGCAATAATATATAAAATAGATAATTATGAATAACTTTTATTTTTGAGATGTCAATAAAAACTTTTACTTTTTGTTTCCACGCTTATTAAAATCTAATGATTTGTTGCTCCAATTTAAAGGTCATTTAGTGAACTTTATAGTGACTTTAAGATTGGATTGGTCATGAATTTGAACTTTACTTTTTAGGTTTCGTAATTATCATATCTTGGGAAAACAAATAACATTTAATTGTCAATGATAATTTTTACTTTCAGTTAAACTTAAGGTAGTAAATCCATGGGTAGTGACAACCCAAAATATGACAAATTAATATACAGCATTCATTACAAGTCGTAGAATTTGAATAAAGATGAAAATTTATAGGTAACCGTTGAAATAACGAAGATAATTGAATTTAAAGTTGACACAAAAACGCGCTAAAACACATTGCGTATATGGAGGTTACCAGTAGATTTACTAAACGATTAGAAAATTTTATATCATAACAACCCAACACATATTTGGAAAACGAATATGTTATTCTTTGATATTTGAGGTATTTATTAGAAAAATAAAAAATATGGGTCACCGCCATAATGGTTGAGAAATCGCATGCAAAAGGTTCCAGTTTCAAGAAAAATTATGTTTTTGACGTACTACTACTGCATTTCAGTGTAAACTTAAATTTCAATTATATTTTTTATTTAATTGGATAGCTATGATTTGTAATTTACATCCAAATCTACGATTTTTAATGATTTATTTCTGATTATTTGACTGCTTCGGCCTCACCTCACACCGAAATCACGCACGCTTATGACCGACGGATTTTCTACCTTAATACGAGCATTCACAGTGCTTCAAAGTGGGCTCATATTTAGTTAAACAGCTTATGTGAATGAGGCTTTATCGTTTAACTTTACAAAATGTTTTAAAGTTAGACGATGTGTTTTTTATTTTAACTTATTTCTAGCATTTCAAAAAAACACAAACTATATGTTTAGGACTTTATTCTTAAAATTTATTCTTAACCATTTAATTATTTGCCTTCATCACCTGAAATTTGTGATTGGTTCTTGGCTTTAGCCGTACTAACACTACGAGGATTTTCAAAATTATGAATCATTTCGTTCAGCTGGATTTTAAGCTGGTTATACCTGTAAAAAAATAAATAATTTCGGATGGAAAATAAAGACTGCACTTACGCTTCATTCGTGAATGTTTTTTTTGGGACCATGCATTCTGTTACTGTTATAGGAAATAGGTTGTATTCTTTGATTCCGAGAGTCATCATCCCTAAAAGGGGAGAATATATTTTTAAAGTGATATTTTATCCAAGATTAAATATAACTGGAAATCAGCCAGTATTTTTATTTAAGGTTGTTGCCTACCAAAATCGACAGAAATAAATAAACATTTTATAGGGCGTTTATCTGATAATAATACAATTTAATAGATATTTATACACCAAGTGAGATACATGAATGTTTATTCACTCGAAGAAATTATCCCACTCGCCCTTCGGGCTCGGGGGCTAAACTTTCTTCTCTTGAATAAACATTTGTATCTCACGTGGTTTATACAATATTTTATTCAATTTGGTCGAAATTATTTCAAATATATGAATTATAAATTTATTTTAACATAGGTAACAAAAAATCTGACGTGGACACCACATGACTTCCTTGTACGCCTTGTGTGTTCATACTTTTCTTAATAACTAAAATGTAAAATAATATTAAAAATTCTTTTAACTTATTATACTAGTATACTCACAAATATATTTTAGTCATTTTATTTAAACTGCAGAAGAAGATATAACGCATATTTTACTATTGTCACTGTCATGTCATAATCATTTAAATTTTACGTAGTAACAAATGTTAATCGATCATGGACTACAAGATACCGAAATACTATAAATTATAAATATATACTTTAATTATTTTTAAATGATAGCAGATACAAAAATATTTATAAAATACCGATTGTAGGTAATAATAACATAATCTTTCATTTAAAATTAAAAAAATTGTCTAAAATTAAATATTTATCGAAATATTTTTAAAAAGTACTACTTCCAAAAATACCAAAAATAGGAGGTGCACAACTAGATGCTATAACAGTCCTAAATACAAAATTTCAACTTTCTACGTCTAACCGTATTTGAGTTATGCGACACACATACGTCCGTACGTACGTACGTACGTACGTACGTACGTACGTACAGACGTCACGTCGAAACTAGTCATAATGGATTCAGAATAGGTCAAAACGGATATTTCCGTCAAAATCTGAGAACCGAAATTTTTCGCGATTACAATACTTCCTTACTTCGTACAAGGAAGTAAAAAACTAATTAAAGTAGTCGTTAGTAGCAAGTTGTCATTGTTTTATGCATTTTTGACGTAATAATAACAGTTTAAAACGGCAGAGTGATTTAAAAATGTGTTGAGTGATTTTAAAAAAAAATATTCACTTGTGAATAAAAATTTATTTAAAGTTGTTGCTATGGAGTTAATAATAGCAGTTTAAAACGTCAAAATTGAATAAAATAAATTATTAGGACAATCGTCAGTTTCGATGGTAACTATATAGAGCTGCAAGCATACGAAGTTTCGGTAGGCAACAACCCTAAACCATTTTAAAATTTAGCCAAGAAAATATTCTTTTGATATTTTACCTGTGTGGTATTGGTGCACTTCGATGTAGCCAGTTTTCATTGGATCCATACTTCTAAACAAAGATTCTATAAAAAAAATGCAACGAAAATTACTTATGACTCGTAAAAGATGAGAAATTAATATTTTTATCTACGGCTATTGGATAATATATTTATTATATGGGTTAGTAAGATAAACCCCTTCATAACTCACGCTATTGTATTATGAATTCATAATTCAACACTATGTATAATCTATCTTTTTTGCCATTTTCGAGAACCCTTCATAAAAATTATACTCGTTAGAATTTTTTCGTAAAAATTTGGATTTATATGTAATTCGACACGAGGAATCCAATGGTGAAAAAATTACGACCATACCCACTTGACAAAATAAAATCCCCAGAACATTTCAAGAATGTGAACATCCCGGCTTGTTACTTGCTATATTTGCCCATTAACATCCTAATAATATCTTTGCGATTGCTAATGTCCGCCCTTGGTAACATTATCTATGTTACATCCCAATGTTGTAATTTGGTAATAATATCACAATTATGCATCCCATGTAATTCTCTGAGATGTTTGTATTGAGCATATAAATTTTGATCGTACTCAGGATGTGGCTAGGATAGACTTACGAAACATCACTTAAAGTACAAGAATAAGATATTTTTAAACATCCCATGGACGATTCATGTCAAGTGGGTAGTCACCAGTAAAATTTATCTCGAAAAGTATTAGCCGAATTTTTTTTAGTGGCACCATTGGGTCCTCGGGTCCAAAATAGGGTATAACCAAATTTTGAGCATATCAAAAATTTTCGACATTTTAAAAAATTTTCAAAGTGCATTTGTACCCGACAGAATTTTTTAAAGACAATATTTATATGTAGTTTGATACGAGGAATCTAGTGGCGTACTTAAAAAAAATATACAAAAATATTTGTATCTTGATTTGTATAATAATAGGTAGTAGTAAAAAGAGTAGAGTATGGCGGAAAACAATGGACGTATTATAAAATAATCGTAGATAAATTTAATTACCTATATGTGGCAGCGCATACAATAATGGTGGCTCGCGGTACCCCTTCCTATACTTAAGGCAGCTATCTAGTAGACCAATCAGAAATTCTATTGGGTTGCCTTAAAAATAAAACAAAATAAAATAAATATACCAAGGTTCATTAAAAATAATTGTGTGTGTGTTACTAGCCGCCTACTCACGGGTACTCAGAATTCTAGAAGTGTTTGGGTGGGGCAGTCAACAGTATTCAATTCATAACTACTCAGAGCTATTATTGTACATGAGTTATACAGGTTGGTGGAGGTGAAATGCGAACATAAGGAACATACATGACAATGGAGTTATCATGCTAGGCATCTTGATATACGTGGATACGTGGAATAAGTACTGTCAATGTCAAAGTACCTGTCATATTATTTAAATTTTTATTTTCATTAAAATATTTTCTTTGCATAATAATGTATGTGGACGAGCAGAGCGAGAAAGTTTACATGCACTTTTAGATTTTATTATTATTTTTGTTATTTATTACTCTTTTTGCCACACAAATTTACATTACTTCGTTTGTGACACTACTACAAAATATATCAAGACACCTGGCATGAAAGTTCGATTGTCATGTATGTTCCCTATGTTCGCATTTCACTTCCACCAACCTGTATAATGTATACATACATACATGATTGCTGGTAAAGAGCACACCACAGGGAATATTAAAAACACTTACACGGGTTGGCAGAAAGCAGGTGTGCGCCCATGAATCTATACAAAAATAATATTATAAATTAATTTATCCATACTGGTGTATCATAACTTCTAGTCAAGTATAAGTCACAACTTCGCGCATAAATTTTAATTCTATAAATTTTTGTTCTATAATTAGTAAAATATATGCACAAAGTTGTGACTCATCCTGTACAGTTTGATACGCTGATTATGGATTTAAAAAAAGTCAAAATATCTGATGAAGAGAACATTTTTCTTACCATACTAAAATTTTTGCATAGAGCATAAAATTAAAGCCTTTACTTAAGCAAGTTATTAAAACTTATAGTCGGGAAAGTACTGTGGTAGCCACAGCAGATTTTTTGTTTGAAGGTAGAAAATCAGTCGGTTATAGCAGTGCGTGATTTCGGTGTGAGCTGAGGCCAAAGCAGTCAAATAATAAGAAACAAACCATTCAAAATCGTAGATTTGGATGTAAATTATTAAAAAAATACCTAGTTGTAATTTTAATTTACACTGACATGCAGTGGCATAATTTTTCCTGACACTGGAACCTTACATGCGATTTCTCAACAATTTCGGTGATTCATAATTTTTACTCTTTTAATAAATATCTCAAATATAAAAAATATTTCGTTTTCCGAACATGTGTTGGGTTGTTATGATATAATACTTTCTAATCGTTTTGTAAATCATTTTAGCGCGTTGTAGTATCAACTTTAAATTCAATTATCTTCGTTATTTCAACAGTTACCTATAAAGTTTAATTTTTTATCCAAATGAAGCTGTATATTAATTTGAGATTTTGAATTTTGGATAAACTAAACAATAATTTTTGAAATTTCTGAAAACATCTTAATCGGTAATCAGCATAGCAACTGGAAGTTATGTTCACCGTGTACAAGACAATTACTTGAATAGGTCCTCGATTTTGTGTTTGTTCAAGTAATCCAGCGCGTTCTTCTTGCTCTGGGATTGTTCATGCTCGTCTACGAGGGACTTGGCAGAACCTTTACGTTCCTCGGATATCGTTTGTTCCTCGGCTAACGTTCTTGCGGAAGACCTCTCGCTTGATTCCTCTCCGAAGCGCTCGAACGAGTAGTAGCTCTTCTCGCTGTGCTCTTCGCCCTCGGTTGACAAGCCGAACAACTGCTGCATCTTCTTCTTGATGACCGACGTGATGAGTCTGGACATTAAGACAAACTTTAAATTCGCGAAAGTCAAGACTGTGACGGATCAACGACGAAGCGAGTTTTTTACTTTCTAACGGATACGTTTCAGTATCGCGTGACTATTTGGACAGTCTTGTAAATGTCGTGTTTTAAGGAGGTTCCCTAGACATTTTAAAAAATGTTCTAATGCAACCAAACTTTGAATTTATGTTGTATGTGTCATAAAAATGATACCTGAATTTTTTGGAAATTTTTGACCACGTAGTTTGAACGAAATTAATTGTTAATATTTAATATTTTACATGGGATCTTATGGCTTTCCATTAATTGATTAAATAAAAAGATGTTAGAAATGTTCTATTTACTTAATTTTTGGTATATAAACGTATGCAAGCACGGACATCAATTTCCCAAAATTTGAATAAGGTTGACCACATAGTTGTAACAATATTGTCGATTGAAAAAAAATCTTCAAGCATTTTTTGATTAGTGTAAAAATATATCACCGCAACTGAACGAATTGCAATATCAACTAACACCCGTTGACCGAATTTTGTTTTACATTAATAAAAATATTTTTATTAATTAAAGGCTAATATCAGAGTACGCCACTGCATGTGTAGGGAACCTCCTTAAAGGAATGTTGTAATTTGTTATATTATAAATCTGCAATAATTTAGTTGACATTATGTAACGTTCTGTATTGATTCGTACCAGGATGGATAAAGAAAGAATGTCTTACCCACCGCGGCCCTTGTGAGCTTGTCCATGTTTATAGTATTTGGCAGTGGTGGTGAAAGAAGCAAGGCTCTTATTTTCTAAGCTCTTGTTGTCCAAGTTCTTGCCGTCGAAGCTCATTTTGCCCCAGTTCTTGTCGTCCAAGTACTTGGTATCGATGCTCGTGTCGTCCCAGCTCTTGCTGTCCAATATCCTGCCCTTCAAGTACTTGCTGTCCGAACCCTTGTGGTCCCTGTACTTCTTGTGCCTGTCCTTGCTGGCCAAGCTTATTTTGTCCAGGTTCTTGCTGTCCAAGCCCTTGTCGTCCTGCTTCTCGCTGTCTAATCTTATATTGTCCCAGTCCTTGCTGTCTAAGTCCTTGCTGTCTAAGTCTTTTTCGTCTCGGTTTGTGTCGTCCAAGCTTATTTTGTCCAGGTTCTTGCTGTCCAAGCTCATGTCGTTCCAGTGCTCCTCGGCAATGTCCTTGCTATCCAAGTTCAAGTAGTCTCGGTTCTCGCTGTCGAAGCCCTTTTCTTCCCAGTTCTCGCCGTCTAAGCTCATGTTATCGCGGTTCTGGCTTTCAGAATCCTTGTTGTCCCAGTTTTTGTTTTCCAAGTTCTTGCTATCCAAGCTCATGTCGTCCCGGTTCTTGCTACCCAAGTCCTCCGTGTATCGGTGTTTGCTCTCCAAGACCTTGATGTTGTAATAGTACTCATTGTCCACGCCCTTGTTAACTCGTTTCTTGCTGTACAAGTCTTTGTTGTCCCTGTTCTTGTTATCCAAATTCTTGCTGTCCAAACTCATATTGTCTCGGTCCTTGCTGTCCAAGCCCTTTTTGTCTATATCCTTGCTGTCCAAACTTATGCTGTCCCGGTTCTTGCTGTCCTGGTTCTTGCTGTCCCGGTTCTTGCTGTCCCGGTTCTTGCTGTCTCGGTTCTTGCTGTCCCGGTTCTTGCTGTCCCGGTTCTTGCTGTCCAGGTTTTTGTGGTCGAAGCCTTTCTTGTCTCGTCTCTTCTTGTTCACGCGCTTGCTGTCCAAGTTCATGTTGTCCCAGCTTTCGCTGTCCAAGTCCTTATTTTCCCAATTCTCGTTGTCCAAGTTCTTGCTGTCCAAGATCATGTTGTCTAGATTATCCAAACTCATGTTGCCCCGGTTTTTGCTGTCGAAGCCTTTTTTGACTCGTTTCTTCTTTTTCACCCACTTGCCGTCCAAACTCATGTTGTCCCAGCTATCGCTGTCCAAGCTCTTGTTGTCCAGGATTTTTCTGTCGAAGCCTTTTTTGAATCGTTTCTTCTTGACCACGCCCTTGCTGTCCAAGCCCTTATTGTCCCAATTCTCGCTGTCCAAGCCCTTATTGTCCCCATTCTCGCTATCCAAGCTCATGTTGTCCCCATTCTCGCTATCCAAGCTCATGTTGTCCCCATTCTCGCTATCCAAGCTCATGTTGTCCAAGTTTTCGCTGCCCAAGTTCTTGCTGTCCAAACTCAGGTTGTCCCGGTTTGTGCTGTCGAAAACTTTTTTGACTCGTTTCTTCTTGTTCACCCGCTTGCTGTCCAAATTTATGTCGTCCCAGCTTTCGCTGTCCAAGCTCGTATTGTCCAGGATTTTGCTGTCGAAACCTTTTTTGTATCGTTTCTTCTTTACCACGCCCTTGCTGTCCAAGCCCTTATTGTCCCCATTCCCGCTATCCAAGTTCATGTTGTCCAAGCTTTCGCTGTCCAAGTTCTTGCTGTCCAAACTCATGTTGTCCCGGTTTTTGCTGTCAAAGCCTTTTTTGACTCGTTTCTTAATGTCCACGACCTTGCTGTCCAAGCTCATGTTGTCCAAGTTTTCGCTGTCCAAGTTCTTGCTGTCTAAACTTATGTTGTCTCGGTTCTTGCTGTCGAAGCTCTTTTTAACTCGTTTCTCCATGTCCACGCCCTTGCTGTCCAGGCTCATGGTGTCCAAGCTTTCGCTGTCCAAGTTCTTGCTGTCCAAACTCATGTTGTCCCGGTTTTTGCTGTCGAAGCCCTTTTTAACTCGTTTCTTTATGTCAACGCTCTTGCTGTCCAGGCTCATGTTGTCCAAGCTTTCGCTCTCCAAACTCATGTTGTCCCGGTTTTTGCTGTCAAAGAATTTTTTGACTCGTTTCTTAATGTCCACGACCTTGATGTCCAAGTTCATGTTGTCCAAGTTTTCGCTGTCCAAGCCCTTATTGTCCCCATTCTCGCTATCCAAGCTCATGTTGTCCCCATTCTCGCTATCCAAGCTTATGTTGTCCAAGTTTTCGCTGCCCAAGTTCTTGCTGTCCAAACTCATGTTGTCCCGGTTTTTGCCGTCGAAGCCTTTTTTGATTCGTTTCTTCTTGTCTACGCCCTTGCTGTCCAAGCCCTTATTGTCCCCATTCCCGCTATCCAAGTTCATGTTGTCCAAGCTTTCGCTGTCCAAGTTCTTGCTGTCCAAACTCATGTTGTCCCGTTTTTTGCTGTCAAAGCGTTTTTTGACTCGTTTCTTAATGTCCACGACCTTGCTGTCCAAGCTCATGTTGTCCAAGCTTTCGCTGTCCAAGTTCTTGCTGTCCAAACTCATGTTGTCCCGGTTTTTGCTGTCTAAGCGTTTTTTGACTCGTTTCTTAATGTCCACGACCTTGCTGTCCAAGCTCATGTCGTCCAAGCTTTCGCTGTCCAAGTTCCTGCTGTCCAAACTCATGTTGTCCCGGTTTTTGCTGTCAAAGAATTTTTTGACTCGTTTCTTCATGCCCACGCCCTTGCTGTCCAAGCTCATGTTGTCCAAGTTTTCGCTGTCCAAGTTCTTGCTGTCCAAACTCATGTTGTCCCGGTTTTTGCTGTCGAAGTCCTTTGTGACTCGTTTCTTCATGTCCACTTGCTTGCTGTCCAAGCTCATGTTGTCCAAGCTTTCGCTGTCCAAGTTCTTGCTGTCCAAACTCAGGTTGTCCCGGTTTTTGCTGTCGAAGACTTTTTTGACTCGTTTCTTCTTGTTCACCCGCTTGCCGTCCAAATTTATGTTGTCCCAGCTTTCGCTGTCCAAGCTCGTGTTGTCCAGGATTTTGCTGTCGAAACCTTTTTTGTATCGTTTCTTCTTGACCACGCCCTTGCTTTCCAAGCCCTTATTGTCCCAACTTTCGCTGTCCAAGCCCTTATTGTCCCCATTCTCGCTATCCAAGCTCATGTTGTCCCCATTCTCGCTATCCAAGCTCATGTTGTCCCCATTCTCGCTATCCAAGCTTATATTGTCCAAGTTTTCGCTGTCTCGTTTCTTATCCACGCCCTTGCTGTCCAACCCCTTGTTGTCCCAATTATCGGTATCTAAATTCTTGCTGTCCAAACCCATGTTGTCTACGTTCTTGCTGTCCAAGCTTATGTTGTCCCGATCCTTGCTGTCCAAAGTCTTGTACACGCCCTTGTCTAAATTCTCGCCGTCCAAGTTGCTTGTGTTGTCCCGATACTTGCTGTCGAAGTCCTTGTTCTCGGTGTACAAGTATTTGCTGGCCAAGCTCATGTTGTCTCGGTTTTTGCTGTCCGAGCTCATGTTGTCTCGGTTCTTGCTGGCCAAGCTCATGTTGTCTCGGTTCTTGCTGTCCGAGCTCATTTTGTCCCACTTGATGTTTTGATCTTCGTAACCAAGTTTTTTGGCGTCTGACTTGGTCTTTTGTTGGCCCTCTTTTGCCATTATGACCTTCTGTTGTTTTTGGATCTCTTTTAATTTCGTCTTGGAGACTGAGTCGTGGCCAGTTAAGTGTTTCGATCCTTTCTGGCCTTTTTTGGCGTCTGACTCGGTCACTTGTTGGCCAATTAAGTGTTTCTTGCCTTTTTTGGCGCCTGACTGGGTCATTTGTTGGCCCTCTTTTGCCATTGCGACCTTCTGTTGTTTTTTGATCTCTTTTGATTTCGTCTTGGAGCCTGAGCCGTGATCAATTAGGTGTTTCGATTCTTTCGTGCTCCTCCATTCTTGGACTGTTATTCCTTTATGCTGTAGGTCCTTAAAAATACCATGAGTGAGTCGATGGCTGCTTACCGCACTGCTCCGTTCACACATGGATTCTTTGAGGATTCTTTCATGTTTTTGAATCCTGAAGAACTGCAACTAGCGACGCGGCTTGAATCTTTAATGAATCTTCGAAGAGACTAATTTCTAATTCATTGATAGCTTCAAAGCAGTGAGTTTTTCGAGAATTCTTGAAAGATTTCACAAAGAATCTGTGTGAACAGAGCTTCAGGCATGGCTCGTTATATTTCAAAAATGTTTTTACACATTACAAATTTACAAATTTAGATTTAAAATTTACGATGATAATCTTGGTTTATAGTGGATTATAAATATTAAATTCGTTCAATCATCTTCTGATATTTTGTCACGTGATTTGACATAAATGAGATGACAGATAATTATTATCTTTTATCCTGTAACGAATTACTTTATTACATTTTTGTCTTTACGATACTTATCTATATTTTGCTACATATAATATTAATCTTATGCCCATGTCACACCGGCGTGGCACGAAGCACGGTGCTCGATGGAAAAAAATGAATAACGTAAAAATGTTATCGCCGCTATTCCATCGAGCATTTTGACATATGGAAATTTGTTGCTGATTTCACAGTGAGTCGTCAATATAATTTTTGACATTTGGTGAATAATTGATGTCAAAATAGTAACAGTAAGTAATTAGATAATAAGAATATAACACTTTAAGCTTTTGTCAATATATGGACTAATTATTAATTTTATTAAAATAAAAAATTGATGAATTTTAATTCTTAGCTATCAAAAATAATTTTCAAAACCCTTCAAAGTACGAAGTGAACATAGCAATATACAAATTTCCGTATGGCATTTTGCTATACCGGTGTGACACCCTTTTGACAGCTTTGAACGAAGCAAAATGCCACATCGACCACCGTGCTTCGTGCCACGCCGGTGTGACATGGGCATTACATACATATTTCGGATATTTATTTTAGCAAATCGACAACCACAAGTCAAAATATTTAAGTGTCACTTCAACGTGTCAATTGTCTCTTTTCAACTCACTATGATCACTTTAATATAATGTGATATGATTGGACGCATGTACAAATTTAGATTTAGAATGTAAAATATGGTTATATTTTAAATGTAAATTATAAATCTAAATTCATCATGAACCTACAAAGGCAGATATGTATATTTTATATTTCTAAATCTCAATTTGTAAATCTAAATTCGTAAATTAAATCCATCATAAACCAGCCATTAGGCGAGAGGTCATGTAGATTTTTAAATTTTGTAACATTTAATACTATGCTAAATCTTGGGTAGAAGATACCGTGTGTGCGGTCTTAACAAGAGTGCCCACAGGAAAACTTACCTCAAGGTGCTTGTTGAGTATAGCATCCACTTGGGCTTTGTATTGGCTGTAAAAAAGAGCTGCTTCGCATCTGCATTCATAAGCTTCTTCTTCTTCTGTTTCGGGTCGAGGTTGAGGTTGAGGATTCTCATTCTCGCCACCTTCCACACATATAGACTTTTTATCATCTTTGCATATTTCTCCTTCTAATACTTGCACCAGATTTATAAAATTTTCCTCAATGAATGAAATATCATCTACGTTATAATCCGTACGACTTGTATGACTCATAGTGAATATGAATTTAAAATTGCAAAAGAAAAATATAATCGTAAAACATGTCACGCAAAAAAAATACGGACTGTCATTGCAACAGCAGTGACAAAACAAGTGACACTTACAAGGGTTGCTACTTCTAATTTTGCTAGATTACTCCCATTGTTATTATAGTGGAATCCAACCACCTCGATCGATTCGTCTTGGCGCAGTCAGAATCTCAATCCGTGCGACAACCTTTGAAATTCAATGTGGCAACGGAGAATTCTTTTTGCAACCAGGACTACATTATTTTTATTGAATATTTTTGAAGAAGTTGAGCTCAACGCACTATCGACTATATAGTTGCCGTAGACTTGTACTTACACTTGTAAGTTATTAACTTATCGTCTACAAGATAGAAGTTATTAAAGTAGCATGTCTTTGTGCACAAATTATTAATTTTTTAGATTCTCTGATTAAATAGTTGAACGTGCGCGCAACAAAGTCGCTAGTGAAAGGCTTTACAGTTGTTGCACGCAATATTGCTGCAATAGAATCAGAATTTTACCATAAGTAATTACCATAAGTAATTACGAAGCATTATTTGATTGAAGAATTCATAAAATAAATTGTTGCGACAACAATAGGGAAAATAAGAATTAATTTATGCATTTTAATATTACAAATTATGGCTTAATTGCATATTTATTAATTTTGTTTTAAATAGTCGATTCCTTGCATTGTTCGTGAGAGGGCTAAGAAAATATTATTTGACTGTCATGTCATAATCATTTAAATTTTACGTAGTAACAAATGATACGATCATGGACTACAAGATACCGAAATACTAAATTATAAGTATTATACTTTAATTATTCTTAAATGATATCAGATACAGAAAAAATTATAAAATACCGATTGTAGGTAATAATCACATAATCTTTCATTTAAATTAAAAATATTTGTCTTATATTAATTATTTATTGAAATATTTTTAAAAAATACTACTTGTACGATTGTAGATTGAAACCAAAATTATATTAGGCTTTTAAAAATCGTATTGAAACTTAAATACAAAATTTGGTATTTAAATGTTTGATATTTTTGGAGTTATCGTGTCCGAAAAATTGTAACATACGAACGAACGAACACACGCACACACACACACACACACACACACACACACACACACACACACACACACACACACACACACACACACACACACACGCGCGCGCACACACACACACACACACAGACACAAACATCATTTCAAAAATGTGTAATTCGTATTCTAGAGACCCTAAAGTTCGAGCTCAGTTGTGGGTGCTCAACATTTATTCACCCCAGAATTGGGTCGCCCTCACCGTTAACCTGCGCAGGCTATAAGACGCACTGTGATAAAGTTTGAGTTAACATTACTAAGGCAATAAGCCACCAAGAAGACAACAAAATGTTCGAAGTGAGGAGAAAATCACAGTTGTAGCGACCAGTGTTGCAAATGAGCCAAGTTCTGCCAAATTGGAGCGATCTTGTGATCAGTGTCAACAAAGCCGTGGTGGACATTTGAACGATATCTTGTTCCGAACATACCTAACTAGCTTCCAAATAAAGCAACTAAATTGATATATCAAACCGTTGACGTTTTATTTAAAATTAAAATCCTATCACTCTTAATGAAAGACCCTATAGACTATAAGGCGAGAGGTAAAAACACTACTAGCTAACACTAACTTATTTCTAGAATTTCTAGAAGTAAAACACAAACCATTTGTTTAGGACTTTATTATTAAAATTTATTGTTAACCATTTAATTATTTGCCTTCCCCTTCACCTGAAATTTGTGATTGGTACTTGGCTTTAGGCGAAGTAACACTACGAGGATTTTCTAAAATATGAATCATTTCATTCAGCTGAATTTTAAGCTGGTTGTACCTATAAAAAAATTAATAATTTCGGATGGAAACTAAAGACTGCACTTACGCTTCATTCATGAACGTTTTTTTTGGGACCATGCATTCTGTTACTGATATAGGAAGCAAGTTGTATTCTTTGATTCCGAGAGTCATCATCCCTAAAAGGGAGAACATATTTTTAAAGTGATATTTTTAACTGGAAATCTTTTGATATTTACCTGTGTGGTATTGGTGCAATTCGATGTAGCCTGTTTTCATTGGATCCATACTTCTAAACAAAGAATCTATAACAAAATTCAACGAGATTTACTGAGTCAAGAGTAATAAGTAAAAGATGAGAAATTAATGGACATTTAAGTTTATAAGTCTAGATATGGCGGGAGGTTGTGTGCTGGCCACATCAGATTGTTTTTAAACAGTTCAAACATTTCTATCAAATGAACAATTTTTAAAGATTTCGATATATCCTGATTAGAAAATATGTATGGACATACGATATTTGATATACCTATACAGGTTGGTGGAAGTGAAATGCGAACATAGGGAACATACATGACAATCGAACTTTCATGCCAGGTAGTGATGGGTCGTTCATGAACGAGTCGTTCAAAATGAACGACTCATTTGAGTGTGCCGTGAACGAACGACTCTTTAGTTCGTTCAGCACGGCACACCAGTTCACACTAGCTCCGTGCTACTATTTAGCCTCCGCTCACCGCTCCGCTCGCTGAACGCAGAAAGACGAACGAGTGCGAGTGGAATGAACGAAACGAACGAAACATACATACAGCGCACGGTGCTGAGTGCTGTGTATTCTGAGAAGCGTGGCGTTTCTGTTGTACGGACAACAATGAAATGACTGGAAAGTAAATGCAAAAAATACATTAATGTAAAAGTAATAGTAACATTTTGCTAAATTTGTTGAACATTCTTCAAAATGTTGCCAGACAATAGGTACTCCTTTTTGCAGAATTTTTATTTTGTTTATTTTCCATTGTCAATATACATATACAACTACAATAAGCAACGTTCAATAATTTATTGTTTGCAGCAACGAGTAATCAAGACGAGAACACAACTATCAACTAACTAAAATGCTAGGTTCATGTAGTTTGGCACATGCCACATCGCTGCGCATCGCACATGCACACAAGGCGAGCGCACAGTGCTGTGAGCATGAGCACATGAGCAAAGCAGCTCAGCTGAGCAGCACACTAGCACGGTAGCACGGTGTCATTTGAAACGCACAGTGCTGTTTTACAGAGTCGTTCAAATGAACGACTCAGTGTGAACGACTCACTTTACTGAGCGGAGCGAAATGAACTGACTCACTAAAAATGAACGAAAGACCCATCACTAATGCCAGGTATCTTGATATATTTTGTAGTAGTGTCACAAAACGAAGTAATGTGAATTTGTCTGACAAAAAGAGTAATGAATAACAGAAATAATAATAAAATCTAAAAGTGCATGTTGAATGTTAGTATAGTAAAAGAAATTATTATGAAAATAAAGCTGGAACACATTTATTTTAATTGTTAAATAAATTATAAAACTAGAATTTACAATAGTCAAACAAATTTCCTTCTTCTGCCTTCTGTAAAATCCAGTTCTAACATTATTTAACATTTGTGTCCAGGGCTGTCACTCTTTCTTCTTGACAACTATAAATTTTAGATTTAATATAACACTACAAGAAAAAATCTTGGGGAGCTAAGTCCGGAGACCTATCTGGCCAAGGAATTATTCCACGGGTAAAATAATAATTTCAATAAAATGACAGCTACTTTGACATTGACAGTATTCCATGTATATCAAGATGCCTAGCATGATAACTCAATTGTCATTATATTTCCCTATGTTCGCATTTCACCTCCACCAACCTGTATAATTTGACCCGAGGAATCTAATGGTGCAAAAATATTTTTTTATTTCGATTAGTTTTCGACTTAAAAAATTATGTCGAAAACTAGGGGTCGAAAATTAATACAATAAAATAATTATAGATAAATTTAATTACCTATATGTGGCCAATCGTACAATAAAGGTGGCTCACAGTACCCCTTCCTATAGTTAAGGCAGCTATCTAGTAGACCAATCAGAAATTCTATTGGGTTGCCTTAAAAATAAAACAAAATAAAATAAATATACCAAGTTTCATTTAAAAATATTGCGTGTGTAATGCCCAGTGCACACAGAGAAACATTTTGACAAGTTTCCTGAAAAAAGTTTCCAGAAAATGGAGATTTTTTTTGAAAAACAATAAATATGTTTATGATCACATGTCACATTTGACGATTTGACAAATAAGAAATTAATTGCACTTCACAACGTTTCCTGAAAACGCCTCATTTTTATAGGCGCCGTTAAAACTTTGAAGTTTCCGGAAACTTTTTCAGGAACCATGTCAAAAAGTTTATCCGTGTGCACTAGGCATTACTAGCCGCCAACTCACGGGTACTCAGAACTCTAGAAGTGTTTGGGTGGGGCAGTCAACAGTATTCATTTCATAACTACTCATAGTTATTATTGTACATGAGTTATACAGGTTGGTGGAGGTGAAATGCGAACATAGGCAACATACATGACAATCGAACTTTCATGCCAGGTATCTTGATATATTTTGTAGTAGTGTCACAAAACGAAGTAATGTGAATTTGTGTGGCAAAAAGAGTAATCAATAACAGAAATAATAATAAAATCTAAAAGTGCATGTAAACTTTCTCGTTCTGCTCGTACACATACATTATAATGAAAAAATTTTTTAATGAAAATAAAAATTTCAGTAATATGACAGGTACTTTGACATTGACAGTACTTATTCCATGTAAATCAAGATGCCTAGCATGATAACTCCATTGTCATATTTCCCTATGTTCGCATTTCACCTCCACCGACCTGTATAATGTATACATACATACATGATTGCTGGTAAAGAGCACACCACAGGGAATATTAAAAACACTTACACGGGTTCGCAGCTATCAGATGTGCGCCGAAGAAACTATAAAAAATAATATTATAAATTAATTTATCCATACTGATGTATCATAACTTCTAGTCAAGTATAAGTCACAACTTCGAGCATTTTTAAGTTGTTAGATTCACTCATCACAGAACTGAAAGAATTTTTCAAAATTTGCAATTTTAGTTTGCAAGATTTTTAATCAAAAAGGTTTTTGAATATAGCAATTGTATAATTAATTAAAACTCAATTTTATCCCATTCATAGTTAACCAGATATACAATCAACAATCTAGAGCTTCTTGCGAATACTGCCATTAAATTTACGAATTTAAAAAAAATATTTTTGTTCCATGATCAGTAAAATATATGCACAAAGTTGTGAATCACCCGTACAGTTTGATATGCTGATTATGGATTGAAAAAAAAGTCAAAATATCTGATGAAGAGAACACTTTTCTTGGCATATTAGAAATTTTGCATAAAGCATAAAATTAAAGCCTTTACGAAAGCAAATTATTAAAACTTATAGTCGGGGAGGTACTGTGGTGGCCACAGCAGATTTTTGTTTGAAGGTAGGAAATCCCTCGGTCATAGCCGTGCGTGATTTCGGTGTGAGGTGAGGCCAAAGCAGTCAAATAATGAGAAATAAATCATTTGAAATTTGAAATTACACTAAAATGCAGTGCCATATTTTGTCTTGAGACTGGTACTTCTCAACAATTATTGCGGTGACTCATAATTTTTACTTTTTTAATAAATATCTCAAATATAAATAATATTTCGTTTTCCAAACATGTGTTGGGTTATTATGATATAATATTTTCTAATCGTTTACTAAATCAATTTAGCGCGTTGTAGTGTCAACTTTAAATTCAATTATCTTCGTTATTTCAACGGTTACCTATAAATTTTAATTTTACTGCAAATTCTACAACTTGTAATGAATGCTGTATATTAATTTGAGTCATATTTTGGGTTGTCTACTCCGGTATCAGGACAATATCCCCTCGGACAATATCCCCCCCGGACAATATCCCCCGGACAACACCCCCCGGGCAATATGCCCCCTGGACATTATCCCCCCTCGGACAATTTCCCCCTCGGATAACATCCCCTTGCCAACATTCCCCTACACAAAATGTGTTTATATGCTTCCGGTCGGCATCGCTAGTTTTCCAGAAACTCTTTGTTGCCAGCCTAGGCCGGCAAATAACCGGAAGTTATAGATTGGCATCTTGACATTACTACAGTTGTCAAGCAGATGTCAATATATTTTTTATACAAGAATTAACAAGATTTTGACAAATTTTAGACGTAAATCCTTAATAGAAACTGAAATAAATATATTTTAAACTCAAATGCAAGTATTCAGTGCACAATTTTTTAGGTTATGTATATCTATTTTATATTTTTGTAATGAAATCGGCACATAAAATATTGTGTATTACACGTCCAGAAACTTTATGCTAGTGCTCGTAATTTGCAAGCCTCGCCTGTGGCTCGGCGTGTCAAAGATACTCGCTCTTGCAAAAGGTCAGATTCTGGCCTTGTGATACAAATATCTATTATATTGTTTATGCCGTCTTTACTATCCCAGTTAGACCTTGCCCCCGAGCAATGGCTCGTGGCAGTCCCACAAGCCGCCCGCAGGGCATGTTGGATCGGACATAGAGGTTTTTTAGAAGTAAAAACCTAAAACACTGTTGTTGTTTAAGTGTATTACACATTATAATAACTATTAGTTTATGTTAAAAAATCTGACGTGTCCGTTACAATACCTCTCGCCTTGACATTGAAGTATTATTATTTAACCTCGTATTTAACCAAATATTAAGCTTTAATTTAAATAAAATACAACAACACCGTATAACATTTGATATAATAATATAAAATAATCATACATTATATTATTTCTGTTTATCTGTCACATTGACAATTTTTATTTTTGTTTTAAATTTTATTTCTATTTCGGGATTCACAAATCGTGGTAGGTAAAATTATATATTTAAAAAAATTATATTTCTTTATTCGTTAAAGATATAGAAACAAGTAAGATTGAATATTGTACAATGTAATTTCTTCTTTCATGTGTGGTATGTCAAATTGTAACAATTGCATTATTTTATACAATTTTTGCAAAAAATGTTATAGTGCTACAAGAAAAGTACCATTTCCGGTTGGTGGATTTATACCAAAATCTTTTCAGCTCTTCATTAACATAAATAAATGTATAATGGAAAATATTAGAATTTTATGTTCAGTAGAATTTGAGATAATGAACCGGGACGAAAGGCTATAGTAGGCGTACATACAGACTTTCATACACACACACACACACACACACACACACACAGACATCATCGTGAAAATAGTCAAAATAGGTTCTAAAGGTGCTAAAACGTGCTTATTGACAAAAATCTCGACATCGAATTTTTTCACGATCCCTATACCTCTCTAGGCGAGAGGTAAAAAACGGAGTTCTGTTGGACTCAAGAAGGGTTTTGTTAGCATAGATTAGTTTATGTCAAAAAAACAAACATTTTGCGTAGGGGGATGTTGGCAGGGGGATATTTTTAGGGAGATGTTGTCCTGGGGGAAATTGTCCGAGGGGTGATATTGTCCAGGGGGATAATGTCCAGGAAGGATATTGTCCGGGGGATGTTGTCCGGAGGATATTGTCCGGGGGGGGGGGGGGGGTATTGTTCGGGGGGAAATTGTCTACTCCCTTTGTAAACAATAATTTTTGAAATTTCTGAAAAATTCTTAATCGGTAATCAGCACACCAACTGGAAGTTATGTTCACCCGGTACAAGACAACGCTCTACTTGAATAGGTCCTGGATTTTGTGTTTGTTCAAGTAATCCAAAGCGTTCCTCTTGCTCGCGGATTCGTCATGATCCTCTATGAGGGACCTGACAGATCCTTTTCGTTCCTCGGGTAACGTTCTTGTGGAAGAACTGTCGCTTGATTCCTCCCCAGTGCGCTTGAACAAGTAGTATCCCTTCTCGGTGTGCTCTTCGGCCCCATCTGACAAGCCGAACAACTGCTCCATCTTCTCGTTGAGGGCCGAAGTCAAGTCTCTGGACATTCAGATAGGATTATGCAAACATCTACAAATATATAAGTACAGTCGGATCAACGACGAAGCGAGATTGTTTACTTTCTAACGAATACTTTTCAGTATCACGTGACTATTTGGACAGTTCAGCTAATTCTACATGTGAATGTCGTAATTTGTGATATTATAAATCTGCAATAATAATGAGATGAAATAAATGAATTTAGTTGACATTATGTAACGTATGCAAATGAACGTGCGTCATTACTCGATTGTGTCGGCGCAGTTAAGTTCGTACCAGGATGGATAAAGCAAGAATATCTTACCCAACTTGGCCCTTGTCATCGTGTTTCAGTTTGAAGTATTTTTCAGTTGTGCCTCCCTTTGCTATGAAAGAAGTAAAGCTCTTGTTTGCTAAGCTCTTGTTGTCCAAGATCTTACTGTCGAAGCTCATTTTGCCCCATTTCTTGTCGTCCAAGTACTTGCTATTGATGCTCGTGTCGTCCCAGCTCTTGCTGTTCAACAACTTGCCCTTCAAGTACTTGCTGTCCGAACCCTTGTTGTCCTTGTCCTTGTTGTCCCTGTCCTTGCTGTCCCTGTCCTTGCTGTCCAAATTCACGTTGCCCTGATTCTTGCTGTCCAAGCTCATGTCGTCCCAGTTCTTCATGTCAAAGTTTTTGCTGTCCAAGCTCATGTCGTCCCATTTCTTCTTGTCAAAGTTCTTGCTATCCAAGCTCATGTTGTCCCGGTTCTTGCTGTCTAAGCCCTTTTCGTCCCGGTTTTTGCTGTCCAAGCTTATTTTGTCTAGGTTCTTGCTGTCCAAGCTCATGTTGTCCCGGTCCTTGCTGTCTAAGCCCTTTTCGTCCCGGTTTTTGCTGTCCAAGCTTATTTTCTCTAGGTTTTTGCTGTCCAAGCTTATTTTGTCTAGGTTCTTGCTGTCCAAGCTCATGTTGTCCTGGTTCTTGCTGTCTAAGCTTGTGTTGTCCCGGTCCTTGCTGTCTAAGCCCTTTTCGTCCCGGTTTTTGCTGTCCAAGCTTATTTTCTCTAGGTTTTTGCTGTCCAAGCTCATGTCGTCCCAGTTCTTCTTCTTGTCAAAGTTCTTGCTATCCAAGCTCATGTCGTCTCGGTTCCTGCTGTCGAAACCCTTTTTGTCCCTGTTCTCGCTGTCTAAGCTCATGTTATCACGGTTCTTGCTTTCAGAATCCTTGTTGTCCCAGTTCTCGTTTTCCAAGTTCTTGCTGTCCAAGCTCATGTCTTCCCGGTTCTTGCTACCCAAGTCCTTCTTGTCCCTGTTCTCGCTGTCCAAATTCTTGCTGTCCAAACTCATATTGTCTCGATCCTTGCTGTCCAAGCTCTTGTTGTCTCGGTTCTTGTTGTCCATGTCTTTGCTGTCCAAGCTCATGCTGTCCTGGTTCTTGCTGTCCAAGCTCATGTTGTCCCGGTCGAAACCTTTTTTGTCTCCTTCCTGCTTGTCCACACCCTTGCTGTCCAAGCTCATGCTGTCTCGGTTCTTGCTGTCCAAGCCCTTATTGTCCCAATCCTTGCTGTCCAAGTTCTTACTGTCCAAGTTCTTACTGTCCAAGTTCTTGCTGTCCAAGCTCATGTTGTCCAGGTTCTTGCTGTCCAAGCTCATGTTGTCCCGGTTTTTGCTGTCGAAGCCTTTCTTGTCTCGATTCTTCTTGTCCACGTCCTTGCTGTCCAAACTCATGTTGTCCTGGTTCTCGTTGTCTAAGCTCATGTCTAGGTCGAAGCCTTTTTTGTCTCGTTTCTTCGTGTCCACGTCCTTGCTGTCCAAGCTCATGATGTCCTTGTTTTCGCTGTCCATGTTCATGTTGTCCCCGTTTTCGCTGTCCATGTTCATGTTGTCCCCGTTTTTGCTGTCCAAGTTCTTGCTGTCCAAACTCATGTTGTCTCGATTTTTGCTGTCGAAGTCTTTTTTATATCGTTTCTTCTTGTCCACCCGCTTGCCGTCCAAATTTATGTTGTCCCAGCTTTCGCTGTCCAAGCTCGTGTTGTCCAGGATTTTGCTGTCGAAACCTTTTTTGTATCGTTTCTTCTTGACCACGCCCTTGCTTTCCAAGCCCTTATTGTCCCAACTTTCGCTGTCCAAGCCCTTATTGTCCCCATTCTCGCTATCCGAGCTCATGTTGTCCAAGTTTTCGTTGTCCAAGTTCTCGCTGTCCAAACTCATGTTGTCGAAGCCTTTTTTGTTTCGTTTTTTCTTGTCTACGTCCTTGCTGTCCAAGCTCATGTTGTCCAAGTTTTCGTTGTCCAAGTTCTCGCTGTCCCAACTCATGTTGTCCCGTTTTTTGCTGTCGAAGCCTTTTTTGCCTCGTTTCTTCATGCCCACGCCCTTGCTGTCCAAGCTCATGTTCTCCAAGTTTTCGCTGTCCAAGTTTTCGCTGTCGAAGCTTTTTTTGTCTCGTTTCTTGTCCTCGCCCTTGCTGTCCAACCCCTTGTTGTCCCAATTTTCGGTGTCTAAGTTCTTGCTGTCCAAACTCATGTTGTCTACGCCCTTGCTGTCCAAGCTTATGTTGTCCCGATCCTTGCTGTCCAAAGTCATGTAGCCCTTGTCTAAATTCTCGCCGTCCAAGCTCGTGTTGTCCCGATACTTGCTGTCGAAGTCCTTGTTCTCGGTGTACAAGTTTTTGCTGGCCAAGCTCATGTTGTCTCGGTTCTTGCTGTCCGAGCTCATGTTGTCTCGGTTCTTGCTGTCCGAGCTCATGTTGTCTCGGTTCTTGCTGTCCGAGCTCATGTTGTCTCGGTTCTTGCTGTCCGAGCTCATTTTGTCCCACTTGTTGTCCATGTTTTCGCTGTCCAATTGGTTTTGATCTTCGTAACCAAGTTTTTTGGCGTCTGACTCGGTCACTTGTTTGCCAGTTAAGTGTTTCTTGCCTTTTTTGGCGCCTGACTGGGTCATTTGTTGGCCCTCTTTTTCCATTATGACCTCCTGTTCTTTTTGGAACTCTTTTGATTTCGTCTTAGAGCCTGAGCCGTGGCCAGTTAAGTGTTTCGATTCTTTCGTGGTCCTCCATTCATGGACTTTTATTCCTTTATGTTCAGTCCTGTATTGTAGGTCCTTAAAAAATACCATGAGTGAGGTGATGGCTGCTAACCGCACTGCTCCGTTCACACATGGATTCTTTGAGGATTCTTTCATGTTTTTGAATCCTGAAGAACTGCAAATAGCGACGCGGCTTGAATCTTTGCTGAGACTTGGAAAAGAATAATTTCTAATTCATTGATAGCTTCAAAGCAGTGAGTTTTTTCAGAATTCTTGAAAGATTCCACAAAGAATCTGTGTGAACAAAGCTTCAGGCATGGCTCGTTATATTTAAAAAATGTTTTTACACATTATCATTAAGATTAAAATTAATCGTAACCGCAGATTATCTTATACGATTCTTATGCCCAACACAGGATCCATGGCGTATAATTGTCACATTTTGGTAGAAATCCGCAAACCGGAAGTAGTACTTTTGCAGCTTGAAATATTGTTTTCCTTAAATAGATTGGTACATTATTTATTTAAATAAAAAATATAATTATCTATGGGTACAATTAATTTTAAATTCAATTTGCTGAATCTGGCAGTATTTAATAATTAAATAAAGTAAATTAATATTCTACTTTTTGAAATTCCAGTATCTTGTTGTCCATGATCATGTTGAAATTTGTATCTGCACAAAATTTGAATGATTATGACAGTGGCAGTACAGTTGTCATCTTTTGCTTGCATCTTTTTTGCATTTTATCTAAACCATTTTGATTGGTTAGAATTATTTCGGTCGCAAACCGGAAAACACCTAATGCCATCTCCTGATGCTAGATAGAACTAAACACGAATTCAAGCACAAACAATAGAGCTGTAACATTTGAAGACCAAGAACGATCAAAGTCAAAAAAATCCAAAAATGAGTTTTTGGTACCATCTTGTAGCAAAATAAGTAAATTTTCTTATAGCGTTCACAAAATTGCAGTAAAAACTATCTAAGGCACGATTTTCAGGCATTGAAATAATTATGTCCACTGGAAGAACGATCCAAGTCCACTTTGTTCAACGGAATACCGATCATACTTAAGGTAGTAAATCCATGGATAGTGACAACCCAAAATATGACTTAAATTAATATACAGCATTCATTACAAGTCGTAGAATTTGAATCAAAATTAAAATTTATAGGTAACCGTTGAAATAACGAAGATAATTGAATTTAAAGTTGACACAAAAACGCGCTAAAATACATTGCGTATATGGAGGTTACCAGTAGATTTACTAAACGATTAGAAAATTTTATATCATAACAACCCAACACATATTTGGAAAACGAATATGTTATTCTTTGATATTTGAGGTATTTATTAGAAAAATAAAAAATATGAGTCACCGCAATAATGGTTGAGAAATCGCATGCAAAAGGTTCCAGTCTCAAGAAAAATTATGTTTTTGACGTACTACTACTGCATTTCAGTGTAAACTTAAATTTCAATTATATTTTTTATTTAATTAGATACCTATGATTTGTAATTTACATCCAAATCTACGATTTTTAATGATTTATTTCTGATTATTTGACTGCTTCGGCCTCACCTCACACCGAAATCACGCACGCTTATGACCGACGGATTTTCTACCAAATTAGTTTATTTTACAAGAACATTAATGTTATTATTTTTATTATCAATACCTATAACTGTAAGTTGGAATAAAATAAACCGTTATTTTAAATAAACCATATTACCAATATGCGAGTCTTCAAATCTTAAAATTCAATTATCTCGAAACTATCAATATGTGACTTTGATCGTTCTTCCTATGTGGTCTTAATTTAATACTATGCTAAATCTTGAGTAGAAGATACCGTGTGTGCGGTCTTAACAAGAGTGCCCCACAGGAAAACTTACCTCAAGGTGCTTGTTGAGTATAGCTTCCACTTGGTCATTATATTTCTTGTAAAAAAGTGCTGCTTCGCACCTACATTCATAAGGTTTTTCTTCTTCTTCTGTCGTTTCGGGTCGAGGTTGAGGTTGAGGTTGAGGAATCTCATTCTCGCCACCTTCCACACATATAGACTTTTTATCATCTTTGCTTATTTCTCCTTCTAATACTTGCACAAGATCTATAAATTTTTCCTCAAAGAATGAAATATCATCTACGTTAAAATTATCCGAACGGCTTGTATGACTCATAGTGAATATGAATTTAGAATTGCAAAAGAAAAATATAATCGTAAAACATGTCACGCAAAAAAAACTGTCATTGCAGCAGCAGTGACAAAACAAGTGACACTTCCAAGGGTTGCTAGAGTAAAATTCAAATAGCTAGGACCCTGGACTGCGCGAGAAGGCAGAGCTTGTCATGTACTGTCCGTTTTACAAAAGTGGAGCTAGCGAGTATATGCTGCGCTGCACTTCACTTAATTTTCAAATAAAACTAAAATATAACTCAATCACAATCAATTACAAAATTCACAGGGTTGCACGAAGCAAAACACTACGAATGTCAACATGAGAATAACAGATATTGAAGCTGATGTTCTGTAGAACAGACAGTAGCGTATGCTTCTCTCTCTAAGACGAGAATTCGTACTTCGCGCAGGGTTCTAGCTATTTGAATTTTACTCTACTTCTAATGTTGCTAGTATCTATTCGACAAGATTACTCCCCTTGTTACTTCTCGCCTAGAGAGGTATGGGGATCGTGAAAAAATTCGATGTCGAGATTTTTGTCAATAAGCACGTTTTAGCACCTTTAGAACCTATTTTGACTATTTTCACGATGATGTCTGTGTGTGTGTGTGTGTGTGTGTCTGTATGTGCGCCTAATATAGTCTTTCGTTCTGATTCATTATCTCAAATTCTACTGAACATAAAATTCTAATATTTTGCAATATACATTTGTATATGTTAATGAAGAGCTGATTAGATTTTGGTAAAAATCTGCCAATCGGAAATGGTATTTTCTAGAAGCATTTTAACATTTTTTGCCAAAAAATATAGAAGATTCTGCGATAGCTACAATTTGTCATACGACATTTCAAAGAACAAATTATATCTTACAATATTTATTTAACATCTTGTCTATATCTCTTTCCAATAAAGGAAAATTATTTTTCAAAGATATATAATTTTACCTACCACGATTTGTAAATCACAATATAGGAAAAAATTAAAAACAAAAATGAATATGTCAATGTGACAGATGAACAGACGTATGCACAATTTCTAAAATGTTTGTGGCACCATTTTAAAAGAAATGTAAATATTATTAACTGAACATAATGTAATAAGGTAATACTAAAGTTAAATTTTTATCTATAAAGAGCTAATTAAGAACTAAGAACTATAAAATTATTTTCAAAAAGTTTGTAAATTTATTGCAAAATTATAATTTAAGAAAGCCTAACTAAAACCAAATTCACATAAATTACAGTGTTAAGGCGAGAGGTTGTGTGCTGGCCACAACAGATTTTTATTATAGTGGAATCCAACCACCTCGATCGATTCGTCTTGGTGCAGGCAGAATCTCAATCCGTGCGACAACCTTTGAAGTTTGAAATTCAATGTGGCAACGGAGAATTCTTTTTGCAACCAGGGCTACATTATTTTTATTGAATATTTTTGAAGAAGAGATAAAAACTTGGGACCCGAATTTTGTATTAACAAATCAAAAAATAATTAATGAAAATGAAGTGTGACCAATGACCTATTATAATTTAGACGCCGCATGGCATTGTTGATGTAGAGCTTGTTTTGAAGCCGACACTTACTTGGGTGGGGGAACGCCGGGGAACGGGAGGTAGACCGCGTTGGTAATGCGTGATGCCTAGTTTACTGTAATGTTGTCTTGTTTCTGTTTACATTATGTCATTATGTGACAAGCGTTTCGAAGGTTAGGTTTTAGTATTGTTTTATGTTTTGTGAAACACTTCTAAAATTCTGTTTTATGTCGAATACTCGAAATATTTTTCAGTAGTTTATATGATAGTTACAAATTCTGTATTTAGTTGAATTTAGAACATTATTATGGTTAATCATTGTGCTATGCCAACGTGTCAAGAGTTTTCGGCTTCAAAAAAAGAAAATGTGTCATTTAGTGTGTAAGTTTTTCTGTAGAAATAATAATAATAGATCAGAAAATGCAACTAAAAGTGATTTCAGATATCCAATGAACCAAGCTAGACGAGATCAATGGCTGAAAGCCGTGCAATCTATACAAAAATAGTTCTACCAAACATCTTTATTATTTAAATCAAATATAATAATTTAAGGTTAACATTTGAAATAAACAGTGCTCTTGCTAAAATATTATAGTACCTACAAAAGGTAAAAAACGTCATTTTTAGATTTCTCCTTATAACTGTCATTTAAATGTAAAATAATTTATAAAATATTAAATAATAAAACAAACACCCCCTGCACAATATTTAACAAAAAATGCGTACATATTTTTAAATTGCATCTCAAAGTGAATTTTGTTGTAGGTTAGAATTATTTCATCTGACAGATACTTTCGAATTATTGTAGTACACGCAACCCGCACTGCAAGCTAGGTCTCAATCAGCCTACTACGTCTCAGGAAGTGTCGGCTTCACAACAAATGCGACTATGCGGTGTCTAAATTATAATAGGTCATTGGGTGTGACGTAGAAAGTTGCCATATGTTCAATGTAAAATAGGTGATGTCACAGTAAAATTTCTTTCTAAATTTACTAAAAAACTATTTTCTGTTGTCCGATATAAAATATATTTATTATATACAATAATATTATCAATAACTACAATCAAATATTAAACCTAAAATATGCAAAAGTACATATTTTCTTTTCATCCTGAACGTGTTAAAGATATCTTGGTATATGACTGTGGCTCGGAGGCTGGTAGCTTCGTTCTAGGTTCCACGGGAATCCTGGCTGTTCCAGGTATATGAATCATATTATTCAGTTCTATCTTTAAGAGCCGGTACCTAAACACACACATATCTATCAAAACTTGTATTCAACGTATATTTAAACTGGCTAGCATTAAATATATATTTTTGTGTGTGCGGTTACCAGCCGCCAACACGCTCATGGTTGTTAGTGGAGAGTATTAAGGGTCGCGTCTCCGTAACAAAATATTGCGTGTTTAGAGGTGTAGCACTTTCTGCTTTACTCATTGCATATTAAAAATTTGAAGGAAAAACAGGTACTAGATTTTTGTGAAAGAATTAATCTAGGATTATGCCCAGTTAGAATTCTGAAAAAATCTTTGAAATCCATATACAAAATTAATGAAAAATTGTGTTTTAAGAAATTTTTTACAATCTTTTTCTTATTATTAAGAGATTTATTAGAAAATGTAACTCGGCATAATCCTAGTTGCATTCTTCGTCTGTAAATAAATTTATGAAATTTAGCTTTATCTATAAAACTTCGTGAGCATTGTAGACTGCTTTTCCGTATTTTTAGCGAGCGTTTCTATGCATTAACATAGGACAAACGCGGTGTTGAGCTACGTGGAGTCGATACCCTTAAACTAATTTTTTTGTACTTACGCGTCGGATATAAAAACGTCTTTTGAAATCATGAAAACTTCATCAGCACATTTTGATGTCGGGACTCTATCCCCATCGTTTTTTAGTCCTAAGGTTAGTAGACCTTGAAAAAAATTGGTTAGTAATATTTTTTAAGGGTTGTTTTAAGTTATACCGGTGTTGTATTGTTTTAGGGTTATTTCTCCGAACCCCATTGGGTCTAAACTTTTGAATACGGATTCTGTAAAAGTGTTATTAATTATTTTGTTGTTTAGTTATATTTTGAAACATACCAATGTGTTTGAATTGGAACAGTAAGGGAGGTTCAAGATAGGTAGTTCTGTATTTTATGCATTGTTCCAGTAGATTGATTAAAAAATGGATGGGGTTCTCTGAAACATTTATTATTATTTAAGTTGAATTTTTATTTACTCGAGTAAAATCTACCGGGTTGGGTGGCAGTTAAATGTGCCCCCAGGAACTTAAACAAATCGTCGACATTCCTTTGCTTCAAATAAAATTGGGCTTGTTCCATTGGAGAGGAAAAAAACTCCGGCATATCTCCTCCTTCGCCGTCCTGGCTGCTGTAATGATGCTCACTTTCCCTATCTTGAGCCACCGCCGGTTTCTTCGGGGCGTTGCAGCAGCAAGTGTCTTGTTCACGCGACCTGTAGGTTGGTGGCGAGTAGCTACGCGATCTTACGGTAGTACTGCGCGCTTGCTTTTTGCTGGGATGAGACGACAGACCGGATTTTGAACGGTCTATTGATTGTCTATGGTTGCTGTGTTTGTCCGTGTAGTTCTTGTTACTCCTGATTTTCCTCTCCACGCTCAAGCCGATGTTTTTCCTATCCAAGCTGCGGCCCCTGGGTTTCCTGTCCAAGTTCTTGCTGTCCAAGCCCATGATCTCCCTGTTTTTCTTATCTAAGCTCATGCTGCCCAAGTTATTGATGTCAATTTTTTTGCATTCCATGCTTTTCCTGTCGAAGTGTTCGCACTCCAAGCTCTTCCTTGGCAAATTTTTGCTGTCCAAGTCCGTTCTATCCAAGTTCTTACTGTCCAAGTCCGTTCTATCCAAGTCCGTTCTATCCAAGTTCGTTCTGTCCAAGTTCGTTCTATCCAAGTTCGTTCTGTCCAAGTTCGTTCTGTCCAAGTTCGTTCTGTCCAAGTTCGTTCTGTCCAAGTTCGTTCTGTCCAACTTCGTTCTGTCCAACTTCGTTCTGTCCAACTTCGTTCTGTCCAAGTTCGTTCTATCCAATCTCTTGCTGTCCAAGCTCTTGCTGTTGAAGTCCTTGCTGTCCAAGTCCTTGCTGTGCAAGTCCTTGCTGTCCAAGTTCTTTTGATCTCCGTCACCAAATTTGTTGGCGCCTGACTTGTTCATTTGTTGGTCCTTTTTTGCGCCTGACTTGGCCATTTGTTGGTCCTTTTTTGCGCCTGACTTGGTCATTTGTTGGTCCTTTTTTGCTTTATTAGTGTCCCTTTTTGGTTTTTTGGTGTCCCGTTGATATCGACCGTCCTTTGTAAAGATGATGTCTTGGCTAGTGTTATCATCTGAAACTTCTGTAGACGATACACTAATTTCTATCTCATTGACGGTTGGAGAAGATTTTAATTTTCGTCGATTTCTTATTCGTTCGTGTTCAGCCTTTTTTTCTTGTTCCTTAAAAAATACCAATAAAGAATAAGAATAGTTAATTCAAGTTTTTGGATAACATATGGCTCTAGTTTTTTAAATTGATATTCATTTATGACAACGTTTCGGTCATGGTTATGACCACGGTCAAAGAAGATTAGGTTTATCAACTAATAAGATTTTGCCGGTCATCCGGCAGATCCGCCGTTGGGCGGCGCTGGTGTATCACTGGAAGTAGAGCGGACTGACCATATAAGCGTCCGGTGCAATCACCAGGTTGGTTTGATAGTCCCAATCCGCCTCTGGTCTATATAGAGTTTAAATGAACAACATAAATGTTTTAAAAGGGGTGCGTTCCAAAACCTTACCATGGAGCACAGAGTAAAGTATTGGAGTAAGAGTAGGTTACTCCAGGGTTTTGTGGGGTTTCGGAACGACGTAGAGTAGGAAATATTTTATGGTGATATAACCTATAACCACATTTATTTGATATACAAAATTGATCTTGCATCATGGATAATAGAAGGATGTTAAATGTTAACTGCGAATATTTGTAAATATTCGCGCCAATTTATAAATGTAGTCCTGGTAAGGTTTTGTAATATAGTATAATAATATTAACATTATTTATTATCATGATTTATAGGATGACGACACATCTTCAAATGATGATGAAGATTTTTTGTTAATTAATTTTAATAATATAATCGTTTGCGTCAATTTGTGTGGCTGATTCCAATTCGTTATCCATTATAAATTAATAATAATAAGACATTATGGAACAGACAATTTAGGTTAGCACTATTTGGCGCGAAAGTCACCAGAGTACGTTTGTACCCTCCTATTTTACAGGGTACGAAGAGTATGCTCTTCGAGTAAACTCGAACAGTTTTGGAACACTCCAGAGTTTCTACTGGAGTATACTCAAACCTTTTGGAACGACTTTGAGCATACTCTATACTCTGGAGTATGGTTTTGGAACGCACCCAAGGTAAATCAAGATCATTACTAAACGTCAGAATTGACACATCAACAACTTATTTACACGCGAGCTATGGAAACCTACCTCCAATGATACAGCAGAGACATCTATCCAAGGGTACTTATTCTGACCGCATAGCACCAATGTAAATGTATAGGGAATCATACAACCTAACCTTCTTTGACCGTGGTTATGACCATCTTGGTCAACTAAATGAGCCAAACATAGATGTTGAAATTTAAAATAGTTACATATTTGTGATCACTTCAACGGATCAATACTGATTGACTTAGTGTGTGTGCGGTTTTAACAAGAGAGTACCCCACAGGAATACTTACAGCAAAGTGCTTATTGAGTATTGCATCCAATTGGTCCTTGAACTGGTCATAAAACCGTTTGGCTTCGCAAGTACACTCTTCTACTTCTTTTACTTCTTCTACTTCTTTTACTTCTTCTTCTTCTTCTTCTTGTGTAGTCGTTGTCTTAGTCTCACCTGCCTCAGTTTTAGACTTTGGCGGATCTTCATCATCCAATTGAGCTTGCAAGTCCTTGATCAAATCCGTAATATCATTTATGTTAAAATCTACTGTATGACTCATAGTGATTGTGAATTTTGAATTGCAAATAAATAATAAAACATATACTCATAAAAAAATACGTGCCACGTAAAAAAATACAAACTGTCAACGCAGTGAAAAAAGAAGTGACACTTTCAAGGCTTGCTACTTCTAATTTTTGCTCCCAATGTTATTAAGAGCCTATTGCGTGGCAATAATACTGTTATACGTATGATGTTGAATTTTTGTATGTAGATTAAGGAAGAATACTAAAAGTGCGGAATCTTCAAAATCTTTAATTAATGAGATTAGTTTGGCTTTAATAACTAAGCGAAATTCGGCGAAAATTGTACAAGTTTAGATATAATTTATGGCAATTCTGTAGATAAAATTATAGTTTTATTGTTTTTCCGCCCTTTTTACATCTATGTTCTACTCATTTTGTCTTTAAACTCAATGATAACTTTTATAGTTTATTCATGAGATCCTCACGAAATTTTAGTGTTTAATTTCTTTTTATCTCTAATTGTTGTCGGAACAATATATAGTTTGAATTATTCAATTCAACAATGCTTTGTCGTTACTAATGTAAAATTTCAGATTTTTATTTTTAGCAATATAGCCAGAATCGTGAATTCTGATTATTATTGCACTCATGCAGTATAGCCCCTTAAGCCCGTTTTACATTACACTAATCTTGAACAATTCTTGAAACAATTTAAATTGTGTAGTATCAAACAGCAAACTGTGTGCAATATCACATTGCTTCATAAATTGTCTGAAAAAATAGATAAGCGCGGCTGTCAAATTATTATATATGCGAACTGTGCAGAATCACAAATATTGTAGGTAGGTATATAAAATTGTCTCAGTATAAAACAGAGCAATTTATTGCTCAAGATATTATTAAATTTGTTGCGCAATTTCATGTTCAATATTTGGCGTAGTGTAAAACGTCCATTATAGTGGAATCCAACCACTTCAACCGATTCGTCTTTGTGCAGTTAGTATCTCAATCCGTGCGACGATTTTTGTGTGGCAACGGAGAGTGCTATTTAATTTAACGACAATCTTCTTATCTTAAATATGTTAAAATTTCATACACTGTATTTAGTATCATGTTAAAATAAAATTTTAACAAATCCTGAAATATTTACAATCCGTAATACAAAGCACTAATAAAGCATGTTATTTTCATTCGTTAATTACTTATAGCGTTTTCCACTTGCTGTAAACGAGTGTGCACTCAGAGCAACGTGTGACGTCATGCACTGAACTAGTGATGACCTGGGAGTTGATTCTATAACTTGACAAGACCATAACTGTCATATTTACAAAACCGGCGATGCTGGAGCGCCTAGCGGATTTTTGTAGAACCTATATGATGACGTCATGACTTGCGATATCTTGTAAATAAGTTACAACAGCTCGGTAGGTGTTGTACGTACGCTGCAAGATATCTGTCTCTCTCTTGAAAGTTTGGCTGTCATTGTTTGTTGAGAGTTAACCTCTTCGTGTATTTGTATTATTATTTAAATATCAAAACGTTTTCTTGTGTTAAGTGTAATGCATTTTTATCTTCATACAATAATATTTTTACGTCACTCGGGGGAGGAAAGCAGTGTTTTCCTCTTGCTAATGGAGGGAGGGAAGCGAGTTTTCCCTCCCGCTCGGGAGGACCGTACTTGTTTTCCTCCCGGTACTGGCGGGAGGAAAACATTGCAAGAAAGGTGATTTCGAGGCCCTCGTGACGTAAAATATTGTGTGTTCCACGGGAGGGAAGGCTATTCCTCCCTTGGGCGAAGCCGGCGCCCTCGCTCGGGCCGCCGCTTGGCCCGCGGGAGTAATAGCAATTACTCCCTTGGGCGAAGACGGCGCCCTCGCTCGGACTCGCCTGCGGCTCGCCTTCGGCTCGGGTCGCCGCTTCGCCCGCGGGAGTAATAGCTATTACACCCTTGAGCGAAGCCGGCGCTCTCGCTCGGACCGCCGCTTCGCCCGCGGGAGTAATAGCACGCTTCCCTCCCTAGGTGCACAAAATACTATTTTGTATATACATCATTTAAAATTTAAATTGGCTGTCAGATGTGCATGCTAGTAGTATAGCCAACATAAATCTAGTAAGTAACGGGGTCTTGCCAACACGATGGTTAAAAATTACTAGACAGTATGACGTCATTATTTACAATAGCTGCGTTCGTACAACAGTCTTGTAAAGTTATAGAATCAACCTCCTGGGTTTATTTTCAGTGCGCACTAAGTGGAAGACGTAAGCAATGTTTAGTGCAGTTGCCTATCTGTCAATTGATATAGCTACATAACCTTAAAATAATTAATAGTGTATTATCTAGACAGGAAGCATACTCTCAGTACCCTGAAATGAAAATTAATGCAGAATATTTCAAGGTACTACCATATAGTAGAACAAAACATCACAGTATTTTACGTACTTAACATAGGTAGTACATATATTATTTCTTTTTATTTCTCCCATGATGGAATTGTACACAGGAAAGTTGTCTAAATCTTCCTTTTAAAATTCCAAAACTCGGGTTCTACTAAATTTGTAGTTATTTACAACATTAATAATTCATTATTTTTGGTCTTTTTGTTTTCTCGTAATTCGCAAAAACTTCTTCTAGACTTCTAGAAGTTCTTGAATTACGAAAATAATTCGTAAACTTTTGACATTACTCGTCGCCATATTTGCACTAGAACTGTTGCACTTGCTCCTATAGTCAGTGCAACAGATTGCGCACTCAACTTGCCCTAAGTGCAATTTTAAATGCAAGTGGAAAACATAACACTAAAAAAGTGCGCACTGAAAGTACAAGTGGAAAACAATGCTCGAATTCAGTGCAGCACTAGTGCGCACCGAGTGCACAAGTGGAAAACGCTATTAGTTTCCAAATTTACATCTCTAAATAAATAAGAAACATAAATTTACCAGAATATCATTTAAAAAAGTTAAATATTCAAATATGAATCGAAACTGGCGCCACCTCTATGAAGAATGTGCCAACATAAACCTGTAAGAACTTCAGTATGACATAACAGACAAAGCGTGGTGATTTCGTAATGCTTTATTTTCTAAAATCTGTAGTTATTTCGCGATATACATTTACAAAACTATGTGTAGTGTGTGTCTAAGGACCTCATTGAATCCTGGAAGAAATTTCAAGGCCCTGCGATGAATAATACAAGGTAAAAATTGATTTATAGTTTTCTAAGTGATGTACAGACTGAACTAAATGTAATATCGAAAATTTGTTTGCACCATTGGATTCCTCGTAGTTTTGTTAGTAAATAACCGTAGTTTCATATTTGTAGCTGTTTTGGCAGAATTTCTACAAATTTTTAAATAGTTTATTGAGGAATTGTTCACTACTACATAGACACACAGCTCGTGTACGTGTACATTCGAGAATCTCGCTTCGGCTTGTACAGGCAATCATATTTCTAATACTCCAAGCTGATATTATTACTTTAAATATATATTTTGAGAGGTATGAACATTATAAACATAGCTTAGTGCGTAACGTGATCGACTACGTTCTGACAACTCAGGTTCTAATTTTCAACTAAGTAAAATATGAATTTATGTTTACTCACTGTACCTATGTAAGTCTGACATATCCAAATTGGGCAAAATCGTAGTTTTGTTAGTAAATAACCGTAGTTTCATATTTGTAGCTCTTTTGGAAGAATTTCTACGAATTTTTAAATAGTTTATTGAAAAATTGTTTGCCTTATTAATTTTGCAAAGAAAGCAGATATTAAAGCAAAATTTTATTTCATTTTTACCTCTCGCCTAAAGAGGTATAGGGATCGTGAAAAAATTCGATGTCGAGATTTTTGTCAATAAGCACGTTTGAGCACCTTTAGAACCTATTTTGACTATTTTCACGATGATGTCTGTGTGTGTGTGTCTGTGTGTGTGTCTGTGTGTGTGTATGTGCGCCTACTATGTTCTTTCGTTCTGATTCATTATATCAAATTCTACTGAACAGAAAATTCTAATATTTTGCATTATACATTTATACATGTTAAAGAAGAGCTGAAAAGATTTTGGTAAAAATCTGTCAACCGAAAATGGTACTTTTCTTGAAGCACAATAACATTTTTGCAAAAATCGTATAAAATAATGCGATTGTTACCATTTGGCATACAACACATGAAAGAAGAAATTACATTGTACAATATTTCACTTTACTTTGTGCTATATATTTTACCAATAAAGAAATATTAATTTTTTAAATATATAATTTTACCTACCACGATTTGTGAATCACAAAATAGAAAAAAAATTGAAAACAAAAATAAAATTGTCAATGTGACAGATAAACAGATGTCTATAGCAAGAAGGTTTCTCTTTGGTGTAGGGCATGTGTGGAATGTGGTGTACAGTTTTTGAAATGTTAGATATAGTATAGGTAATATTAATTGGACATAATGTTATGTAAATACGGTATTTATAAAATAATATTATCTATTAAACAAAGAGCTGATTAGATTTGTGAAATATATAATGTATAACCTTTATAATTCCATTAGGAAGTTGAGAGTAATTCTCCAGAGTTACTATCGACAGTTACTCTCAGTTGCGAGATTTTACTCTTAGATGGTAATCTCAAGAACCGTATCCACTGTTGAATTGTATCTGTGCTCTCGAGAGTGAGTTTAAAAACCTAGCAAACAACTAACAAATAACTATAATTTTTCATTATTTTATATTATTATATCAAATGTTATACGGTGTTGTTGTATTTTATTTAAATTAAAGCTTAATATTTGGTTAAATCCGAGGTTAAATAATAATACTTCAATGTCAAGGCGAGAGGTATTGTAACGGCCACGTCAGATTTTTTATAAGATATTTTTGAACATATCTAGCTAGTACTTAACTGGAACTTTATCCAGAAGATACACCGGTTTTCTAACATCATCTACATGCATTAAACTTTTACCAATTAGACAACTCTTTAGACAATAAAACTCATTAGCTAGCCTCTTAGATTTCAGGCTAATATTTTCTAACTTAAATATTAATAAATTCGTCACTTAATTCTGTACCTGTAGATTTTAGTAGAGTGTAGCACCAAAATGAACGCACGGATACTGCAATATAAAATTTATTTATTACAAAAAATAATAATACCAATATCTACAATCAAATATAAAACCTATAGTACACAAATGTACATAATTTTCTCTTCATCCAGAACGTGTTAAAGATGTTTTGGCATTATTCAAGGCTGGCAGCTTCACGTTAGCATCTATAGGTAGACAAATCATCTGATTCAATTGTTTCGTTAAGAGCTTGTACCTGAAAACACACACATATCTATCAAAATTTGTATTCAACTTATTTAATTTGGCAACCATCTGATTAATTTTTTGGCTGTGTGTGCGGTTACCAGCCGCCAACACGCTCATGGTTGTCAGTGGAAAGTATTGAGCAGAACCTTAAGAGGCCCGTCTACTACCTAAAATCCAGCATAAAATGCACTAACGTAGCTAGTGTTTTGTGGCCAGTACAAGAATGGTCAAATTTTATTTCACCCAGGATTTAATAGAGAAAGAATGGATCTACAGATGTGTCTTTTTAAAATTTTGATTACAAAATTGTACATGAATATAAAAATTTCTAAAATTTCCTATTTTATGCAAACTTTACACTGTTATATCTCATGATACATATTATTTTTTAATATTTAGGCACATCTGTAGATCCATTCTTTTTCTATCAAATGTTTATAAAAACATTACCCTGAATAACTTACGTTATAAAAAAATTGTCTTTATCTGGTAGCATTAAAGAACTGCAGTAAAATTTAAAAAATAAATTTATCAAATAAAACATTGATATCTTGTAATCCATGATCGGTTGATTTTTGTTTCTGCGTAAAAAATATTGACAGGTGAGACGGGTGACATGTTGGCATACTAGCGCTATATAAGTCCTAAGTAAGATATTAAATGTAGTAATTGAACGGAGGATGGCTTCAACACAGCAGAGTTTTCCTGTGAATGAATCTTTTTATTCAGGTGATGCAAATTTCTGTGTTTGAATATTTTAGATTTTTATTTGTATATTTTAAATGGGCACCGGATTGTACGTATACATTTCTGTTTAAAGTCTAGATATGGCGGAAGGTTGTGTGATGGCCACGTCAGATTTTTAAAATTTGTTGCTTGTAAAGTCTACTTCTGCGCACATTGTACTGCGCAGTTTTGTCTCTGCCCACTAGTTTTATTACTCTGTGTTCGATGGACATAGTATAGTACGAGTTTCGGGCTGGTTTCAGGCAGCCCTAGCAGTGGGGAAAAGTGGAATGGAAATAAAAGTAAAGACGAGCCGCTTAAACTAATTTTTGTTGTACTTACGCGTCGGCTATAAAAACGTCCTTTGAGACCATAAAACGTTCGTTTAATTTCGGCGTGAAGTCTCCATATTTTGTTTTGAGTCCTAACATAAGTAGACCTTTAAAAAAATTGGTTAGTAATATTTCTTAAGGGATATTATATGCTATACCCATGTCGTATTGATCTAGCGATATTTCTCCGGATCCCATTTTGTCTAAACTGTTGTATAAGGATTCTGCAAAAATGTTATTAATTATTTTGTTGTTTAGTTATATTTTGAAACATACCAATGTGTTTTATTTGGAACAGCAAGGGAGGGTCACAAAAGTTCGTTCTGTACTCGATGCATTGCTGCAATAGGTTTAACAAAAAATCTATTGGGTTTTCTGGAACAACAGAACAAAAATTATTGACGAAAAAACATAAAAATGTTTTCGAAAATAATAAGAGTGGCTAACTTGGAACTCAAAAAATTTTGGGTGGTCACAAATTGGAAAATAACTTAATAGGGTAGTTTACCATAGTAGCAAATTAGCAATCCAGTCAATTATATTGAAAGGAGACCCCAGTAATAAGTTATTACAATGAAAAAAGTTTTCAAAAAGTTAATAGTTCTTTAAATATTTGAGATTTTACGTATCGTACATCCACGTCACAGTAATGCGTTCTCTCTCGAGCTCTCTCTCTCACACATCTATCTTATTCTGAATTATTGCAACGTGTATGCCGTCTATCTTTGTTCAACGTAGTGTCTCTTTATCTATGAACTGTCATGTAAAGTAATGTACTTTAAAAATTAATCACAAGAAATTAAATTTATTTATAACGATTTCTGCAAAATAAAGTTACACGTTAGGGACTTTGCTTCGCTGAGTCTTCGATATTAGCCGTAAAATATAAATAAAAACCATAGAGACAGACAAACGATATAATTGTCAAAATATTTAACCAATTTGATATTTTATAATACTTATTTCGTAGATATCGTGGATCCGTTATCATTCCAATCAATGTCATTAATTGAAGTAACAAAAATTAAATTAAATTCTTTGATAATTCCAATGTACCTTGCCCGAATTTTGTAGTAAAATATGTGCAGTTTAGCGCGCTAGCATAAAATCATAGTTTTTTGCTAAATCTGTAATGAAAATTGATAAGCTTTGCCCGAATACTCCCATTGCAAGATATGTTGAATGACATAGATCTGCGAATCATATAAGTAGTACTAAAACTCAGGATCAAATTTTTGAAAGCAAATTTATAAATTATATATGTAAATAATATATTTTCACGTGTATTCTTACATACAGTAATAAAGAAACTACCAAATTGTATTTTATATTTTGTAACATTTAAAAACACTTGATTTTATATGAGTACATTTTAATTCCAGCCCCATTGTTTGAGAAGATTTTCAGTTGTACATCTACGTCACACAAACTTTAAAAATTAATTACAGCTTTATTAAGAACAATTAAGGCTTATCAGTACTCTCAATCGCTTTCAAATAACATGAAGTTTCAATAAAAAATTTAAAAAAAGAAGGTAAACTACCCTATTGACGAAGAAAATTCTCTAGTAAAATCAGTCGGTTAAGTACCTACCGGGTTGGGCGGCAGTTAAATGCGCCCCCAAGAACTTAAAAAAATCATCGATCTTCCGTTGTTCCAAATACTTTTTCGCCTGTTTCAGCGGGGTGGTCAATTCATCTTCATCGCCGTAACAACTGAAATACTGGTACTCAAAATCAGTTTCCTCTTGTTCGTTGTCATCAAATGCTGGATTTTCACTACACTTGCTGCTGTTGTCCGCTTGGTCTTCTGATGTGAATATTGGCGGCAGGAATCCGCTAGTCTGAGAATTAGGTGGTTTCTTTGAAATTTTGATCACTTTCTTCTCGATGTTAAGAGAGGGCAAAGAGCATAATTTGACTGTTGGTTTCTTGGAGACTTCGAGAGATTTTGAAGGTTTGAAGGCTTGTACTTGTTCGTCTTTTTCTACGCTTTTCACTCGAGATTTTGACTTCTCTGATTTCTTTTTAGTATCTTCTGAATGAACTGGATTACTCATTGTGATTGTGAATTTTGTACAAATAAAAGCAAAAGTTAATCGTGTTATATAAGAGTATAAAAAATGTACGTGCTACGTAAAAAAAAGTACAACTGTCAATGGAACAGTTGTGACAAAAGAAGGGATAGTTTCAAGGCTTGCTACTTTACTGGAAATCGTAGTTAAAAGCCCTCCCATACATTCATCGTACGTACATCGTACTGTCGTATAGACGTCATGGAGACTAGTATTGGTCGAATTTTAGACGTCTTATGCGGTAGTCTTTAAGTCGTCATTATGTTGTTCAGTTTTAAATCTGTAGATATTGTTCAAGATTGAAATCTACAAAATTCAAGATGCAGAATTTTAAAATTTTGCTTTAAAATCAAAATGACAATTTTTGTTATTTTTTGAAAACAAATATCTTTTATTTTGTACTTAATGTTAAAAATTGGTTTTATACGTTCATTTTCAGTAGATAAAGTATTACTTTAACATCGAGGGTAGATAAAATAAAATTTGAGTAGATAAAGTAAAATTTGAGTAGATAAAGTAAAATTTGAGTAGATAAAGTAAAATTTGAGTAGATAAAATAAAATTTAAGTAAAATAAGAATATTTTTACACAAATTAACATTAAGTACAAAATAAAATAATATATTGTACACGACGATAAAGAGTCTTTATCGACACGTGAAAGATAGCCCACTCGTTCCTTCGTCACTCGTGAACTAACATCTTTCACTTTTCGATAAATGATCTCTTTATCGTCTTGTATAATAAATTACTATTAATTTTAAACGAATTAAAAAAAATTTGATCGGTTATTTCGCAGATCCAACATATTAAAATTTGAAGTTAATTCGCTTATAAATAAAAGCTGTACAGTGGAGCGCGAAAACCCTCTTTTTACAAATGCCAAAATTATTCTTCCCCTCAAACAAAAATTGTTTGTTATTTTTATGTTTAACAAAACAATAAACGCTACAGAATAGCGTGCGGAATCAATGTTTTTGACTGTTTTCTGCCATAGGATCACCTTAAGACGATCAAGTGCTTAGTTATATATAAAGCCTTGTTCACATAGCTTGTGTCATGTCATGTCTGTGTCATGTCATTATGTTATGTTATTTCTATTGACAGACATTTTCAGGCTTGGTCACATAGCTTATGTCATGTCATGTCTGTGTCATGTCATTATATACACATTTTGTGTAAAGTATCACAACGGAGAAAATTAATTTGGAGTCGCAGGCATTTACTAATGGAAAATAAGATAAATTTGTATTAGTAAATTTACAAGAAACATTTTAATAAAATTGGGAATGGTATATTTTAAATTGTACTTACTTTTTATTGTTTTTATTATTTTATTATCTTCATAATCAGGTTTTATTTTATCATACAAGCTTTATTCTTAACTTATTGGTAAGTTTTTATCTATATTAATAATAAATGTGTAATTTTGACAGATATAGACATAGACATATAGCAGTGAAAGTTGAGTTCAAATCAACTGTTATGTTATGTCAAAAAAAATAACATACGAGACATACCCTATGTGAACTACTTCATTAGTTTACCGTGTGCTCAACATATTGACATGACACAAACATGACATGACATAAGCTATGTGAACCATACAGGTAAATGAAAATCAAAACTGGTCCAATCGAATTTAAAAAAAATATTTTCTAACTTCTAATAATTTCGTCATTTTATTCTGTACCTGCATATTTTAGTAGAGTCAACTCACTCCAATATAAAATTTATTTATTATATACAATAATAATAAAAATCACTACAAAAAAATATAAAACTTAAAATACGCAAATATATATTTTTTCTTCATCCTGAACGTAAAGACGGTAGCTTCGTCTTAGGTCCAAAAGGTTCTCCAGGTATTTGAATCATCTTGTCCAATTGTACCATTAAGAGGCCATACCTGTAAACATACGCACATATCTATCAAAACTTGTACTCATCCTATTTAGTGGCTACCATTAAATATGTATTTTTGACCGTGTGTGCGGTTACCAGCCGCCAACACGCTCATGGTTGTCAGTGGAGAGTATTGAGCAGAACCTTAAGAGGCCCGTCTACTACCTAAAACCCAGCATAAAATGTACTAACGTAGCGAGTGTTTTGTGGCCAGTACAAGAATGGTAAAATTTTAATAGAGAAAGAATGGATCTACAGATGTGCCTTTTTACAATTTTGATTAAAATTTTTTACATGCATATAAAAATTCCGATTTTATGCAAACTTTACACGGTTATATCTCATAATACAAATTAACTTTTAAAATTTAGGCACATCTGTAGATTCATTCTTTCTCTATCAAATGTTTATAAAACATTATTCTGAATGGATAATAATCTGACAGTTACTCGCAACGAAAACACTTTTACAGTATTACTTCAAAATGGCATTGCATAGCTAGTACGAGTTTCGGGCTGGTTTCAGGCAGCCCTAGTAGTGGGGAAAAAATCGAGAGTATTCTAGGAATTCGATAAAAACGAGCCGCTTAAATTAATTTTTTCGGCGATTGACATTAAAAGTGCTGTTTTTTGACAGCTGACAGTCAGCAAAGTGTCACTTTTGCTGCGTTGGCAGCAAAAATAGTAAAAAAAGCCTAGGCAGCAAAATTAATTGTTACTATGGTGAATCAACAAATTTGACATGTAACCTAACCTATTTTGTTTGTTCATAGCAACTGTCAACATACGCATAGCAACATAATTTGATTGCGATACCTATCAATATATTATTTAAAATAATCACTAAATTAATATTAATTAATAACAATCGCCGAAAAAATAATGTGTTTAACTAGACAAAAAAATTAGATTTGCTGCCTAAGCTAGATTCATAGCCTCGGCTGCGCCTCGTGTATGAAACTCTAGCCGCGGCAGCAATCTAATTTTTTGCACTTCCGGGACTAAAACTCTTCTTTAGTCTTTATTTTTAGGGTCTAAGGTTCTTAATTTGATCCCAAGGAATAATTTTTCATATTTAATCCCGTTGTCAAGAAATTGAATTAATTATTCCCGTTGTCAAGTAAATACGTGCTATTTGTTAGAGAGTATCTATGGTAACAATATATATATTTGTCATAAAATTTACTGTCAAAATTGCAAAATGTGTATTCTTTTAAACTATTTTGCATTCATTTGATGATGAAGTGCAAAAAATAACGTATATACCACAGGACTAAAGTATCTTTAATCCCTCAGGTGATTATTTCCCTCACCTTCGGCTCGTGAAATAAACTTCACCCTCAGGATTAAATCATGCACTTTAGTCCCTCAATATATAATATACTATTTTTTGCCTAGCTAAACAAACATCTATTTGTTGTACTTACGCGTCGGATATAAAAGCGTCTTTTGAAACCATGAACTGTGGGTTTAATTTCGGCCTAGGATCTCCGAATTTTCTTTTTACTCCTAACATAAGTAGACCTTAAAAAAATTAGTTAGTAATATTTTTTAAGGAATATTTTATGTTATACCCATGTTATATTGGTCTAGGGATATTTCTCCGAATCCCATTGGGTCTAAACTTTTGAATACGGATTCTGTAAAAATGTTAATGATTATTATGTTGCTTACTTATATTTTGAAACATACCAATGTGTCTTAATTTGAACAGTAAGGGAGGTGCACAATTATTATTTCTGTATTCCAAGCATTGGTCTATTAGATCTATTAAAAACTCGATTGGATTTGCTGAAACAGTTATTATTATCTTGGATTTTTTATAAGCAATGGTATGTCATACTACGGCGCAGGCACGTAGTCAGGGGGGGGGGGGGCTTGAGGGGCTGAAGCCCCCCCCCCCCGAAATTCTAATCAATTTCGTTAAAATACATCCATGTGTATCTAAATGTCTGAAAATGTATTAAAAATTATCCATTTTGTTGAAATGTATTCATATTTATTTGAATTAAAGCAAAATGTGAAGCATCAATTATTATTATTTGTACTAAAAATACTAAATTATATATTTTTTTGTTCTAACCTTTCGTAAAAATTTTTTTAAGAGCCCCTCCTCAAAAAAAAAGTTCTGAATACAGGCCTGATAAAGAAACATTATAATTTGTCAACATTATAATAAAACCCCTCCCCTCCATTTCCTAAAAAATGTAGCAAACATCACACTTTAATGATAATGTTGTACATTAGTCGTAGATAAAATAAGATATCTGTTGGTTAAGAGGATATTATTCCTAACATGAATTCCGAATTTTCATTTTGACGAATTCAGTTTACCCCTCCTTCCTCCTGCCTAAACGGTCAGAAATATACGTCAGAGATAAAAACAAGTTGAAAACCCGCCCTTTTTGACACTATCATGAGTTTTGCCGTAAAATAGGCAAGATTTGTTCAAAAAGTCATCATTTTCTGGAACAAAATACAGCCGCAAAAACAAACTTACAAGCTTGAAATTTTCTATACTTCTAAATAAAGGTTATTACTCCAGTCAAAATACGGGGGAGGGTTGTATTATTACTGGCAACTACCAGATTTGGTCTAGTATAGGTTTTTTGGGTCGCTGATCACGAATTTAGGGGTCATTTTGTAAAGAAATGTGCGGAACACCCTTAAATTTGCAAAAATTACCCCCAAAATGGGGTATTTTTTATATATTCGCACTTTGAGTGCCCAGATTTGGCACATAGGGGTTTTTTGGGTCGCTGATCAAGAATTTCGGGGATTTTTTTATAAAAAGTAATATTTCACCCTTAAATTAGCACAAAGTGCGAAAATAACAAAGACACCCTTTTTGGGGGTAGTTTTAGGTAATTTAAGGGTGAAATATTAATTTTTATTTTAAAAACCCCGAAATTCTTGATCAGCGATCCAAAAAACCTATATGGACTAAATCTGGACGCTCAAAGTGCGAATATAGCAAAAATACCCTTTTTGGGGGTTGTTTTAGCTAATGTATGGGTGAAATATTAATTTTTATAAAAAAATCCCCGAAGTTCTTGATCAGCGACCCAAAAAACGCATTTGTGCGAAATCTGGGCACTCAAAGTGCGAATATATAAAAAAACAACCCATTTTGGGGGTAGCTTTTGCGAATTTAAGGGTGTTCCGCACATTTCTTTACAAAAAACCCATACTAGACCAAATCTGGTAGTTGCCAGTAATAATACAACCAAACCCGTATTTTGATTGGAGTATATGTACAGTCCGCTATCTCAGTAATATATCAATATTTAGGTTTTTTATATACTTAACTTATTGTCAAAAATGGGTGTATTTTTTAATGCAATTAAACATTTTGCAAGCAAGCAAGCGGACTATTTTCATCCCTTATGCACATAATAGTAACAAAATTAATACTATATGTTGTACCATGCAGTCAGGATTTGTTCCAGAAAAATAGTCTATTTTTCGAGTGGAATTATGTCCTCTTAAGTACCTACCAGGTTGCTCGGCAGTTATATGCGACCCCAAAAACTTAAACAAATCTTCAACGTTCCTTTCCTTCAAGTAATCCTGCGCTTGTCTCATCGGAGTGAGGACAGTAATCTCATCCTTGCTTTGAGTGCTAGCATAGTGAAACGCAGAGTCACTATGAGAGCTGCTTCTGTCTACGTCACGTCCGTCAAACATCGCACGTATCTGTTCAGAACACTTACACACAGAGTCATCTCGGTAGTCTAGAAAGTCAGCATAGTTGCTTTCTTCTTCGCCGTCGTATCGCCCATACATCGATCTGTAGATTGCCGGCAAGAAGCTGTCTTTCGATTCTTTCGATACTGCCCGAGATAACTCTTTGACACTGAGGCAGATTTTACTGCTGAGGTGAGAGATTGTGTCGTGAAGGGAAGGCAAAGTGGATGAAGGTGACACTGTGAGGGAAGATCGTTCAGATAGCTTCGAGGCTAGTAGTTCTTCTTCTTTAATGCGGGCTGCTTCTTCTAGTAGCTTCGCGCGGTTGATATCGTCCTGGCGTTTCAAGCCCTCGATTTCTATTTTGCTCTTCTCGACCATCTTGTACGCGTGTTGGAGGTCTTGCAGGTTTTTCTGCATCTCTATAGTGCTGACGCTTGCTATGGAGCCTCGTAGTTTCTTTTCTATTTCGCGTTTGTTTTTGTCTAGTTTACTTTTCTTGTCCCTCAGCAGGCGTTCTGTTTTCATCCGTTCTGTTTCTTGCTCTCTTAGGAGCTTTAAACGCTCTTTGATTTGGTCAAAGGTGAGAGAAGGTTCATCTATGCTACTACTTCGTCTTCGAGGACGCTCTCTTGGAACTTTTTTTTTTGAAGCTCTTGCGCCTGGAGTTCTGATGATAGGAAAAGTCTTGTCTACAAGGAAAAATAGAGTTATAAAATTTAGTTATAAAATAATATAAAATAACTTTTTCTCTCCTCGGGTAAATTATGTAGGAATCCATAGTTTCAATAAAAAATATCAACGGGTACAGCTTTTACAAAAGGATTTCTAAAATGTATAAAAATATATATTTTAATCTAGACTGAATTTAGACCGAATTTAGACTGAATTTAGACCGAATTTAGACTGAATTTCCGACTCGCTCAAAATTTAGTTATAAAATAATATAAAATAACTTTTTCTCTCCTCGGGTCAAATTATGTAGGAATCCATAGTTTCAATAAAAAATATCAACGGGTACAGCTTTTACAAAAGGATTTCTAAAATGTATAAAAATATATATTTTAATCTAGACTGAATTTAGACCGAATTTAGACTGAATTTAGACCGAATTTAGACTGAATTTCCGACTCGCTCAAAATTTAGTTATAAAATAATATAAAATAACTTTTTCTCTCCTCGGGTCAAATTATGTAGGAATCCATAGTTTCAATAAAAAATATCAACGGGTACAGCTTTTACAAAGGGATTTCTAAAATGTATAAAACAGCTGTTGAGCATTCTTGTACTGGCCACAGAACACTCGCTACGTTAGTATGTTTGGATTTTAGGACATAGACGAGCCTCTTAAGGAATGTGTACCTTTAACTGATTCATCATCGTTTTGGAACGACACTCTTCTTGAAGAAGGGGGGGCCGATGAAAATTTTGAATCACAAAGTCCTAAGTCGTCATCATCAAAACTTTTGTCCGTTGATGATGCTCTCTGTAAAAATATACATTTTTAAAAGAATGTTGTCAAAGAATAATATCAATTTCTTTTCAAGGAAGTTTCGAGAATTCTCGATTTCTCGAGAACTATTTATCGTCTCGTAGTTTTGAATTCTCGTCCCCTTTCGAAAATCCGACCCGAGAAATTTATTGGCTCTCGTTTCGTAAATTCGAGACGAAACGAGAATGAGACGAGAAATTTCTTCATTCACAATACGAAATAAGTAGTTATAGTCAGTTGGTATAGTTAACGTTAGTGATTTGTCATGAGCGTTTCACTTGTAGCATTCACAATAACGAAATTAGCTCCACGTAATTACAGTTAGCGCAGGGATTTGCAAACTCCAAACCTGTACTTAGTAGTTCATGATTTTTTAACTACCAATCAGAATCTAGATCGAGAATTTCAAGCGTCAAACATGTAGTTGTTGCATGGCCGTTCACACTTGAGATGTGTTTGTAGCAAATAGACTTCTTCTTCCAAGTTTCAAATAAATTCCCATTAGGTTAGGCCTTTGACCATATATAGGTATAGACAGATAACACTCAATGCTGTAGTATACAATGTTGTGAAGGCAAGAAGTACGGTAGCGGGGAGCAGCAGCTATAGGGTGAGGACACGATAGAGTGTTGCACATTGCTGAATTCTGGTTTGTTGTCATGGAACAGACAATGAAAATAGGCAAACGAAACACTTCAAGGTGTCTGCAGGTCATACACACCGCTACGCTAGTGTTAGTAACTCAAATACGAATTACCCAAAAATTTTGATATTTGGTATTTTACAACTGTATACGAATAGGAAGAGCTCATTAGATTTTGGTACAAATATCTTCACCGGAAGTGATATTTTTTGAAGATTGAAAAGATTAAGTGTCAAAAATTTCTATAAATTTGGATAAATATAGTATTTATTTGTAATAAGAATAAGAGGAAAAGTTATTTGCAATTTACATTATAAAAAATTGTCTTTATCTGGTAGCATTAAAGAACTGCAGTAAAATTTAAAAAATAAATTTATCAAATAAAACGTTGAAATCTTGTAATCCATGTTCGGTTGATTTTTGTTTCTGCATACAAAATATTGACAGATGAGACGGGTGACAAGTTGGCATACTAGCGCTATATAAGTCATAAGCTATTAAATGTAGTAACTGAACGGAGGATTGCTTCAACACAGAAGAGTTTTCGTGTGAATGAATCTTTTTATTCAGGTGATACTAATTTCTGTGTTTGAATATTTTAGATTTTTATTTGTATTATTTTAAATGGGCACCGGATTGTACGTATACATTTCTGTTTAAAGTCTATTGTGTGATGGCCACGTCAGATTTTTTAATAGCCAAACATCGTATGTGCCGTTTTAAAGACATGGACGTATTTGTGTTGTATGGAAAGGCAAAGTTCTTACATTTTTGGATTGAAAAACGACTTCCAGTTCATCTTTGTACTTCTGGATGAACAGATTTGCATCGCAGTCGCACCGCTTTTGCTTCAGACAGGGAAAGCTGTCTTGCTGACTCTGACTGTCGGTGGAAGGCTTCTTCACTGAAGTCCTAGGGCTGACGATGGCAGATCCCGAGTCTTTGGAGCCCCTTCTAGAGGTCGTAGATCCACTTCTGCCTGACACGGAGTCGTCTTGAACCAGAGTGACGTGTTTGACCCCCGCGAAGCTTGCTGGTCGCGGCAATATCTCCTTCGGCTGGGATATCGAGGGGTTTTTTTTACTAAATGACATTTTTGGGTAAAGTTTAATCGCGTAAATAAATTGACGACTTTGTTGCTATGAAACGAATATTGTTTTTTTTTACTTGATATAGTTTTCCTTAAATAAATTGGTACATTATTTATTTATGAAAATTAAAAAGGATAATATAATTATATATGGGTACAGTTAATTTTAAATACAATTTGCTGAATCTGGTAGTATTAAACAATAAATTCTACTTTTTTAAATTCCATTATCTTGTTGTCCATGATATGAAATTTGTTTCTACACAAAATTTGAATGATTATGACATGACAGTACAGTTGACATCTTTTGCTTGCATCTTGGTTTACATATTACATGAACATGAAACTATTAAAATGTAAAAACTATTTATTAGATTAGTAGAATAAGCAGAATTAGGCGAGATGTCGTGTGCTAGCCACAGCAGATTTTTAACTATATTCTAGTTTATTATTCTTATCTCTTACATAACAAAATCTGACAATATTTTATCGTTTATACCGTGAGTTTATTTTAACGTGAAACATGGAATTTTTCATATCCATGGTTACGAATTTGACAGCAATGTATTAGAGCGTTCTTTTTAAAATCGAACATAGGGAATCAATATAACTGTATTATTCTTGACTAATATAACATATTTGGGCAGCTGTAATAGTTCCAAGAGACACTTTCAACATAAACTTTTAATTGTTTAAACTATACCTACATCGTATTTCCAGGTAGCATCAGTTTGACTCCAATTAACAAATTCAAATGTTGCTACCTGGAAATACGATGTATAGGTATAGTTTAAACAATTAAAAGTTTATGTTGAAGGCGTCTCTTGGAACTATTACAGCTGCCCAAATATGTAATATTAGTCAAGAATAATACAGTTAAATTGATTCCCTATGTTCGATTTTAAAAAGAACGCTCTAATACATTGCTGTCAAATTCGTAACCATGGATATGGAAAGTTCTATGTTTCATGTTAAAATAAATTCACGGTATAAAATCTTTCAACCCTAATTTAAATTCTTAAAGGGTAGTCTACCTGACTCCAATTCGTAAGACACCCTTGTTTAATAGCGGATGTTTCAAAATCTTATCCAAAAAATTATCAATGACGGTAGAATACTAAAAGATAAATAAATTAAATAATGAAATTCAATTAGTAAAACTGCATTCTTGCATATTGGAAGGGCAAATTTATATTCAGAATTTTAAACATTTTCAGGTGACATACATATACAGGGTGTTCACAACTACGTGCATATATTTTGATGGTACACAGTCTAAAGCCTCATTCACAATACGAAATTAGTAGTTATAGTCAGTTGTATAGTTAACGTTAGTGATTTGACATATGCATTTTACTTGTAGCGTTCACAATAACGAAATTAGCTCCACGTAATTACAGTTAGCGCAGGGATTTGCAAACTCTAAACCTGTACTTAGTAGTTCATGATTTTTTGTATAAACTACCAATCAGAATCTAGAACGATAATTAATTTTGACGTTTGACATCTAAGATGACATTAATATTCGCACCTTTGTCATAGAGATATTTACAATTTTGTATCATATTTATAAATGCTTCTTTAGTCATTTATATAAAAGGATTATTATGAAAGGAAACTTTAAGTAAACAAAATAAGCGAACAAACTGACATTTCTGACTTCTGACGCTAAATTCAAAACTAGTTTGTTTTACTAGGCTAACTACAACATTAATTTTGTAATAGGATAGCAAATTAGCAATCCAGTCAATTATATTGAAAGGAGACCTCAAAAATCTGACGTGGACACCACATGACTTCCTTGTACGCCTTGTGTGTTCATACTTTTCTTAATAACTAAAATGTAGAATAATATAAAAAATTATTTTAACTTATTATACTAGTATACTCACAAATATATTTTAGTCATTTTATTTAAACTGCAGAAGAAGATATAAAGCATATTTTACTATTGTCACTGTCATGTCATAAACATATAAATTTTACGTAGTAACAAATGTTAATCGATCATGGACTACAAGATACCGAAATACTAAATTATACATATATACTTTAATTATTCCTAAATGATACCAGATACAAAAATATTTATAAAATACCGATTGTAGGTAATAATCATATAATCTTTCATTTAAAATTAAAAAATTTGTCTTAAATTAAATATTTATCGAAATATTTAAAAAAAGTACTACTTCCGGTTTGTAGATTGAAACAAAAAATAGGAGGTGCACAACTAGATGCTATAACAGTCCTAAATACAAAATTTCAACTTTTTACGTCTAACCGTATTTGAGTTATGCGACACACATACGTCCGTACGTACGTACGCACGTACGTACAGACATCACGACGAAACTAGTCATAATGGATTCAGAAAAGGTCAAAACGGATATTTCCGTCAAAATCTGAAAACCGAAATTTTTCGCGATTACAATACTTCCTTACTTCGTACAAGGAAGTAAAAATGAGTTATTGCCATGAAAAAAGTTTTCAAAAAGTTAATAGTTCTTTAAATATTTGAGATTTTACGTATCGATACATCTACGTCACATTAATGCGTTTTCACGTGTATTCTTACTTACAGAAATAAAGAAACTACCAAATTGTATGTAACATTTAGAAACAGTTGATTTTACATGAGTATATTTTAATTCCAGCCCCATGATTTGAGAAGATTTTCAGCTATACATCTACGTCACACAAACTTTAAAAATTAGTTACAGCTTTATTAAGAACAATTAAGGCTTAGCAGTACTCTCAATCGCTTTCAAATAACATGAAATTTCAATAGAAAACTTTTTAAAAATATGGTAAACTACCCTATTTTGAACGACAATAGTCAAAACTAACTGATTAACTATATCTATAATTACCAACAACTATACCTACTGAAGTAATGATTATAACTACTAATTTCGTATTGCGAATGAGGCTTTTAAAATATGAATATTACGCTTACCCAACTTGAGTGAGTCAAGTATAGATATATTTTTACCGTGTGTGCGGTTTCGCTCCTGGTTGTTTGTGGATACTTTCATGCAGTCTGGTACCTGAGTTTAAATCTGCAAATTACAAATAATTATTTTTCTGTAAACGGCAACGTTTAGCAACGTACTATTAGCGGCCCTCTAACATTTAGTACTGTGCACTAACCATTTATTTAGTGCCATAAAAGTGTTGCTTCAACACAATATATGTTCATTTATTTTAAAGTTTAAACCTTTAATTGTAGTGTCTACGTTTAAAGGTGTCATTAAATATTGCGGTGCCCTTTTCGTCTAGGTTTTGGCGCCGTGGAAAGATTTTTACCTGTGGTTCAACCCTTAGTAGACAGGGTAGTAAGATAGATAAGAATTGTTACTGGTAAATGCTTAGATTTTTTGTCACGTATAAATTTTATTATTATTATCTTTTGTGTATTTTTTTTAATATTTCAAACATTACTTGGATGTGACAGTTTTCCAGATGACTATACCGGGGACCAGAAAAAATAGTACGCTCGAAATAATTTTTTATTAATGAAACAATCGTTATAATAGATATTTATACACCAAGTGAGATACATGAATGTTTATTCAAGAGAAGAAAGTTTAGCCCCCGAGCCCGAAGGGCGAGTGGGATAATTTCTTCGAGTGAATAAACATTCGTATCTCACGTGGTTTATACAAAATTTTATTCAATTTTGACGAAATTATTTCAAATATATGAATTATAAATTTATTTTGACATAACAAAAAAAAACTAATCAAAGTAATCGTTAGTGGCAAGTTGTCATTGTTTTTATGCATTTTTGACGTAATAATAACAGTTTATAACGTCAGAGTGATTTAAAAATGTGTTGAGTGATTTTTAAAAAAATTAATTCACTTGTGAATAAACATTTATTTAAAGTTGTTGCTATGAAGTTAATAATAGCAGTTTATAACTTCAAAATTAAAAATAAATTAAAAAAATTATGAGTAAATTAGGGATAAGGAGACATCAAATAGTATATTATATATTGAAGGACTAAAGTGCATGATTTAATCCTGAGGGTGAAGTTTATTTCACGAGCCGAAAGTGAGGGAAATAATCACCTGAGGGATTAAAGTTACTTTAGTCCTGTGGTATATACGCTATTTTTTGCACTTCATCCTCAAACGAATGCAAAATAGTTTAAAAGAATACACATTTTGCAATTTTGACAGTACATTTTATGACAAATATTTATATTGTTACCATAGATACTCTGTAACAAATAGCACGTATTTACTTGACAACGGGATTAATTAATTCAATTCCTAGACAACGGGATTAAATATGAAAAATAATCCCTTGGGATCAAATTTAGAACTTTAGTCTCTAAAAATAAAGACAAAAGAAGTGTTTTAGTCCCGGAAGTGCAAAAAATTTTTTAACTGTTATTTGTCTCAACTCACGGGTACTCATTTATGATTTAAATGTAACAACCTCACATTTTGAGTATAATATACCAATTCACGGGTATTATTAGGTGTGCAGCTCCACAGATGTTTGAGTTATAAAATTCCGAAAATTCGCCCGACAAAAAATAAAACCCTATCGGCTCTTAATTTAACGACCGTTTTAATGCCTGTTATATTTCAACTTCTTCACCTTTAGTGTTAAACTAAAAGCAGCCATAAAACTGACCAATCAGAGTCGAGTTATGGAGGCTGGAATATATTTTATATCTTTATGAGAGTATAAAATAATATCAATGATTGACAATGTAAGAAAACAATTGTGTTACCTTGCTGTTGGCAAGGAAACCTAGTTGCAATTATCTTTTTTAATTATTGTTTATTTATGCGGTAACCAGGATACGGTTAAATAACTGTGTACTGTTTTTATTTGTGAAAGTGGAATAAATCATAGATAGATTTATTTTACTTTTCTTAGAATTTTTACAGGTAGTTTTAGCTTAGGTAAACCATAATATTTTGGTTAGTAATCTTTTAAGACGTATTGTCAACTGTTTCAGCTTGACTTATTTTTAAAGAAAACATTTTTTTTGAAGATACTTAACTTGGAAAATGATGTAAAAATTATATCTTATTATAGAATTACTGCTAGATGCGACAAAAAATATTTCAAAAGGTAGTTTTAAACTGAAATGACTTTATTTTCTGTCGGCGCTTTTGAAAAAAAATAAGAAAGGGTATAATTTTCGTCAACCCTTAAATTTTGTCATTATACGAGTATATTACAATTTTTTTTAAACTAAAAGTAAACAATATATCATATTTTTATTATTATCATATAATACATGACTTAATACTTAAACTATGTTACTTAAATAAATCTAATTTACTTATAGACGAAGAGCTAGCGGTCAAATTAGTGTGGACATTTTATTAGTCGTGAAATTGAAGGACTTTGGTCTTGCATATCTACTGAAGATGGAATGTCCAGTCTGCCAGTCCTAAGTGGCCGGATTAGGCTTCCTCAAGTATATAAAGTTGAGTTACAAAAATGTTAATTATATAAATTAAGAGTTCTGGCGTGTTTAGAGGTGGAAATAAACGTTATTGCCAGAACGTTTCTACTCCTCCAATCTTAAATATACCAAATAAAAAATAATAAATGTCATTTGAAATTTTCATAAATGTCAAAAGTTTACTTGTTATTTTGTTTATGTGCTTACCTATGCAAAAAATAATAGCTGATAACCCAAAATAGTTATTTATGTTACAAGGACGAAAAATACGACTATGGAAAATTGCCGAACGAGGCAAAGCCGAGTTCGGCAACCTTAGGAGTACGAGAGCTTTCTCGTCCGTGTATCATACACTATTTTTTATTCGATTGTAAGTGAGAACTTAAAATAACTAGAATATTAATATTTTATTATAAATTATTCTAAATTTTTGTTTAGTTTGCTAATTGTAGTTATCTGCGAAACAGACAAATGAAACAAAAAAGAACAAAAAATTATTCGACTGTGTCAGTTTGCTTAAAAAAACGCGTTTGCGTACGAAAAGTACTTCTCGGCCTAAGACGAAAAGTGGGTCACCTAGCAACGGCACAAATATTAATACTCTACCTAAAAGGTTAGCTTTTCGTCCGAATATGTTAACCAAAAAGCGTCACTTTTTGACATATGATTATTTGACTTGAGGAAGCCTAATCCGGCCACTTAGGATTGGCTAGACATTCCATCTTCAGTAGATATGCAAGGCCCAAACCCTTCAATTTCACGACTAATAAAATGTCCACACTAATTTGACCGCTAGCTCTTGGACAATAGGATATTAATAGGTAAATACACTCGAGGAAAATAAAAACGCACCACTCGAAATTGCACCAAAAATGGCAGAATTTCAAAGTGCGATATCTCGGTTGCATTTCGACGAAATTGGATGAAGACTCCTTCATAGTCAAAATGGTAAGAAACCGAAAAAAGTGCAAAAATATAGCAGTTTTTGAGATATTCAAAAGTGTTCCGGGGGGTTGCCGAGGTCGAAAACTTGGATTTTGCATCTCAGTCACATTCTATACAAGAAAAAAAATAGAAACCTACTACCACCACTTGATGCAACTTAGGCCCATTATAACCATGACAAGGCCACTGGACTATATCTTTAATGCGATGATAGCCAATGTGACAAAAAATCCACTCCCGCCTCCCTAAGAAAAAAAAATGTACCTGATGTCCACAAAGGTCCAACTTTGGCAGCTCATACGCAGTGCCAAAAAAAATCGTGGACCTTATTGGCCAACAGGGTAATAAACATCAGATTTTTTACCTCTCGCCACTCATATCTGTAAGAGAGGTATTGTAATCATGCTAAAATTTCGATAGTGAATTTTCAATGGATAAGCACGTTTTGAGGTCCCTAGAACACGATTTTGATAATTTCGCGATGATGTCTGTGTGTGTGTGTGTCTGTGTGTGTGTGTGTGTGTCAGGATGGATGTTGGAGGTACGATAACTCAAATACCACTGAATAAAAAAATTTGAAATTTTGTATATAATATTCTGACACCCTAGATTAGATCTGATTAGATTTTGGTGTTGATCGTGCTACCGGAAGTGGTAGTTTCTTGAAGATCTGAAGAGTTTTTCTGGAATATCCTCACAATTTATGAATTAATAGGAATTTTTGTAATAACATTGTATACTAAATGTTACTGTCTACAATATGTATTCAAAACGTTGTTTCTATCTAGCACCATTTTCCAATTACAAGAAGTTAAAAATTCTACAAATTTGTTACAATTTTTATTTATCTGCCTACCTATAGAAACAAAAAATAAAATATTTGAGTGTTAATGTCATATAAATTTTTGACTTTTTGGCAAATTGAAATGGAAAATATGAAATGTCATTTAGTATTTATAAGGTGATAATAAACTTTAATAATATTATAAATACTACAATTCCCGAATTCCCTTCTAGTACAATGGTATATTTGTGAGTAAGTACCTTCATACACACTTAGTAAAATAGTAGAGTATATGGCGAGAGGTCATGTGTTGGCCACATCGGATTTTTCCTTTAAGGACCTACGATGATTTGGCGCGGTTATGAATTTTTGAAAAATAAGTCTTCAACGTTTTCAGAACTCGAAGATTCATCCAATTTCGTCGAAATGCAACCGAGATATCGCACTTTTAAATGTTGCCATTTTTGGTGCATTTTCGAGTGGTGCGTTTTTATTTTCCTCGAGGGTATATCAAGTAATCTTCACATTCTTGAACCATTCTGGGGATTGTATTTGTCAAGTTTTCGTCTTCCTCGTGGTCTACCCTCCCACCACCTTCCTGAGTTCCTTGCTGGTCATGCTCTTGGGTCTCTCTATCGGTAAGCCAAGTCCTCGGTGCCACACCAAGCTAGCGAGGACCCCAAGGGCTCTGCTCACAGCGAACATAACAGTGTAGAACTCCATCTCCTGAAGGCCGTAGTACTGCAGAAGGACTCCTGAGTGCGCGTCCACGTTCGGCCAGGGGTTGGCTACCTTCCCCGTCGCCTTTAGCACCTGGGGGAGAAAGAGGGTTTAAACTTCGTCGCTTAGGGTACGAATTCTCGTCTTAGAAAGAGAGGCATACGCTACTGTCTGTTCTACAGAATATCTGTTATTCTCATGTTGACGTTCGTAGTGTTTTGCTTCGTGTAACGCTGTGAATTTTGTAATTATTTGTAGTTATATTTTAGTTTTCTTTGAAAATTAAGTGAAGTGCAGCGTAGCATAGTACCATAGTAGCAAATTAACAATCCAGTCAATTATATCGAAAGGACACCTCAAAAATGTGTTATTGCCATGAAATAAGTTTCAAAAAGTTAATAGTTCTTTAAATATTTGAGATTTTACGTATCGATACATCTACGTTACAATAATGTGTTTCGCGTGTATTCTTACTTACAGTAATAATAAAGAAACTACCAAATTGTATTTTATATTTTGTAACATTTAGAAACAGTTGATTTTCCATGAGTACATTTTAATTCCAGCCCCATTGTTTGAGAAAATTGCAGCTATACATCTACGTCACACAAACTTTAAAAATTAATTACAGCTTTATTAAGAACAATTAAGGCTTATCAGTCAGTACTCTCAATCGCTTTCAAATAACATGAAGTTTCATATATAATACCACTAGTGTTCCAAGTTATGTCGACAATTTTTGTTGCTGTATCACGAATGGTTATTACGCTTGATTGAAAATTGCACGAGTGCTATTTTCTTAAGCGTAATAATCATGAGTGATGCAGCCACAAAAATTGTCTACATAACTTGGAACACGAATGGTATTCGGAGGACAATTCACCGAATAAAAATGTATTCTTTCTTTATGAAAATGATTTATAAATAGCTTCACTTCCATTACAACAGTTATAACAATAGGATTTTGATTAATAAAGATATATTCAATTGTTTAAAATTGTCGATTGGATCACTAGTGAAAATTGTCGAAAAATTATGTCGCTGCGAGCACTAGTGATAAATTGTCGAAAAAATTCGTTTCAATTGGTGGAAAATTTATAAATCCTCAAAATTGATTGGTCCATTTTTGACAGATGACACATGAGTTGAATTGTCAATAAAAAACTTTTTAAAAAAATGGTAAACTATGAGGTGAAATTTCACCTCGGCGTATTTTTAGTCGATTTCGATGAATCTTCGAGGGCGAAAAACTTTGAAGTGTCTACTTTAAAGTCATGCATGCGAACTTTAGCGTCACCCCTTCCTGTGAAAAAAATGCTTTTAAATCGAAAAAATATCTTTGACGATGTGTATATAGTAAACAAAAAAATTTCGGCTGGAGTAAAGTACAAGAGCACTAAAATTAGTTCAATTTCCTGTGCAGCACTCAAAGAACGAAGTTCCTACGTTGATTTTACACAAAGTTATGAGTGTTTGAAAAAAAAATGCATTTCGAGGTTTTTTGCGCATAACTCAGCAACTTTTCAACTAAATTGGACGATTCTTTCGAAAAAAAAAACCCATTTTTAAGAGGGTAAACTCAGATTAGGATTATCCATCCGTACACATGGTCAAAGTTGGATATTTTTTCGATTTAAAAGCATTTTTCACAGGAAGAGGTGACGCTAAATTTCGCATGCATGACTTTAAAGTAGACACTTCAAAGTTTTTCGCCCTCGAAGATTCATCAAAATTGACGAAAATACTATATGCTATTAATGCGCGAAGTTAAGCCTCATTTCCACCGATTGTTTTAGTGCTTAATGCATAATGATTAGTGCGTAAGGCGTAATGCATAGTGATTATTTATTAGATGACCATTTTCACCTATTTTGTTTAAGGACTAATTCGACAGAGATGACATTTGTTGTCGAATTTTGTAATTTAATCATTGTCGGAATTTTTGCGATATTAAGAAACGGAACAACTGTTAATTTCGTAAGTAAAGTATTCATTTCTATATCTAGAAACAGACAGAAATTGACAACACAAAACAAATAATAAATATGACACATATCAATCATTTTATGCTTGTGCATTGCGCCTTATGTTTGGAGTTTGCAAAGTTTTGTTCGTATGCGTTGCTCTTAGTACTTATGCATTAAACATAGTTCTTAAGCATTAAAACAGTCGGTGGAAAAGAGGCTTTATTATTATGTTTACCTGGGGAACGACTTCGAAGCACATAGAACACAACTTAAACAGCGGATCATCTGGAAAGTGTTTAAAAGCAAATTCTCGAAAACAGAGGTACCTAGGATCGGTGCTCCTTAGCACAGCGTGTCCGTAGCCTGGTATGACCTTGCCAGAGGTCAACGTGGCCTTGATATAGTCCGCCAACTGTTCCTTAGTTATAGAACCACCCAGCTAAAATTTAAAATACGAACGAGTAGATTAAATCAGGCATAACTCGAAAACTAAACAATATATTGGAGCGCAGTTTGCGGCATTGGATTCTACAGAATTTTTTTTGTAAGAATGTGTATTTTCGGGGGTAATATAACTAGTGCTATGATTATCATCGGTGATAGCATGAGTTAGTCGATGAAAATTGACCGAGTGCGCAGCACGAGTTCAATTTTCTGAAGACTAACGAATGCTATCACATGATTAATCATAGCCCGAGTTATATTTGGGGAGAATATTAATGAATAAGTCCAAAATGTTTGGTTATATTTTTTCAATAGCTATCAAAAACGTTTTAAATTCTGTTTCACTTTCTCAATTTTGTCTTCACTGACATTTCCCCACCGAATATAATCAGGTCCATTCATATTAAGTCTTATTTTTGACAAACAGCAATATTTAAATATGAAACTGACAGTAGGAAATTAATTGACAGAAACAGTTGACATGTAACAGCGGTGATAAAAATATCATCGATTTGATAGCCTCTTACTGCCTTATTTTAACCAATCAAATTAGTCAAATATTTGTCACGTGACACATGAATTATATATATTCATTCAAATAACTTAATAGGTACGGGCTACAAGTTGGAAATTAAATATTTCGTTATTTTGCTGTAAGTTATGCACTGCCTTATAAAAACGTTTGAAAATTTGTATACTTGTGTAAAAATGTGTAGAGAATCCGATAAAAAATTGGCGTTAACATGTTTTGGCTACTTCTTCAGATATAAGCATTTATACTAAATATTTCAATGCAACATTAAGACGCAAACCCGAAATACGTACCAACATTTTATTAAACCAAAACTGTATTCCTCAACTTAGAGGGCTAAAAATAAGTACACATATGTAAAAAAGTACGAGGAACCCAAAAAAAAATACTCCAACCCTCCATCTCCGTTCCTTTCGGCGCTAAAGCAACTTTACCTCATGATGGCACTTCTTCAGCCACATCAACACTTCCTGGTTGGCCAGGCCATGCAGCGGTCCTGCAAGGCCGTTGATTCCTGCTGCGTAAGACAGGTAACAGTCGCCGAGAGCAGAGCCCACTAGATGAGTGGTATGCGAGCTCACATTTCCGCCCTCGTGGTCACAATGTAAAGTTAGATAAAGTCGAATTAGTTCCGCCATGTCGAATGAAGGGTAGGACATCATTGAGGTGAAGTTGTGTGCCCAGTCTTTGCAGGGGTCTGAAATTAGGGATGATTTGGGTGGGAGGTACCCACAGGTTTAACTTATGTCTACAGGGTGTAACAAAATTTAAAGGTGTAGTACTGGACGCACTGATCATGAATAAAATTTTGGTTATATTCGTAAAATTAACAGTAGTTTGCAAAACAATATTATTTTGGGTAAGTACCATTGGTTGTCACATTTAAATACAAAAAAAGTTAAACAACAGTTATGTAGTATTTTTTTTATGATTCTTGTATGTTCTTAATTAGTTTGTTGATAAATAATTGCAGCAATATTAAATACAATAATAGCTATTAATATAACATGAATATTATGCGATTTATAATACCGAGGATGTTGAAACCGAGTCTCTTTGAACATCCAAGGGGGCTTAAATCGCATATATTCGCGTTATATTCAAAGCTTAATCGTATCATCAACGACAGCGATGTTAAAACAAATTGTCTGTCAATTAGTTGACAGTTTGCATATTATGGAAGGTTTTGATGTTATTATGGTTGTAACGTATTAAGTTCGTAACTAATGAATTATAAGTATCTAAGGTATTATAACTAATGTATAATGTTGTTTATAATATTATCAATAAATGTTGAATATTAAAATGTAATAAAGCTCATTTTTTATTGAGCAAGCGCGACGGGCAACTGCAATCTTTAAGTCAGAGTTGAACAAGAAAATTGCAGAAGACATTTTTTTCATTTTACACTGAGCAACATGCAATTACTTATTTAATGTATAAATTTATTAATAAATTTACCAATATTTTGTTACCTATGTCAACTTAACCGCTTGGATTTGTTGTATTGTATATTTTTGGAAAATAAGGATAGAATGGCATTATAACCACTAACGCACTAACTTTCAAACACAAATTAATCTTTTTACGTTTATGTTCAGTTGGTGGCAACGAACTAAAAATAACTAGAAGTAACTGTGAATTGCCTGCAAGCCTTACAAAAATTAGAACAACCGTTGCCTCAAGATTGCTTCTGCCTGTTGAACGCGCAATTTCTGTATTACACTCACGCAATATTGAAGCAATTTGTGAAAAGTTGCACTTGCATCTACAATATTTCTCAATGTAAAATTAACTTAATAACATTTGAGTAATAAATTTAAACATATATACAAGATATTGATTAAAATACAGGCACCACTTACCTACAGTCTCATGCAGATTTCTAGGGGCACCCCCCTTGTACAAATTTCTATAGATTATAGCGGCAATGACTGTAATCTTGGCGATTAAATCCATAGCGTCTTCGAACACAAATTTCCAATATTCATGTTTTTTAATACCTTTCAAATAAGCTTTACTGAAATGACTATCATTGTGCAGCGCTGTGATAGCACATGACAACTGAGCCATAGGGTGGAGGGATTTAGGGAAATTGTTGAGTAGATTCTGCACGTATTCAGGTATATTTGCCCTTTGGGCCCACTGTTGAGACAGCCAACTCACTTGATCCTTATTCGGGATTTCGCTGGTCAGCATCAGCCAGAATATTCCCTCAGGAAGGGGTTGCTCGCTTTCAGGAGCTTTGGGGAGCTTTTGCTGAAGCTCTGGGATGGAGTATCCCCGGAAACGTATACCCTTTTCTGGGTCTAATAGCGAGGTTTCGCATAATAGCGCTTTTATGCCACGCATACCGCCGTATACCATGTTTACTGTTACTTCTCCCACTTTTTTGTTTCCATGGTCTTTGCGAAATTTTTTTATTTTTTCTTGTTCTTTTGGGATTCGTTCACTCAGTATTTCTTTTAGATTCACTTGGGATGCGTAACATCTTGTAAAAATTTTGAACACTTGTGTTTTTGACGACATAGTTGTATAACTGTTGAACTAGACTAAATGGTGAATACAGTGGATCGCATACTTTGTTTTAGTAATTACATGTGATAATTAGCATGTGACGCTGTATACACATTGCCACGTATTTTGAGACTGTGTTAATTTTTTCTTTATATTTATATTAATAATCGTCAAAAAACATTTGTATGTCAAATGAACAATTTATAACTACATTAATAATCGCACGGAAATTAGGAAAATTTGTATGCTCTTTTAAATGACCCCAAAAATCTATACCATGTTCTTAAAATGGGGACTATTTAAAACTATATTAAGATGTACGTCCACCCTAAAATATTATAGTGTTATAGAGGTGTACGCCTCCCACGTTTACTTTAATTATAATTGAAATATATGATGCTTTTACATTTATAAGTGTATTAGCAAAGGATGTCTTAATGCTTCTATATTTTTATTTTTTGTCTTTGGTCTAAGAATATGAAATAAAAAATATTTTTAAATGACGTTTTTACCTCTCGCCTCATATTCTATAAGAGAGGTATTGTAATGGGTCAAAATTTTCGAGTATGAGTTTTTGGTGGATAAGCACGTTTTAGGATCTCTAGAATACGAATTTAATATTTTCACGATGATGTCTGTGTGTGTGCGTATGGACGTATGTGACGATTTTTCGTCCACGATAACTGAAAAAGTATCAAACCTTTAATAACCAAATTTCATATTTAAGGTTTTAATAAGTATCTTAAGAACGGATAACATTTTGGTAGAAATCCGCAAACCGGAAGTAGTACTTTTTGAAACTTGATAAAGTTTTCCTTAAATATATTGGTACATTATTTATTTATGACAATTGTTGCAATTAAAAATAAAAGAAAATATAATTATCTATGGGTACAGATAATTATAAATACAATTTGTTGAATCTGGTAGTATTTAACAATAAAATAAAGTACAATTAATATTCTATTTTTTTGAAATTCCAGTATCTTGTTGTCCATGATATGAAATTTGTTTCTACATAAAATTTGAATGATTATGACAGTGACAGTACAGTTGACATCTTTTGCTTGGATGTTGGTTTACATTATCGTTTACATATTACATAAATATGAAACTATTAAAATGTAAGTAAAACTATTTATTAGATTAGTAGAATAAGCATAGTTAGGCGAGAGGTCGTGTGGTGGCCACAGCAGATTTTTTGTCATTATTTGATATGATTTTTATCGTTCACTATGGAAAGAAAAATTTAAAAAGCAAGAAGCATGCAGCTAAGCTTCCTTTTTCGAATAATTTTGTTCTACTTAATTTCTTTAAAAAATACAGAAGTTGTTATGGAAATACTGGAGCCATGTTGTTTACAGTATTTTTAACTTCAAAATTGCATAGCTAAGATGCGGTAAAGTACGAGTTTCGGCCTGGTTTCGAGCAGACGTAGTAGTGGGAAGAGAGTGAAATAGAAAAAGGAGTAATATCGAGAGTATTCTAGGAATTTGAAAGAAGGTAGACGAGCCTTTTAATAATCGTACGAAAATTATGAAAATTTGTGTGCTACTTATAAATGAACCCAGAAAATCAGCCCTGGTCTTAAAAACTGGGTGTCTTTACTGGTGGGCCCCACTCAGCTATACCATGTTGATTCTTCTACCATTCTACTTTCAGGTACATAATAATTACCTATTTCACAAATTACCTATTAAATAAATTTTGTAACTTAAATATGGCACATTTTTTTACAATAAAATCTACTTTAATATGTACCACACCGTCTCCCCCTTTGTTCAAGAATTTTTTCCCGTATCAAAATTTATTTTCTTCAACGTTATTATTTGCTGTGAACGAATTGAACACTCTGCACACTGCAACCTCTTAGTGTTACAGTGTTAAATTGCTAGGCTTGACGAAACATATGAATAACGCATGAGGTGTGGGTTAGCGGGTTCGGAATGGGTTTGGTCAAGGGTTGCTGCGATGTAAGGTATTATTTAGTTTGAATTTATTCACAAGAAAAGAAGAAAAATGCAGAAAAATATGTTTGTATGACTTAACATTATAAACTAGTTAAAATACCAATTTTTTTTTGGATTAAGCATATATTTTTACCTTCCGCTTACCTGTAAAGGAAGGTATTGGAATCATGCAAAAAATCGGGTGGTGAATTTTTAGTGGATGAGCACGAATTAGGGTCCTTACAACTCATTTTTGATAGTTTCACGATGATGTCTGTGTGTATGTGTGTGTGTGTATGTGTGTGTGTATGTGTGTGTGTGTGTGTGTGTGTGTGTGTGTGTGTGTGTGTGTGTGTGTGTGTGTGTGTGTGTGTGTGTGTGTGTGTGTGTGTGTGTGTGTGTGTGTGTGTGTGTGTGTGTGTGTGTGTGTGTGTGTGTGTGTGTGTGTGTGTGTGTGTGTGTGTGTGTGTGTGTGTGTGTGTGTGTGTGTGTGTGTGTGTGTGTGTGTGTGTGTGTGTGTGTGTGTGTGTGTGTGTGTGTGTGTGTGTGTGTGTGTGTGTGTGTGTGTGTGTGTGTGTGTGTGTGTGTGTGTGTGTGTGTGTGTGGTCAAGGGGTGTTAGTTGCATAACTCAAATACGAATTACCCGAAAATTTTGATATTTGGTATTTAACATTTGTATATAAATTGGAAGAGCTCCGTAGATTTTGGTACAAATATCTGCATGGGAAGTGATATTTTTTGAAGATTGAAAAGGTTAATTGTCAAAATTGTATATAAATTTGGAAAAATATAGTATTTATTTGTAATAAGAATAAGAGGAAAAGTTATTTGCAACTTACGTTATAAAAAAATTGTCTTTATCTGGTAGCATTAAAGAACTGCAGTAAAATTAAAAAAATAAATTTTTCAAATAAAACGTTGATATCTTGTAATCCATGATCGGTTGATTTTTGTTTCTGCGTAAAAAATATTGACAGGTGGGACGGGTGACAAGTTGGCATACTAGCGCTATATAAGTCATAAGTAAGCTATTAAATGTAGTAACTGAACGGAGGATTGCTTCAACACAGAAGAGTTTTCGTGTGAATGAATCTTTTGATTCAGGTGATACTAATTTCTGTGTTTGAATATTTTAGATTTTTATTTGTATATTTTAAATGGACACCGGATTGTACGTATACATTTCTGTTTAAAGACTAGATATGGCGGAAGGTTGTGTGATGGCCACGTCAGATTTTTTTTGTCTTAACTTTGCGTTAATTTCTCCAATTACCCTGCATATAATTACATATAGGTAACGCAAGAACTTGCCGATATTAATAAACATTTTTTTATTCTACACACATATTTTTACTTAAAATACATATTTTCAACTGTTTTCATAAAGTATAATAGCAAAAATTGTACAATTTTGTACTTCGTAATATATTTATTGGTACAGCCTGTACCATAAGAGTAATTTTAATAAAAATAGGTACCCCTATACAAAAAAATCTGTAGAATCCAATGCCGCAAACCGCAATTTGATACATCGTTTAGTTTTCGAGTTACGCTTAATTTTATGCACACGTGTCAACACTTTTACTTTTATTTCTGTAAATCCTATGTGAGTCATGGTGTGTGCGGTTACCAGCCGCCAACTCACGGGTACTCTCATCTCAAGTTGTTATTAATTCCTCCTGCATCAAACCTAATCAATATTCCAGTGCAAAAAGAGCGCGCTTCTTTTACAACGAACAAGTAGCCAACAAAAACTGTTTGTGTCCGGCGGCACTTTGTCTTCTTCTTCTTCTTCTTCTTGTTGCTCTCTACCTGCACGTGCCATTAAGAGGCGCAATCCTTTACCACAGATGCCAAGATTAACCGAAACCAATCTCCAAAGACGAAGAGCGAGAGATCTTATTCTGTATTCAAAACGTGTAGGTGAACTTCGCTGCGTAAAATTACACACGGGTTTTTATTTTGTCGCATAAATTTGTCATTAATACCAGAGCTGCGTGAACCCGTAGAAAGAATCTAGTAATTGGTGGGTTAAATGCGGGACTGAGTGGGGCCCACCAGTAGAGACACGCGGTTTTTAAGTAAGTAAGTTGATTTTCTGGGGTTATTTTTAAGTAACATACAAGTTTTCATAATTTTCGTACGATTATTAATGTAGTTTTATTTGGTCCCCATGTTAAATCAACATAGTATAGCTGAGTGGGGCCCACCAGTAGAGACACGCGGTGTTTAAGAACAAGACTAATTTCCTGGAGTCATTTATAAGTAGCCTATAAATTTTCATAATTTTCGTTCGATTATTAATGTAGTTTTAGATGGTCCCCATATGTGAAAGGTTAATCAACATAGATTGGGGCCCACCAGTAAAGACACGCGGTTTTTAAGAACAGGGCTGATTTTCTGGGGTTATTTGTAAGTAGCATACAAATTTTCATAATTTTCCTACGATTATTAATCTACTTTTAGATGGCCCCCATGTTAAATCAATATGGTATAGCTGAGTGGGGCCCACCAGTAAAGACACGTGGTTTTTAAGAACAGGGTTGATTTTCTGGGGTCATTTATTAGTAACATACAAAAATCATAATTTTCGTACGATTATTAATACAGTTTTAGGTGGCCCCCATGTTATATCAACATGATATAGCTGAGTGGGGCCCACCAGTAGAGACACGCGGTGTTTAAGAACAGGGCTGATTTTCTGGGGTAATTTATAAGTAGCATACAAATTTTTATAATTTTCGTACGATTATTAATGTAGTTTTATTTGGTCCCCATGTTAAATACATAGTATAGCTGAATGGGGCCCACCAGTAGAGACACGCGGTTTTTAAGAACAGGGCTGATTTTCTGGGATTATTTATTAGTAGCATACAAATTTTTATAATTTTCGTACGATTATAAATGCAGTTTTAGATGGTCCCCATGTTAAATACATAAACTTCAAACAGTAAAATGTATATCTGTACCAATGACTCACAATATGTGAGGCTGCCACACCCAAATTGGGTAGTAAAATGCCTTATATATTATATATGTCGGGGTTAGCAATCATGTTGATTGTAATAATAATGAATGGTAGGAAGTGTGCTAATGAAGTTATGATCGTGTTTGTTTATTCAATAACGTTAGTATTATTAGTACACTTGGGCGAAGTCTGGGATTACGTACTAGGTGAAAGTTTGTATATCACGTTTAACTGGTTCATGACATGAGTACTAATGTGTGATTTATTTGGTGTTTAGATTAGTTAACTATTCCAATAATTGCGCCTTTTAGTAGTTTTGTTGTTCACGTAACTGATCATCTATGGTCCGCTCCGGTCGTACTCCGACATATATTTAATTAGATATTAATAAACTTGTTCTATATGTTCTAGAGAGTATTTTATTTATAAATTGCTGTAAAAATTGTAACTATAAAATAAATTAACATTGGGTATAATTAAATTTCAAAGGATTAAAAAACAATCAGTCAATAAATAAATTATTTATTAATATCATCTGATAACGTGTATAACGAGCTTTATTTCCATGGTGTCAAACGTATAGATTTTATCTAAACAAAGGTTTAATTTCTAATTTTGAAGGGTAGACTCAAAGCCGCCCTTGATAAGAAAAGTCGTTCTTAAGGTGGGATTAGTCGGAATAAATTAACGAAACAATTGATTGATTGGCAGGAGATTCACGAAAAGGATTAACACATGTTCGATTTTGAATTTTTATATAAAATTGTGTGCGCTCAAATTGGGTCAAATCAGGCTAAATGAATGTGGTTGAAGCAAATTTGCGGTTTTCTGAAAATCTTTAGGATTCACACACAAAGTGAAAGTTAAACCCGAAGATGAATTTGTAATTTTATCCCTGTAATTTAACTATGACAGTTGTGCGGCGTTGAAAATTAAATCTACTCAAAATTACAAAATTACTCATCAGTTGATGACACTTATTTAAAAGGGAAAGTTGAGAATTATATCAAATTGGCATAATTTGACTTAATGGATTAGTGCATTATATGACTAAAAATAATAATCTAACAAATTGATTCTTGTGGAAGTGTTCACAGCAGCCTTAAACAAACATAAACATAAGTCATAGACACCAGGACCTGCAAATGTCATTATATTTTAAAGACAAAACAATATGTATTGGATGATTTTGATTTTGATGATTTCGACATATTTTCTAACACTATTTATAAATTTAAGAAGGTCCTAATGCAGTATTTTGTTAATGTATTGTAAATTATAATTTTCTCGGTTGGTTTATGATGGTTTATGATGTTTTATGATGTTTTACTTTCTACTTCTAAGATAGTTTAAATAATGTTCTCCATTTGTCTGTAGCATTTTATATTTTTGTTATTTTTTCTGTAAAATTCCTCTGTAATTGGGATACTTTTATCCTGTTGAGTAAATTGATAATAAATAAATAAATAAATAAATAAGTATTTGTTATTCCGAAAAATTGTCTCTTTGTCAAATTATCATAATACCAAATAGAATACATATAAAAGTTGAATTTTTAAAAGACCCATCTCTTGCTATCAAATGCAAAGCAAAAAGCATGTTACAATAAATCATTTTGTGACTTTGGTTTTGAAATCAATGACCTCATATTTTACAGTGATGTACTTATAAGTTGTGCTTACACGGCTATAGAATGAAATTTACAAAAAACCTTGCCATATTTTGTTAAACAATTTCTAAAAATTACTAAAACTTTACATAAATTATTACAGTCAATGGATTAACTGTTTTAAAAAAATCTTCCGACTAATGTACAGGGTGAGTCAGCTAAGTGTTCCCTATTTCATTTGTTTGTAAAGTCTCAAGTTTTTGTGTAAAGTCCGCCAAATTTTTGCTGTAAATACAGTAGCCACTTGAGTTTTTGTTCGCAAAGTTTTATCATTATTGCTCTATTGCTTCCTAATTGGTGACTGAAATAATGATTAATTAATTAATGATTAGTCAAACGACTATTTGTAGGATTTTAAAGGACCTTAAGTGGCATCCTTATAAGATTCAAATTCTGCAGGCAATTTCTGAAGAGGATAAAGCAAACCAATTGGAATTTGCAGAAGACGAAATTGAACGAATGAATGAAAACCCTGGTCATCTGAATAACATCATGTTTTCTGATGAGGCACATTTTCATCTTGATGGTGGATTTAATAGACACAATCATCGGTATTGGTCAGATGAAAATCCCCACTGGATTGCTGAACAATCCTTGCACTCTCCTAGAACGACTGTTTGGGCTGCAATTGGAGATTTTGGATTAATTGGTCCAATTTTCACATTGAAGTGAACCACTCGAGAAGTTTTTGTCTGATCGATTTGAAATTTCGGCAGTAAAAGCTCCTTTAGATAGTTCATGTTTTGCAAAAATTTCGTCACTTTCTGATAAAAATTGCCTAAGTTATAAAAAATCCAAATAGGGAATAGTTAGCTGACTCACCCTGTATATTATCGATTTATTTTTGTGCATTTATCAACATATAATATGGATTATTAAATGATAGACATTAGCTCCAAGTTTTGCTAATTAATGTCACAGCAATTAATAATTTGCATTTATTGATTCGCTAATGAGTTATGATTTTTCATGCAAAATTGAAATTTTTTATAATACAGCCAGAATCGTTTAAATTTGGTAATCTTCTGAATTTATTTATTTAATTGAAATATAAGATCAGTTATAACAGTTTATGCATTCTGTTCTTTTACTTCCTCTATAACTTTCTATACTCTAAGGATATTACAAATGAAATTGAATCTTCAATGAGTCTTGGAAAAGAAGAATTTCTAATTCAAAACATTGAATATATTTTTTTCAAGATTCTGAAGCATCCATGTTAGCTTTAATTAACCTTTAATTAATTTTTTTTAATATAAACGCATCAACGGATCTGTAAATAATTAGTCTATCCCTGGCCACCCAAACACCAACAAAAAATAATTAATTATCCCTGTACAATCAGTGCAGCCACTAAAACAAAATACCCTAAGAATTCGCAAATATTTTGTCTACGCATGAACATTTAAAACCAAAACAAAACTACATCGATATAATGTTGAAAAACAAAAGCAGCTAATGGTGCAGGTCAGTCAAGAAACCTGACACCCCCGCAGGAGGGGGGGGGGTGATATACGACCCCTCGGAAACATAAGACTAACGATACATGCCTGACAGAGGCCCACAAGCCTAGGGCGAATTTCTACCATAAAAAGTTGAGGGGTAGTCCAAGGTTAAGAAGGAGGAACTATTTTTAGAATGAACTACAGATTATGTTCATATTAAACACAAATATTTAGAGGAATAGTATATTAAGGATATCGACTCCACGTAGCTCAATACTAAAAAAATCTGCTGTGGCCAGTACACGACCTCTCGCCTAATTCTGCTTATTCTACTAATCTAATAAATAGTTTTACTTACATTTTAATAGTTTCATGTTATCATGTTCATGTAATATGTAAACGATAATGTAAACCAAGATGCAAGCAAAAGATGTCAACTGTACTGTCACTGTCATTATAATTCAAATTTTGAGTAAAAACAAATTTCATATCATGGACAACAAGATACTGGTACTTAGTTGCACTTTATTTTATTGCTAAATACTACCAGATTCAGCAAATTGTATTTAAAATTAACTGTACCCATAGATAATTATATTATCTTTTATTTTTATTTGCAAAAATTGTCATAAATAAATAATGTACCAATTTATTTAAGAAAAACTATATCAAGTTCCAAAAAGTACTACTTCCGGTTTACGGATTTCTACCAAAATCTTATCCGGTGTTAAGATCCCTATTAAAACCTTACATATGAAATTTGGTTATTAAAGGTTTGATACTTTTTCAGTTATCGTGGACGAAAAATCGTCAGTCCATACATTCATACAAACACACACACATACACACACACAGACATCATAATAGAATGAAGTTTTATCCCTTATCTACCATAGAAAAATTTGTTTATGTTAAAATGTGCAACCATGTGTCGATGAGGTGTATGAGTGTAAAGTGCTTTAACGTGTACATTCTTCCTGTACAGAATGCTCTTAATCATTAGATAAAGCATATAAAAAATAGATTTTTCAATAATTTTTTATATGGATTCCAAAGATTTTTCAGATTTCTAACTGGGCATAAACCTAGATTAATTCTTTCACAAACATCTAGTACCTGTTTTCCGTCAAATTTGTAATATGCAATGAGTAAAGCAGAAACTGCTACACCTCTAATATATTTTGGTAAAATGTTATGCACGCCTATGGGTCAACTGTAAACTGTAAACTGAAGATGTCAATCTTAGTAGGCGTAGAAACCCGACCCGCCTACACCTCAGAGTACACTTTGTTTACTTAGATCTTTAGTTTCTATGGTTACATTGCACCTGCAAAATTCCTGATTTATGAAAATAATACTCCTAGTTCCATTCAGGCAGAAACGTTAATTTTAACAACAACAAAAATTTAGTAGGTACATAAAATTTAGTAAGTTTAATTCAGTTTCTACGTATAGGGTCTTTCAATAGGAGTGATAGTTTTTTCAATAAAGATTTCTCGGTTTCTGATATATATTTTATTTACTTCTAGGTGTCAAATTATTTAGTATAGTGTGCAGTTTTATGATGCAGCGTTTGACGCCTCTAGACCGGTTGGAAATAATAAAAAAATATTACCAAAGTTCGAGCTCAGTTGTGGGTGCTCAACATTTATTCACCCCAGAATTGGGTCGCCGTCTGCGCAGGCTATAAGACGCACTGTGATAAAGTTTGAGTTAACATTACTAAGACAATAAGCCACCAAGAAGACAACGAAATGTTCGAAGTGAGGAGAAAATCACAGCTGTAGCGGCCAGTGTTGCAAATGAGCCAAATTCTGCCAATTGTGATCAGTGTCAACAAAGCCGTGGTGGACATTTGAACGATATCTTGTTCCGAACATAACTACATTGTCTAAGCTTCCAAATAAAGCAAAAACTAAATTGATATGTCAAACCGTTAACGTTGTATTTAAAATTAAAATCCTATCACTCTTAATGAAAGACCCTATACAATGGGGGATTCCACTATTTTTTTGTTTTTTGGCTGTATTTGAAACAAGATTCAAACCTGAGCCCGCCACATAACACTCTGGGCTATGCACTCCATAACATTTAACACTCTGATTGATAATCTACCAAATTTCGCCTTCATAAATAATTTTTAACAAGCGAAATCGAATTTCCAAAATCATCTTTCCGCAAATTTCGATTCTTCACGCATCAGAAGTCAATTAACGTTCCTCGTTCGGCTCTGGGTTTAAAGTTAAAGCGACTGCGACTTTAGTCTCTGATCGGAGGACCTGATAATTGATTTCTTGTCTGTTTTCTTTTAACTTAATCATCGTGTTAATTTAGATTGTAATTATCTTGATCATCTGTCGAGAAGATTGCTGATTTTTTCTGGACTGCTTAGCGCGCTAACAAGGGTGGGTTTGAACCAGGGATGATGAGCCCTTAAGGGTATCGTCTCCACGTAGCTCAACACCGCGTTTGTCCTATGTTAATGCATAGAAACGCTCGCTAAAAATACGGAAAAGCAGTCTAGCAATTTCTACAATGCTCACGAAGTTTTATAGATAAAGCTAAATTTCATGAATTTATTAACAGACGAAGAATGCAACTAGGACTATACCGAGTTACATTTTCTAATAAATCTCTTAATAATAAGAAAAAGCATGTACAAAATTGCTTAAAACACACTTTTTCATTAATTTTGTATATGGATTTCAAAGATTTTTTCAGAATTCTAACTGGGCATAATCCTAGATTAATTCTTTCACAAAAATCTAGTACCTGTTTTTCCTTCAAATTTTTAATATGCAATGAGTAAAGCAGAAACTGCTACACCTCTAAACACGCAATATTTTGTTATATATATATATATATATATATATATATATATATCCAGCATAAAATGTACTAACGTAGCGAGTGTTTCGTGGCCAGTACAAGAATGCTCACATTTCATTCCAACAAGAATTATATACTTAACAGTTGTGTCTATTTAAAATTTTAATTAAAAAAATTGTACATGATTATACAAATTTCCAATTTATGCAAACGTTACACGGGTATATCTCATGATAGAAATTTATTTTTAAAATTTTAAAAGCCACATCTGTAGATCCATTCTTTCTCTATTAAATGTTTATAAAAACATAATCTTGAACAGTTTACTCGCAACGAAAACACTGTTACAGTATTTTTCAACTTCAAAATGACATTGCAGAGCTAGGAAGCGGTAAAGTACGAGTTTCGGGCTGGTTTAGGGCAGCTGCAGTAGTGGGGAAGAGAATTGAATAGAAGAAAAAGTTATTACATTAAATTAAATTTCATTTTCTGGTGTTGACCCCATTTCCAATATGTTAGTTTTAACTGAATTAAATTATTGAGTCCCACATACTCAGTTTTGGCTATAACTTTTCAAGATTTGCATATTCCTTCCATCTAAAATTCTAGATTTGAATTTTCCTGCGAATGAATCTTTTAATGCAAGTATTTTCGGGGGTAATATAACAAGTGCTATGATTATCATCGGTGATAGCATGAGTTAGTCGATGAAAATTGACCGAGTGCGCAGCACGAGTTCAATTTTCTGAAGAATAACGAATGCTATCACCTATGATTAATCATAGCTCGAGTTATATTTGGGGAGAATATATAATAAATAAGTTCAAAATGTTTGGTTATATTTTTTCAATAGCTATCAAAAACGTTTTAAATTCTGTTTACCTTTCTCAATTTTGTCTTCACTGGTATTACCCCACCGAATACCATCAGGTCCATTCATATTAAGTCTTATTTTTGACAAACAGCAATATTTAAATATGAAACTGACAGTAGGAAATTAATTGACAGAAACAGTTGACATGTAACAGCGGTGATAAAAATATCATCGATTTGATAGCCTCTTATTGCCCTATTTTAGCCAATCAAATTAGTCAAATATGTGTCACGTGACACATGAATTATATATTCGTACCTATAAATATTCTAAATTAGAATGAATTTTATTTTCTGGTGTTGAACCCCTTTCCCACCTAATCCCATTAGTGAATCATTTAACTGTTGGTTATTTATTATTGCATACGTAATACAAATATTTATCTTCTAATGTACTAATTTATGTTTTTTGTTGCAGGTTAGTTCTACTTTGTTTCGTCTACAAAATGTAAGTTTATTGTGAACACACCTAAAATCTGTAGTCGTCAAGTGGTTCTGGACCACCCTATAGGTTAGAAGCGAAGGCACACTTCTTTTCAGGGCTCGAATATCCCTAAACCTAATGGATATTTTGTGTTAAGGGTCTCGTCTCCGGAACAAAATATTGCGTGTTTAGAGGTGTAGCAGTTTCTGCTTTACTCATTGCATATTAAAAATTTGAAGGAAAAACAGGTACTAGATGTCTGTGAAAGAATTAATCTAGGATTATGCCGAGTTAGAATTCTGAAAAAAATCTTTGAAATCCATATACAAAATTAATGAAAAAGTGTGTTTTAAGCAATTTTTTACATGCTTTTTCTTATTATTAAGAGGACATAATTCCACTCGAAAAATAGACTATTTTTCTGGAACAAATCCTGACTGCATGGTACAACATATGGTATTAATTTTTTTACTATTATGTTCATAAGAGATGAAAATAGTCCGCTAACTCCAAATTATTCATTTTTCAATGCTGGCAAAATGTTTAATTGCATTAAAAAATACACCCATTTTTGACAATAAATTAAGTTTATAAAAAACCTAAATATTGATATATTACTGAGATAGCGGACTGTACACAATCTTTATTTAGAAGTATACAAAATTTCAAGCTTGTAAGTTTGTTTTTGCGGGTGTATTTTGTTCCAGAAAATGATCACTTTTTGAACAAATTTTGCCTATTTTACGATGTAACTCATAATAGTGTCACATAAGGGCGGGGTTTCAACTTGTGTTCATCTCTGACGTATATTTCTGACCGTTTTGATAGGAGTAGGGAGGGGTAAACTGAATTCGTCAGAATATGAAAATTCGGGATTCATGTTAGGAATAATATCCTCTTAAGAGATTTATTAGAAAATGTAACTCGGCATAATCCTAGTTGCATTCTTCGTCTGTAAATACATTTATAAAATTTAGATTTATCTATAAAACTTCGTGAGTATTTTAGAAATTGCTAGACTGCTTTTACGTATTTTTAGCGAACGTTATGCATTAACATAGGACAAACGCGGTGTTGAGCTACTTGGAGACGATACCCTTTACCTTTCAAATATGATACACAGGTTTTTTTTTAATAAACCGGAATTTTAAAAATTGCATAATGGAACAAAAGGTACTTAAGTGTGCTACTACTAGACTACTTTAGTATCTAGTTAGTATAACAAGCTACCGTATGCATATAGTTAGTTTACTGTTATTGCAACCATTCTATTATACGGTACATTATATTTTATCCATATTATACTCATATTAATTTTCAATCTTCTTGACTGTACTTTAGTTTTATTTTTTTGAGTAGATATCTTTGAGATGAAGTGACGGTTATTTTAAGTGCACCAAATGTGTCCCTCGTGTAATAATGATCCATATACGGTTCTTAATGGTTTAACCATTAACCACTTTGGTTTTTATAATGGTAGACACATCGGCTGGCGTTTCTTTAACACGTATTTTAATGTTTGAGATATAGGAAGGGTTGAAGATTACACATATGGAAAAATAGTTTGATAAAAAGTTAAGTAACTGAAAAAATTATATATGAATGAATCTATTTCTATTATTGATGATGATGACTTAGTGTTGTCTTTTATTAATTATTAATACAATATACTGTCTTAATTTGAGTGTGGCAGCCGTACAGATCACCGTGAATACTTATAGTTGTATCAGGTCTTTTATACCCAATTGGTTTAGATAATAATAGATAAACCGCTCGTTCTAGCTTTAAATAAAGTATAGTAGAATCTAGACGAAAAAAGTATAATGTCATTCAGCCTTTAGAGCACGAAAGAATCTTCAAAGAATTCTTGTGTGAACAGAGCTACAGTTTGCTCGTAATAAGAAGTAACGTGGTTTGTAGAACCCTGTCACCAAGTTCTGGGTCTGCTACTTATTACCTCTCACCTCATATTCTATAAGAGAGGTATTGTAATGGGTCAAAATTTTCGAGTATGAGTTTTTGATGTATTAACACGTTTCAGGGTCTGTAGAATACGAATTTAATATTTTCACGATGATGTCTGTGTGTGTGTTTGTGTCTGTGTTTGTATGAACTGACGATTTTTCGTCCACGATAACTTAAAAAGTATCAAACCGTTTATAACCAAATTTCATATTTAAGGTTTTAATAAGTATCTTAACACCGGATAAGATTTTGGTAAAAATCCGCAAACCAGAAGTAGTACTTTTTGAAGCTTGATAAAGTTTTCCTTAAATATATTGGTACATTATTTATTTATTGCTATTTTTGCAATTGAAAATAAAAGATAATGTAATTATCTATTGGTACAGTTAATTTTAAATACAATTTGCTGAATCTGGTAGTATTTAACAATAAAATAAAGTACAACTAATATTCTATTTTTTTTAAATTCCAGTATCTTGTTGTTCATGATATGAAATTAGTTTCTACACAAAATTGGAATGATTATGACAGTGACAGTACGGTTGACATCTTTTGCTTGCATCTTGGTTTACATATGAACATGAAACTATTAAAATGTAAGTAAAACTATTTATTAGATTAGTAGAATAAGCAGAATTTGGCGAGAGGTCGTGTGCTGGCCACAGCAGATTGAATATTTTGTGGGCTCCTTGTGACGTACGCCTCTGACTTGAACCCCCCAGACAACGAAGGCCACCAGGACAAGTGTAAAGTCTGACCGAGCGCTCATTGTCCACTTTTGAGTAAATATTGAATTTCATCTAAACTTTAAACCGTCGAAGACTCTGTTAACATCTGAAGAGATTCTATTTCCGAATCCGCCCACTTCCAACCGTCAGCTTCAACACTCTGCAGACTCGCAGAAGAGGCTGAGGACGCGATACGTCCGCTCGGAATTCGTCCAAAAATAAACTTTGCGCATATATTTTAATATCGTAATCATAGAACAAAGAGAACTTTTACAAATTCGTAGTTTTCTGGATATGGATATCTGATTAAGAGGCCCGTCTACCTCATAAAATACAGCATAAAATGTACTAACGTAGCGAGGGTTTGTGGTCAGTACAAGAATGCTCAAATTGTATTTTAACAAGGATTTAATAGAGAAAGAACGGATCTACAGAGGTGCCTTTTAAAAATTTTTATTATAAATAATTCCAATTTATGCAAACTTTACACGGTTATATCTCCTGATAGAAATTTATTTTAAAAAATATAAAAAGACACATCTGTAGATCCATTCTTTCTTTATTAGCTGCAGGCTTCTTGCTTTTTAAATTTTTCTTTCCATTTACTCGTATAGTGACTGAAAAAAATCATATCAAATAATGACCAAAAAACGTCATTTTAAATATTTTTTACTTCAAATTCCTAGGCCAAAGACAAAAAATATAAAAATAGAGGCATTAAGACATCCTTTGTTAATACACTCATATGTAAAAGCATCATATATTTCAATTATAACTAAAGTGGAAGGCGTACACCTCTGTAATGCTGTAAAATTTCAGGGTAGACGAACACCTTAAGATGATCCTCTATCCATGACAGAAAACAGTCAAAGTCAAAAACATTGATTTCGCATAGCGTTTATTGTTTTGTTAAACATAATAATAACAAATAATTTATGTTTGAGAGGAAAATATAATTTTGGCACCCATATTTGTAAAAATACTGCAATATTTATAAAATAGAGTCTTAAATATCTTTATAGAAATATCAACGGTGCCAATTTACAGTTTTTGATGAGAGTTTGTAGCACTTCGTTTATTTATTTTTAAAAACTTTTAAAAAAACTTTCCTCGTGTGAACTGGAGTACGTGGTATGGGGTAGATAGCTATAATTATTTGACACAACTTTACAAAATTTATTGTCATGAAATATACAACCAAATGTTGTGAAAAAGGTAATAAATATTGCATAGAACGTACATCGAATGTATAATTAAAGTGACTTAATCTTCTTAGCGTACCGTGTAATTTACAAATTTATTTCGTTGGTTCTCATACATTGTAACCTTGATATTTTGACGAAAATTCGTGACTCAAATGGGGTCAACAATTGAGAAGACGCTAAATTACAACCTGCTGAAATTACCTAAGTAGGCCACGACATCTGACAAGATTTTATTCCAAATTAGCCGAAAAGAAGAGAAAAGTAACAATTCATTTCATTACAATAAGATCAATTATTATAAGAAGTAAATTTGTTTCTGAGAGGAACACTTTTTGAGGATAGTCGGTATGGTCCTGATCATTTTATTATTAAATTACAGAGAACGTATTAAGAGGGTACACGATTTTTTTGTTAGAATAAAGGCTGGTACATTACGTATTTAAATTTGAATTTTTAGTAATTTTCAGATTTTTTATTATCTTTGATAAAAATGTATTTGACGGAATTTTTAGCTCAAAATTGCATTTGTTCCTGAAAATATTGTCTAGTAGCAATATTTCTGTAAACATTTTTTAAAAGTAAGTAATAATGCAATTTTCTTCATCTTTGTAGGTATATTGAAAAAAAATTAAGTCCATTTTTGATTTAGGTATTGCTTTTTTTGTAAATTTTGTTACCTTTACTAAATTTATATTTATTTTTAGTGTGTCAGTTGTCAAAATAAACTACAGTCAATCGTTAAGACACTACAAATCTTATGTAAGCGTCCCGTCTACATTTTTTCCGAATTCCTAGAATACTCTCTATTTTAATTATTTTTCTATTGCACTCTTTTTACTGCTACTACGGCTGCCTAAAACCAGCCCGAAACTCGTACTTTGCCGCATACTAGCAACGCAATGTCATTTTGAAGTTGGAAAATACTGTAAAAGTGTTTTCGTTGCGAGTAAACTGTTAGTTTATTATTGACTTCAGGGTAATGTTTTTATAAACATTTAATAGAGAAAGAATGCATCTACAGATGTGCCTTTTATAATTTTAAAAATTAATTTCTATCATGAGATATAACGTGAAAAGTTTGCATAATTGGAATGAATTTTTCGGCATTTTTATAATCATGTACAATTTTTTAATAATAATTTTTAAAAGGCACAATTGTTAATAGATCCTTTAAGTATACAATCCTTGTTGAAATTAAATTTTACCATTCTTGTACTAGCCACAAAAAACTCGCTACGTTAGTACTGCTGGATTTTAGAAGCAGTAACCATGGCGCCAAATTTTTTTAAGCATGTAAACAAACACAGATATTTTGTTTACATTTAAAAGCTGTTTATCTTTTGTTACCTGTTTAAGAATACAGGCGCCTTTAAGTACGCCTCTAATACTTTAAGGCCTTTTTTGCACATGACATCTTATCTTACAGATAAAAAAAACCAATCTGTCAAAAATACGTTACATATTCAGAACAAAATTGCAAAAAGTGTTGTAAAAAATTCAAAAAAATAAACCATATTTTGTATATTGGTTGTATATTGTACCACATACATGAAGGAATACCCGTGAGTACACAGTCACCTGTGAATCTGCCACACCCAAGTTAGACAAAACAGTAAAAATATATTTCTTTGTAAGCGTCTTGCAGTCTAGTACAATTTTACCGAGAATCAATTTACTCAATTCCTGAGAGTACCACTAAGCCTCTACTAAGCTAAAAACCAGTCATCAAGTTAGTGGATCGATAAGGCAATGCTACTAGTACGAGTTTATACGACATGAACATTTCTTAACTGATTTTGTAAATTACTCACCTGAGAGTGATTTGCACTGAAGCACCTGTGCAGGTGACACATCCAAATGACACATAATAGACGGAAGACCAAAGATAGTAAACTGTGTAGCAGTTTTTGCTTTACTCATTGCATATTATAAATTTGAAGGAAAAATAGGTACTAGATGTTTGTCAAAGAATTAATCTAGGTTTATGCCCAGTTAGAACTATCAAAAAATCTTTGGAATCCATATAAAAATTAATAAAAAAGTGTGTTATTTATTCTTCGTCTGTACATAAATTTATAAAATCTGTAAATTTTAAGCTTTGTTCGCACGAGGTAGTTCTTTTGAAGCTTGATATAGTTTTCCTTAAGGGGCTCTGCTTCTTGAGTGCAATAAGAATCAGAATTCACGATTCTGGCTATATTGCTCAAAATAAAAATCTGAAATTTTACATTAGTAACGACAAAGCATTGTTGAATTGAAAAATTCAAACTATATATTGTTCCGACAACAATTAGAGATAAAAATAAATTAAACACTAGAATTTCGTGAGGATCTCATGAATGAACTATAAAAGTTATCATTGAGTTTCAAGATAAAATGAATAGAACATAGATGTAGAAAGAGCGGAAAAACAATAAAATTATAATTTTATCAACAGAATTGCCATAAATTATATCTAAACTTGTACAATTTTCGCCGAATTTCGGATAATTATTAAAGCCAAACTAATTACATTAATTAAATATTTTGAAGATTCCGTACTTTTAGTATTCTTCCTTAATCTACATACAAAAATAACATCATACGTATAACAGTATTAGATTGAGATCCTCACAAAAATTACTCGTTTTTCAATGCGTATTATTGCCATGCAATAGGCCCTTAAATATAGGTATTTGCAATTTTTACCTCTCGCCTCATACTCTATAAGAAATTAAATTCTGAAGCAGATTGATTAGGAATTATGACGGGACAAAATTTTCGAGTGTGAGTTTTTGGGCCTTAAAACGTGCTTATCCACAAAAATCTCTCTTATAGAATACAAAGCGAGAGCTAAAAATTCGAAAATGTCGCAAAAATGTCAAAATTTTCGATTTGCTCAAAATTTGGTTCTATCCTATTTTGACCCCGAGGAATCCAGTGGTGTAACCCAAAAAAAAATTCTGTCCATACTTTTCGAGATAAAATTTTCAGGTGAAAGGCGGGAGTAGCTACGACTTTGATTTTATCACCATTGGATTCCTCGCGTAGAGTTACATACAGGTACAAATTTTTACTAGAAAATTTTAACGGGTACAATTTTTATGAAGGCTTTTTTAAAATGGCCAAAAAACGTAGGCCTACCCCTTGAGGAAATTTTAGTCCAAAAGACTTTTTTTCTCCGATTGGGCTGAAAATTTGGTTATATACTAATTCGACCCCGAGGATTTCAAATCTGGAGTCAATTTTTTTTTTCGGCTCATACGATTCGAGATATTTTTTTCAGGTAAAAGGCGGAAGTAACCACGGATTTAATTTTATATCCATCGGATTCCTCATGTCAAGTTACATACAAATACAAATTTTCACGAAAAAATTCTGACGGGTACAATTTTAATGAAGGTTTTTCTAAAATTCTTTTCCAGGATTCAGAATCGTTTTGAGCTACGTGGAGTCGATACCTTTACTTACTAGTACAGTTCTAAATTTAGACTTTAGACTGCTTGCGAGTTAGTGGCGACACTAAGTCGACTAGAGGGCGTAAATCATATTCAGACAGATTAGTGGAGCCTGAATTTACGGTTCATTTAGTTAACAGGTAGTTACAAAAACAATTTTGTTGAAAATTTGAAACTAAAATTTTACTAGCACATATTATAAGTTTAACTGTAGTTCTGATAACTGAACTGTACCAGTTTAACTGCACAACCATGGATGCGTTGACGGCTGGTAACCGCACACACGGTAAATATTATATAGCGATGGGACTATTCCAGTTTGGTAAAAAATGTAATAGATATTGATACAATTGGTTAATGGATTAAGCGACAAGATGAAAGGGCATGAAATAGTTAGGAAATTCCAATAATTCCAATATTTCGCTACCAAATTTGGTGCTTCATCAGGGAAACTAAAACGGTTCCAATGTAAATTTTGTAAAGCTAACAATATTAAATTGATACTTACAATAGTTAGAACATATTAAATAATAGGTATAGTAATAGATATTAGTAGATTTTTTCTTCAATAGGTTTCTATTTCTAAGGATAGTTGCAAATCTCAAGTGTCCTTCAAAACTATAAAAGACTTTGAAAATAATCGAATCTCTAGTATTATAGAAAACAGCACAAATTTGAAGTACTTTACAATACCAGTATAGTCTAAACTGAATGAAAGAAATTTTCAATAGACCTACATGTTTTCTGTTCTTTATGTGATTCTATTGGTGCCGTTATAGGGGCCTTATCTATAGAAAATAATTGATAATTGATCAATAGATCAGACAGTATTCATAATTATCAAACTACTAATTTAATTGACCAATTAAACTACCAATAACCAAATATACGTTCCACAGCTTAAGAACATTCTGTACAGGAAGAATATACACGTAAAAAGCACTTTACACGCATACACCTCATCGACACATGGTTGCACATTTTAACAAAAACAAATTTTTATATGGTAGATAAGGGATAAAACTTCGTTCTATTAGTGCCATTTTTTCTGTTTTGCACCGAAGTTTTAGTTTATAAAATAAAGAAAACTACAAAAATTCACATTTTTTTACCTCTAATTATCTCGAAATCAAAAAGTTTTTTCTAAAAAATAACACTACCCCAACGTAGATTAAACTTTCAACTACATGATTCAAGTTTAAAATATCATGTTCTGCGAAACATAAAGAAAAATCTGTAGATGCTTCTAAACGCCTGCAAGCGGTTGAAAGTAAGTAATTTCGACCGTTGAACGTGCTGAAAAAAAAATTGCACTAATAGAACGAAGTTTTATCCCTTATTTACCATATAAAAATTCGTTTTTGTTAAAATGTGCAACCATGTGTCGATGAGGTGTATGAGTGTAAAATGCTTTAACGTGTACATTCTTCCTGTACAGAATGCTCTTAAAACAAAAAATTAAAGGGTATATACTGTACGACTTGCTGGTCATGAAACAAAAAGAATTTTTTTACAATTCGCAAAAAATTGCATCGTATTTCAAGCAAACATTTTTTGCCACTAATAGTTATTTTTAATAATTTGTTCAAATCTTCTACAATGAAAGTAATTGTTTACATAATATCTAATACTAATAAATGTCAAATTATCAAATATACCATGAAAACAGTGATACATAAAATGTACACTCGTCAAGTAAACTATCCTTAACTTTGCGAATTTTAAAAAATTATTTTTGTTTCATGATCAGCACGGCATACAGTTATACCTTTTAATTTTTGACCTAAGTACCTGAATAAAATAGAATAATTTAAAATGTACGCAGTGGTAAATTCACGGGTACTCACAATTAAGTGTGTCAACCCAACAGTGAGTACAATATAAATTTTGTAATAATAGTAATGTCTATACCAACACATATTTAATTGTTTTGTGCATCATAACATCTGCGAAAAAAGAATAACAAGTAAAATAAAAATAATAATAACTTCAATTTCTCGTACAATAAGAGTCAGCGTGAAAAGAAAAAATGTAACAAGTTTTTAAGTCGTTAATCACGAATATAATGGCATACAGGTAATAAAAAATGAGCTGAATTAAAGTACAAAGAAAATGACTTGAAAGTGTAAAGAAATTTGTAAAACACTTATAATTATCTTAACAAGACTTCTTTATCGTTGGCAAGTGTCCTGTGGGGGTGCCCCACCCAAAGCACAGCCTCCAGTCCATCTTTTTGACAAGACAATAGTTCGGAATATAAAATCATTAAAGGTTGTATTAAAAATTCTAAAACTATATCGCAGGCGTCTTTTATTTACTCGTCTGCCAATTTCTTTGTTTTCAAACAATGGAAAATAAAACACTAGCGACCTGGAAGGTAACCAAGGCAACGCAGAGAACAGGTAGCTAGATATTGAAGATATTGATGTATCATTAAAAACCAAAGTAGGTGTAGGAAATTTATTTTGTTTTGATTTAGCGTGTAATGAATAGACCCTTGTCAATATTTTTTTTTGTCATAAAATGTATCAATATTTATATTAGAATACAAAGACGGTATTGTTCTTTCTGTGGCGTATTATACCATAATATTTAAGGATCCTTATACTATATAAAAAAATTAAGGTTGTACTGTACCAACAAAATTTTAGAGACAATAAATATTTATTAATTTTATATTGAAATAAATGTTGTACATATACAGGTTGGTGGAGGTAAAATGCGAACATAGGGAACATACATGACAATCGAACTTTCATGCCAGGTATCTTGAAATATTTTGTAGTAGTGTCACAAAACGAAGTAATGTGAATGTATGTGGCAAAAAGAGTAATCAATAACAGAAATAATAATAAAATCTAAAAGTGCATGTAAACTTTCTCGTTCTGCTCGTACACATACATTATTATGCAAAGAAAATATTTAAATGAAAATAAAAATTTCAGTAATATGACAGGTACTTTGACATTGACAGTACTTATTCCACGTATATCAAGATGCCTAGCATGATAACTCCATTGTCATATATTTTCCTATGTTCGCATTTCACCTCCACCAACCTGTATACTAATAACCAAGAGTATCCGTGAGTTGATAGAAGATTGCTTCATAGAATGAGTTGTTAACTGTAAGGCAGCTACATCCTAATATCCAGATGCATGACACAACATTTCATGTCGACTTTAAAATGTTTTTTTTAACTTAAGTAATAATACAAGTGAGTTGGTTGCTTATTTATTTCAAAGTGAGTTGTGAGTACAGTTCGACAACTGTGAGGTTATTACATCTTAATACGAATAAGTAAATAAATATTTATTATAATTTTTATGGCAAGTTTAAAATGTAGTTTGTTTCTAATGCCCAGTGCACACGGAGAAACATTTTGACAAGTTTCCTGAAAAAAGTGGAGGTTTTATTTGAGAAATAATAAATATGTTTATGATCACATGTTACATTTGACGATTTGACAAATAAGAAATTAGTTGCACTTCACAACGTTTCCTGAAAACGCCTCATTTTTATAGGCGCTGTTAAAACTTTGAAGTTTCCGGAAACTTTTTTCAGGAAACATGTCAAAATGTTTCTCCGTGTGCACTAGGCCGTAAGACAAGAATTTTAAGTATTCTCGTCTCGATCATTTCTCGTCTCAAAGATCTCGATTCTCGTCTCGTCTCAATTTCTCGAAAAGTTTGTTGTCATCTATTTGAAAAGCTAGAAGTTAATTTAGGAATTTTATTGTAAGTACATTTGCACACAATTCTACTTGTAGAAAAAATCTGACGTGGCCATCACACAACCTTCCGCCATATCTAGACTTTAAACAGAAATGTATACGTACAATCTGGTGTCCATTTAAAATATACAAATAAAAATCTAAAATATTCAAACACAGAAATTAGTATCACCTGAATCAAAAGATTCATTCACACGACAACTCTTCTGTGTTGAAGCAATCTTCCGTTCAGTTACTACATTTAATATCTTACTTATGACTTATATAGAGCTAGTATGCCAGCTTGTCACCCGTCTCATCTGTCAATATTTTTTATGCAGAAACAAAAATCAACCGAACATGGATTACAAGATTTCAATGTTTTATTTGATAAATTTATTTTTTAAATTTTACTGCAGTTCTTTAATGCTACCAGATATAACGTAGATTGCAAATAACTTTTCCTTTTATTCTTATTACACATAAATACTATATTTATCCAAATTTATAGAAATTTTTGACACTTAATCTTTTCAATCTTCAAAAAATATCACTTCCGGTGAAGATATTTGTACCAAAATCTAATGAGTTCTTCCCATTCGTATACAATTGTAAAATACCAAATATTAAAATTTTTGGGTAATTCCTATTTGATTTATCCGACAGACGGCATCGGCCCAGACCACACACATACACACACACGCGCACACACACACACGCACGCACACACACACACACACACACACACACACACACACACACACACACACACACACACACACACACACACACACACACACACACACACACACACACACACACACACACACACACACACACACACACACACACACACACACACACACACACACATACACACACACACACACATACACACATACATACATACAGACATCATCGGGAAACTATCAAAAATGAGTTGTAAGGACCCTAATTCGTGCTCGTCCACTAAAAACTCACTACCCGATTTTTTGCATGATTCCAATACCTTCCTTTACAGGTAAGCGGAAGGTAAAAAACATAGTTTGACATTTTCGATAAGAATAATAACAATTTCTTTTCAAAGTTTTGTTTCGAGAATTCTCGATTTCTGGAGAATTATTTCTCGTTCGTAATTTTAAATTCTCGTATAATTTTGAAAATTGGTTTCATCTCGTAATTTCGAAACGAGAAATTTTCGTCTCGGCGGCATCTTCTAATATACTAATACAGAGTACCCGTGAGTTGATAATAGTTTCACCTGTGCGGTTGCTCCATCCAAGTCCAAATACCTAACTTCTCAGCTGCGTATCATTCGTGTTTAAATTATTTTCCCCCTTAGGCCTGCTATAAATTATCTACGGTTTCTTGGTGTTTTCTTGCTCGTTTTGGACTTGATGATGAAGAATTAGGGTCTGATTTGCTTGTTTGATTACCGCTGGTTTTTATTTACTTCGGTTTAATGACAGCGGAACGCAAACCAAAACACAAGAGCAAAAAGTTCGCTAATTTTTTCGTGCTGCGGTTTCGAGGTTTTAATGATACAAACGGAGATATGCACGTAATAAGATTTTTTGATGCTTGTGATATTTTCCTAAAAAAGTCACCTTTAATGCATGAAGAATAATTATTTTTTAACTTTTTTAACAACTCTTCTAATAGGTATTTGCAATTTTTACCTCTCGCCTCATATTCTATAAGAGAGGTATTGTAATTGGTCAAAATTTTCGAGTATGAGTTTTTGGTGGATAAGCACGTTTCAGGGTCTCTACAATACGAATTTAATATTTTCCCGATGATGTCTGTGTGTGTGTGTGTGTGCGTATGTATGGACGTATGGACGTATGAATTATGTGACGATTTTTCGTCCACGATAACTTAAAAAGTATCAAACCTTTAATAACCAAATTTCATATTTAAGGTTTTAATAAGGATCTTAACACCGGATAAGATTTTGGTAGAAATCCGAAAACCGGAAGTAGTACTTTTTGGAACTTGATATAGTTTTTCTTAAATAAATTGGTACATTATTTATTTATGACAATTTTTGCAATTAAAAATAAAAGATAATATAATTATCTATGGGTACAGTTAATTTTAAATACAATTTGTTGAACCTGGTAGTATTTAGCAATAAAATAAAGTGCAACTAAGTACCAATATCTTGTTGTCCATGATATGAAATTTGTTTTTACTCAAAATTTGAATGATTATGACAGTGACAGTACAGTTGACATCTTTTGCTTGCATCTTGGTTTACATTATCGTTTACATATTACATGAACATGAAACTATTAAAATATAAGTAAAACTATTTATTAGATTTGTAAAATAAGCAGAATTAGGCGAGAGGTCGTGTACTGGCCACAGCAGATTTTTTTATTCAATTTGGACGTTTTAAACTGCTATTATTAACTCCATAGCAACAACTTTAAATAAATGTTTATTCACAAGTGAATGATTTTTTTTTAAATCACTCAACACATTTTTAAATCACTCTGACGTTTAAAACTGTCATTATTACGTCAAAAATGCATACAAACAATGACAACTTGCCACTAACGACTACTTTGATGAGTTTTTTTTTGTTATGTCAAAATAAATTTATAATTCATATATTTGAAATAATTTCGTCAAATTTGAATAAATTATTGTATAAACCACGTGAGATACGAATGTTTATTCACTCGAAGAAATTATCCCACTCGCCCTTCGAGCTCGGGGGCTAAACTTTCTTCTCTTGAATAAACATGTATCTCACTTGATGTATAAATATCTATTAAACAACACTTATTGTTATTTTGCTAATGTGTTTTAAGTGTACTCAGTACTACTTAATGGAACCTAATTACTAAATTACTAGTTGTAACGTAAAGTACAATAAGAAATCTTATTTTAATCGTGCGCAAAAAGTTATTGATATATTCTTACGAAATCTGTTGTGTAATACGTAGTAATAAAAAATCTTACAGTCTATAGAAATTTATTTAAAACTTTCTCATATCGATTTCGAAACCAGAAGTAAACTGTAACATGTTATAGTCTATTGTGTTTGAAATTAAATCGTATAGAGTTGAACTAATTCAATTTTTCCTACACACACTTTTTATGATGTATGTTGGATAATTTTACAATTATTTATTTATTATGTTACTTTTATAGTATAGTATTTAACGAGCACATAATGTAGCCTATAATTCAAGAGGACGAAAGTTATGCACGAGCGGAAATCAAACATTTCTTTACAAATTTTATGGCCATTTGCACGAGTTCGGATTAAAACTGATAGTTAGCTGACAATAGGTTAACCTTAACTACTGGTTAAATTTTATTTGCATTGCACAGCATAATTTTAGGTCATAGTTAAGTTAATCTATAAATATTAGAACTATTAATTTTAGATCAAAAAATGAATGATATTCTAGTGATGTTTTAAAGAAATCTAGTGAATTTTGCAATGATTTTTATGTGTAGCTGTTAGAATCGTTTTATTCTGTCGGAATTCTGTATACAAATACAAAATGTTATCAATTTTAAATATAAATCAGTTTGGTTTGACATAATAATTATTGACAGGTGAAAATGACATTTCAATAACCAAGTGAGTTTGTGAGTTTATATAATTGCAATAATTTATCTTCAATGTTATAGAAATATTCTATAATTGATTATGGCGCTACTTTAGAGAAAAAAAGTTATAAAGGAATAGTGTAAAAGTTGGCATAAAATTCGTATAATGTGACATTTTATTTCATCGACGAGCAAAAAGGACAAACAATAATAGCGATGGACATATAATTTGAACATATTTAATGTGTATAACATTATTTTGGTATCATTATTGTGTGTACAAAGTATAAGTATTTTCAGTTCAGTCTAAAACTAATTTGTTAAACGTAATCTAGTAAATAAAATCATAAATATGATTAACTCATTATATCTATTCGTCCTGTCCTGGTAATCTGCGCAATATAAGTAAAAAATTTAAAAATCTCGACATTATCCTCGAAATTTGTTGGTTAACTTCTAGTTATTCTCTTAAACCCTACAGAATCCACTAGTTAAAATTAACTAAAAATTAAACTGTTTAACCTCTGGTTAAGAACCTGTGCAACGAAGTTTACTATATAACCAACACTTTAACTACAGGTTAGCGCTAAACCAAAGTGGTGCAAATGGCCATTAATCATTAAAATATTAACCAAACTTCACCTTTCGATGTGATGACAGATGTGTTGTATAACAGACTCATAATACAATAGTGTGTTTATTTTACTAACGTTACCTACTATTGTCACTGTCACTGTCATAACCAATTAAATTTTACGTAACAAATGTTAAACGATCATGGACTACTACAAAATACTGAAAACTGAAGTTTCATACTCTAAATTATAAATAATAATTTAATTTCTAAATACTACCACATACAGAAAAATTTATAAAATGCTAATTGTAGATAATAATTATTTATGTATCTAGAACGAAAAGTGAAACTTTAAGGTACTAGCAAGTTGTTTACGGGCGAGGATCTTAAAGTCACTTTTCGTTCAAGGTACATACAAAATTTTATTTCATACTGGTTACTAATGTTGTTAAATTATAGTATTAATTAATATAAATTTTCTAAAATTCGTAGGAATATGATACAAGTATAGGCTAAATAACAATTTCTATGAGAACACGTATTTGTTTATAAATAATGAAAAAATAATAAACTGAAGTTTTGCATTTTTTGGTACTGCGGTTATATTTATTCGTAACAATGGACGAAAAGTACATATACCAGAAAATATTTTAATTGTAGCTGCTCAGGTAATGAGTAATTTAATACCAAATAAATACTTTCCAGCCCTATGTTTTCAAAGTTTCACTTTTTGTACGATAAATCATCCGAAAATGTCACTTTATGTCATAGTATTAAATAATAGTATATTATTTAACGAGTAAATAATGTAGGCTATAATTAATGAGGATGAAAGTTTGTTCACGAGCCGAAGGCGAGTGTATAAATCATCCGAGTGAATTATAGCCATTATTTTCGAGTCAAATACGACGTTTTATCTACAACTTTTTAAATAAAACAACATTTTCTTACTACAAGTTTGTATTGATATTAACCTAACCTCAAACTTTGATGTGATGACAATTTATCCGAGTAATTTAGAACTATTATGGGCTAGTCATATACAGCGTTTTACAAATTTTTTTTATTTTTACTGTTTCTGCTTACAAAGTCATAAAATGATAACTTGATGTAACACTAATATTAAAACAGATGTGATGGCAGTTTGACAGTTCGAGAGAATAAAGTACTCATTATTTAACAGTGTGAAATAATGAATTCATTATTTCATAATGTGTCCTTATTGAGGGGTTTATTATACTACTTTCACGTATATAATGAATACATTATTCTATTGTTGTAGATAAAATAATATAATCTTTCACTTAAAAGAGACAATATTGTGATAAATTAATTATTTATCGACATATTTAAGCAAAATACTATTTCTGGTTTGTGGATTGGTATTAAAACCTTAAATATAAAGGAACAGTAATTTGTCGACTGGCAAGCGGATGGAAAAAGTAATTAGACGGGAATGCAGTCAATTTATTTTAATTTCCTATTAGGCCAACGTTTCGGCAACACTTATGCCTTCATCAGGGCGAATAGTAACTTTTAAAAATATTAGATAAAAATATTAAATGTAAAATTTGATATATTTTTAATGGGCTACGTGCATGCATTTTTTTAATTAAATATATTTGAAGAAGAGATCAAAACTTGGGACCCGTATTTTTTATTTTGACAAAAAATTTATTTACAAGCTCAAAAAAAATTATTTGAATTTAAATATTCAATATGTGACGTAGAAACTAACCCAAGCAATGAATGGCCGTTAAGCCATAGCAACGGCTGTACTAGTGAACGCCCCTAACTACGGCTTGCGCGGGAACGAGTTTGTCAAGCTGACAGGGCTGACAGATCAGATGTGTTTGACATTTGTACTTCGTACATGTTTTGATGCTGTCAAATATAAGTAAGTACTTGTGTTTTCATAAACTAAATAGTCTATATTTATAAAATAATGTATTATTACTAAATTTTATGTGTATTTTTGACAAGCAAATGTCAAATTCAAACATTTGTTGACTGACTCGCACGCTATCTACAGGTTACATTCTTAACTATGCTTCCCTATCTTCTGTTCACACAAATGACGTCACAGAATATTTAATCTCAATTTACTAAAAAACATATAATTTTTTTTAAATAAAATTTGTATTTTTACCAATGTTTTAGACCTAACATTATGTGTATAGTGTTAAAAATCTAATTTTCAGTACCATGCAAGTACCCCATTATCATGAACAAGAAATTGTAACATATACAGACACACACGCACAGACATCATCTCGTATTATATGGATCCTAAAACGTGCTTATCCACTAAAAACTCACCAAAATTTTGACCCATCACAATACCTCCTGTTGTAGAATATGAGGCAGGAGGTAAAAATTATTAGGAACAATTTAAATACCTAACATATGATGCAAAATTTAAAAATCTAATTTATCGTAAATAGCAGTAGTAACTTTTTATTGTATCCATATTCAAAGACACAAATTATCTCATACCTTACCTACCTCAGTACCCCAATTACATAAAGAATGCGATGCCAGTTATCATTATCAACAGTTTATACTACTTACAAGAAACGAAACAAAAAACTTAATGTGTTTGAATCATTCTGATTGCTTATTCGGTTATTCCGATCGATTACTTGATGATTCGATGATTGTTAATGGCAGATTGGAATGATTATTGACTGATAGAGTGATTTGGATGGGGCTGCAGCACAGGACAACTCACGGAAGTCTACACAAAAATCTGCTGTGGCCACCACACGACCTCTCGCCTAATTCTGCTTATTCTACTAATCTAATAAATAGTTTTACTTACATTTTAATAGTTTCATGTTCATGTAATATGTAAACGATAATGTAAACCAATATGCAAGCAAAAGATGTCAACTGTACTGTCACTGTCATAATAATTCAAATTTTATGTAGAAACAAATTTTATATCATGGACAACAAGATACTGGAATTTCAAAAAAATAGAATATTAATTGTACTTTATTTTATTGTTAAATACTTCCAGATTCAGCAATTTGTATTTATAATTAACTGTACACATAGATAATTACAATTTCTTTTATTTTTAATTGCAAAAATTGTCATAAATAAATAATGTACCAATATATTTAAGGAAAACTTTTCCAAACTTCTAAAAGTACTACTTCCGGTTTGCGGATTTCTACCAAAATCTTATCCGGTGTTAAGATACTTATTAAAACCTTAAATATGAAATTTGGTTATAAACGGTTTGATACTTTTTAAGTTATCGTGGACGAAAAATCGTCGGTTCATACAAACGCACACACACACGCACACACACACACACACAGACATCATCGTGAAAATAGTAAATTCGTATTCTAGAGACCCTGAAACGTGCTTATCCACCAAAAACTATTACTCGAAAATTTTGACCCATTACAATACCTCTCTTATAGAATATGAGGCGAGAGGTAAAAATGGATCACTTATAATATCACATGTGCATTAATTCTTTCCAGAATTTTTGCTTATGCCCATGTCACCGGCGTGGCATGAAGCACGATGCTTGATGTGGCATTTTGCTTTGTTCAAAGCTGTCAAAAGGGTGTCACACCGGTATAGCAAAATGCCATACGAAAATTTGTATATTGCTATGTTCACTTCGTACTTTGAAGGTTTTTGAAAATTATTTTTGACAGCTGAGAATTAAAATTCATCAATTCTTTGTGTTAATTAAATCAATAATTAGTTCATATATTGGCATAAAGGCTTAAAGTGTTATATTCTTATTATTTAATTACTTACTGTTATTATTTTGCCATCAATTATTCACCAAATGTCAAAACTGTGAAATCAGCAACAAATATCCATATGTCAAAATGCTTGATGCAATAGCGGCGATAAAATTTTTACGTTATTCATTTGTTCCATCGAGCACTGTGCTTCGTGCCATGCCGGTGTGACATGGGCATTATTTAGCTCTCGTGTACCACTCGGGCTAATTAAGACGTTGTTGGAAAGCACTCAAAAAAAATTCTTGGACATGAATGCACGAGTGCATATTCGGTAAGAAAATCGCAATGATACCGCCGCTCTGTTTTTGACTTCTTGTTACAATAGAAACTTGAAATATTTACTTTTGTCATTAACATTAATAAATATGTATTATTTACCTTATTAATTGCTTATTTGAACTCAAAATGACAATTTAACCAATTTTTAATTTAATGTCAAAGTGACAGATGCCGGTAAAGTTTCCGCTTATTAATTTCAGTTAAGTTACTCAAGCTACTATAGTAAAAAAATTCCGAGAAAGTTAAAGTTTTGATTAAAAAATTGTACATCATTATAAAAATTCCGAAAAATCTTATTTTATGCAAATTTCACACGATTATATCTCATGATACAAATTAATTTTTAAAAGGCACATCTACAGGTTGGTGGAGGTGAAATGCGAACATAGGGAAATATATGCCAATGGAGTTATCATGCTAGGCATCTTGATATAGTGGAATAAGTACTGTCAATGTCAAACTACCTGTCTTATTATTTGAAATTTTTATTTTCATTAAAATATTTTCTTTGCATAATAATGTATGTGTACGAGCAGAACGAGAAAGTTTACATGCACTTTTAGATTTTATTATTATTTCTGTTATTGATTACTCTTTTTGCCACACAAATTCACATTACTTCGTTTTGTGACACTACTACAAAATATATCAAGATACCTGCCATGAAAGTTCGATTGTCATGTATGTTCCCTATGTTCGCATTTCACCTCCACCAACCTGTATAACCATGGTTACTATTATGGTGGTCAATTCATCCATTGGCTGTTATTTAAAATAATTTTATTAAAATTTCGTATACAACAACAAAAAATTATTTGGTATAGCATCCATACAATTGTGGGAAGATTAATATTAAAGTGAACATATCACCCTCGTTATTTCCAAATAGGGGCAGGTACTATTACAATAAAATCGCCGTCACCGTTATAATAATTCGACTCAGTATAAAGTGTACAATAAGTAGGGTGGCCCTCGCGTGTCGTTGCCACGTGGCAGGTACGCATTAACGAGGGTGTCCCGTGGGAAAATAGAACCCTATTTGACCCGGACAATAGCAGATATAGGGGAGTATTAATTCGCAAAACTTTAGTCACAGAAATAAATTCAACTTATAATTGTTATTTATTTTGGAGTGGATGGTTGAGCGCGTTATGAACGCACAGAAATGTCCCTGTTTAGACTGAATTTAGACCGAATTTAGACTGAATTTAGACTGAATTTAGACTGAATTTAGACTGAATTTAGACCGAATTTAGACTGAATTTAGACCGAATTTAGACTGAATTTCCGACTCGCTCAAAATTTAGTTATAAAATAATATAAAATAACTTTTTCTCTCCTCGGGTCAAATGATGTAGGAATCCATAGTTTCAATAAAAAATCTGACGTGGACACCACATGACTTCCTTGTACGCCTTGTGTGTTCATACTTTTGTTAATAACTAAAATGTAAAATAATATTAAAAATTCTTTTAACTTATTATACTAGTATACTCACAAATATATTTTAGTCATTTTATTTAAACTGCAGAAGAAGATATAAAGCATATTTTACTATTGTCACTGTCATGTCATAATCATTTAAATTTTACGTAGTAACAAATGTTAATCGATCATGGACTACAAGATACCGAAATACTATAAATTATAAATATATACTTTAATTATTTTTAAATGATAGCAGATACAAAAATATTTATAAAATACCGATTGTAGGTAATAATCACATAATCTTTCATTTAAAATAAAAAAAATTGTCTACAATTAAATATTTATCGAAATATTTTTAAAAAGTACTACTTCCGGTTTGTAGACTGAAACCAAAAATAGGAGGTGCACAACAAGATGCTATAACAGTCCTAAATACAAAATTTCAACTTTCTACGTCTAACCGTATTTGAGTTATGCGACACACATACGTCCGTCCGTCCGTCCGTACGTACGTACGTACGTACGTACGTACAGACGTCACGTCGAAACTAGTCATAATGGATTCAGAAAAGGTCAAAACGGATATTTCCGTCAAAATCTGAGAATCGAAATTTTTCGCGATTACAATACTTCCTTACTTCGTACAAGGAAGTAAAAATATCAACGGGTACAGCTTTTACAAAGGGATTTCTAAAATGTATAAAAATATATATTTTAATCTAGACTGAATTTAGACCGAATTTAGACTGAATTTAGACCGAATTTAGACTGAATTTAGACCGAATTTAGACTGAATTTCCGACTCGCTCAAAATTTAGTTATAAACTTTTTCTCTCCTCGGGTCAAATTATGTAGGAATCCATAGTTTCAATAAAAAATATCAACGGGTACAGCTTTTACAAAGGGATTTCTAAAATGTATAAAAATATATATTTTAATCTAGACTGAATTTAGACCGAATTTAGACTGAATTTAGACCGAATTTAGACTGAATTTAGACCGAATTTAGACTGAATTTCCGACTCGCTCAAAATTTAGTTATAAAATAATATAAAATAACTTTTTCTCTCCTCGGGTCAAATTATGTAGGAATCCATAGTTTCAATAAAAAATATCAACGGGTACAGCTTTTACAATGGGATTTCTAAAATGTATAAAAATATATATTTTAATCAGTATTATGTAGGAATAAAACTATTATCAAGATCTTTGTTATTTGTTTATAATTATGTATTGAGAAATAAAGATTTATTATGAAACATTAAATTTTGCCCACACTACAAACAAAAACAAAATAAAAATAATCAGTTATTGTGTTTGTTATTTTTGTTGTTGATTTAAATCAAAATAATCTACCTCCTACAACCCAGCATAAAATGTACAAACGTAGCGAGTGTTTTGTGGCCAGTACACGAATGCTCAAATTTTATTTCAACATGGATTTAATACAGAAAGAATGGATCTACATTATGTGTTTTTTAAAATTTTGATTAAAAAATTGTACATGATTATAAAAAATCCAATTTATGCAAACTTTACACCGGTATATCTCAGGATAGAAACTAATTAATTAATCTGTCTCTATTAAATGTTTCTAAAAACTTTATCCTGAAGTCAATAATAATCTGACAGTTTACTCGCAACGAAAACACTTTTACAGTATTTTTCAACTTCAAAATGACATTGCATAGCTAGGATGCGGCAAAGTACGAGTTTCGGGCTGGTTTCAGGCAGTCGTAGTAGTGGGGAAAAAGTAAAGTTTTTTTGATTTTTTTATCGATGACTGCCACATCCAAATAATTCACGGGTACTTATGTATCGTTAAGTGTGAGTACACCACTGGAAAATATTTGAATGTCAAGGTATTATTTCATTTGAATATTGTTTAAGATTCTATTTAAATGTTAGATTAACATAACAAAACCTTTTTATCTCTGTAGGTGGGTTTTTTTAACTAAGATAAAAATATTACAAAACTAATATTAACATTTTGAGCATTATATTCGCCGGGCATTATCTGGTTGTAAATTACGAAACCTGTTTGAGTTATGATAATTTTAGTCAATATTTTGACTAGATTATAAACTGCAGTATTGAACTTAAATAGAAATAGTTTTGTTATCTTTATTGGCACAAAATTAAACATATTTCATGGAAATAATATAGCTTAGTTAGTATATTATTTAGTACAGTGTTCATTTGGGTGTGGCAGCCTCACAGAAATACAGACTAATTCAATTCAGGCGCTCATTAAATAAATAAATTAAAAACATGCTCGATAAACTAGTAGGTTTGGAGTTTGCAAATCCCTGCGCTAACTGTAATTACGTGGAGCTAATTTCGTTATTGTGAACAATACAAGTGAAACTCATTTGTCAAATCACTAACGTTAACTATACCATCAACTGACTATAACTACTACTACTAATTTCATATTGTGAATGAGGCTTTAGTAATACAACTGTTAGCCTGTCCACCTAAATTAGCTAAAAAGTGAAGTTAAATTAGTATTTAAAATTAATTGTATTTAAAAAGCAGAAAATTACTGAATAGAATCAGCAATATTTTCTACTCGTTTCAGAATTTCAGTGCCGGTCATCAATGTCTGAAGTATAACGTTCGTGAAAAACTCAGGAAGGATAAAAACAGCTTTTGTCGATAGTGTTTTTCCCCTAAAAACAATCGAGCATCTCCGGGTAGATATCCGTCTTGTAATATTTACGATGTGAGTACAATTTTAATTACGTCAAGCATGTGAAGAAAAACATATGACTGTCTGATGGCGTGGATCGTATTGCAGCATGCATGGGCGCCCGTTCCCAAGGGACACCCCATCAGAATAAGTCACACCACAAACACACACACACACACACACACACACACACACACACACACACACACACACACACACACACACACACACACACACACACACACACACACACACACACAAACAGTCGTGAGATCGGAGAAATAAGAGCATGCTTTTAATTTATTTATTTATTCAGCGCTGAATTAAATTAATCTGTGCTTCTGTGAGGCTGCTACACCCAAATGGGTATACTGTACTAAATATTAACCTAACTAAGCTATATTATTTCCATTAAATTTGTTTAATATTGTGCCAATAAAGATAACAAAACTGTTTCTATTTAAGTTCTATACTTACCTACTGATAATTTGTTTCTTTCTTATTACAAATCATTTAAATATTATTACATTATAATAATCTATTTCGTCATTGTTTTATTTGGATGTAGCAGGCTCACAGTATTTCAATAAGATGTTAGTCTGTATTTAAATTGATTTTTTAAATTGTGTTGAGTATTCGTGACCCAAAATTTGATAATTGTATTTGATTCTTTTGAAGCAACGGTTTGATCTAACGCACGATTTTGAAGCGTTAAGAAAATTTCCCAGATCATTTTAAAGGTTCTTTTGAACTTTTAGCCTTAAGAGGCCCGTCTACCTCCTGAAATCCAGCACAAACTGTACTAACGTAGCGAGTATCTGAGAGATTAAGAAAAATAATAACTAATAGAAGTTGTAAAGAATTATACCTACTACTCTTACTATTTATACAATGAATTTATACTACAAATTTAACTGCAATGTATTAGAGCGTTCTTTTCAAAATGAAACATAGGAAATCAATTTAAGAGGCCCGTCTACCTCCTAAAATCCAGCATAAAATGTACTAACGTAGCGAGTGTTTTGTGCCCAGTACAAGAATGCTCAAATTTTATTCCAACAAGGATTATATACTTTAAAAATTTAATAAAAAAACTGTACATGATTATAAAAATTTCCAATTTATGCAAACTTTACACGGGTATATCTCATGATAAAAATTTATTTCATAATTTTAAAAAGGCACATCTGTATATTCATTATTTCTCTATTAAATATGTAAAAAGCATTACCTTGAAGTCAATACTAAACTTACAGTTTACTCGCAACGAAAACACTTTTACAGTATTTTTCAATTTCAAAATGACATTGCATTGCTAGGAGGCGACAAAGTACGAGTTTCGGGATATAAAAAGAAAAATAGAAAGTATTCTAGGGATTCGGAAAAAAGTGGAAGTTTAAAATAGTAGTAGTTTCTTTAGATTAATTTGTTTTGTACCTAACTATGATATCATTTACAAACGAATGCTACGAGTATTATTCTAAAATTTAAAAGCCACTAAATCTGTGATTGAACCATATCTAAATGCGAGCAGCATTGTTACTTAAAACATTTCCTGATTCAAACTCTCAGATTAACTCATTCTTAATCAGCGCAGACTTAATATAGCGCTAATAGCACCACTAATGGACACTCGGTGAGAACAATCAACCATCTCTCACTAACCCGTTACCGAGCCTATAGTGGCGTCTCTGTCTTGTCGACTGTAATGCTCTTTTATTTCGAGACCCGCCATCCTTGATGAGAGGAAAATAAAAAACATTCGTTACCGGTTTGATGCTCAAATGTCATTAAGAAGTAATGGAATTTCGGAGTTATGGGCTTTTTATGGGATTAACGACTAATGGAGAAATGAAATTGCAGTATATGGTTACTCAGTTGTTATCTATTCTCTATTTGGGTGTAACAACTCCACTTACTGTGTGTTACCGGCGGCGAAATATGAGAAAATGTCAAGAGGTTCCTCTAAGTTTGCCCCTTAAAAAAGAAAATTCGTTATAAAAAATGTACCAGTCGGAATTTTTACCTGAAAATTTGTACACCCATGTAATTCGACGCGAGGAATTCAATGGTGACAAAATTAAGTCCGTATCTTGAACCATTTTCGAGATATTAAACATCGATTTTTTTGGAAAATTTTTCAAAATTTTAAAAATTTGGTAATAAGTCAATGAAAGTACGAGGAACACAATGCCGCAAACCGCAGTTCGATATCTGGATTAGTTTTTGAGTAACGCAGCCTCAAAGTTGCAAACCGAAAAGTAAAAATCGGGATAACACAGAAACGAAACCATATTTTTGAACGCGTTTTGCGGCATGTATTAAGCCGTCTACATTTTTTCGGAATTCCTAAAATACTCTCGATTTTATCCCATTACTACGGCTGCCTGAAACCAGCCCGAAACTCGTACTTTGCCGCCTTCAAGCAATGCAATGTCATTTTGAAGTTGAAAATACTGTAAAAGTGTTTTCGTTGCGAGTAAACTGTTAGTTTATTACTGACTTCAGGATAATGTTTTTATAAACATTTAATAGAGAAAGAATGGATCTACAGATGTGCCTTTTTACAACTTTAAAAATTTATTTCTATCATGAGATATAACCGTGTAAAGTTGACACAAATTGGAATTGAATTTTAAAAATTAAAAATTAATAATTGATCCTACATTTTAACTGTATTTTAGAAGGTAGTGCATCGTAAGAAGGGTTTATACAATCAACGACCATATTATCCGATTTTTAATAATTGAGTAAAACTGTAAGATGTCCAGATATCTGTAATAATGCGTATACCGTTTATTTTGGTCGTGTCGTGTGCTATACACGATGTTTCGTCTGTATATGATTTATGTCTGGTGTGTACGCTTTACTCCAAGTTCCGTAGCATGGGAACTCTGCCTCTTCCTCGTGAGGTCACACGCACCGACGCACGAACAACACACAAGTTCAATACAACAAAAACACTAAGAAGAGAACATTTACCGAAAAGTCAAAAGTTTCTAATTTGTTCACACATAATACACATTTTTTAATCCTGAAAAATCACTGAATTATAAATTCTTCTTTCCAAGACTCATTGAAGATAATAATGATAATAATAATAATAATAATTTTATTTCATAGATATGTTGAATACATATATGGAAATTGTCAATTTAGTATACAATGTTATTTAAAAAATCCATTTAATTCAAAAATTTTGAGGATGTACCAGAAAAACTCTTCAGATCTTCAACTAACACTTCTGGTTGCACGATCAACACCAAAATCTAATCAGATCTAATCTAGTGTGTCAGAATATTGTATACAAAATTTTAAAAAATTTTATTCAGTGGTATTTGAGATATCGTACCTCCAACATCCATCCTGACACACAGACATCATCGTGAAATTATCAAAATCGTGTTCTAGGGACCTCAAAACGTGCTTATCCATTGAAAACTCACTATCGAAATTTTAGCATGATTACAATACCTCTCTTACAGATATGAGTGGCGAGAGGTAAAAATTTTCGCTGAATCCAATTGTAGAAAAATCAAACCCATGTCTCGTTACCATTTTCGAGATAACGAGGGTAGTTGTTTTTCAGGAACCTGAAAATTTTCTAAATTTGTATTTTTCTTAATATGGTAATAAATACAAGAAAATGGTTGTTTTGACCATATTTTCCCATTAAAAGCTTTTCATATCTTATATCGTAATAAATAATATATTCCTCCAATAATTATAAAATTATTCATCACTTGTTTCAACCCTTAAGCCACCAATTATAGCTACGATAAACTAAAATTAGAGCCATACTAACAGCCTATTAATATTAACACACGTTTAATTGGTCCAATATTACCATATTTTTTATCTTAACCTTTCGATAATTTGAAGATGATTTTAGATGATTATCATACCCTTTAGGCTATAAAACAACTTATCTATCAGTAAAAATCTGACGTGGCCATCACACAACCTTCCGCCATATCTAGACTTTAAACAGAAATGTATACGTACAATCCGGTGCCCATTTAAAATATACAAATAAAAATCTAAAATATTGAAACACAGAAATTTGCATCACTTGAATAAAAATATTCATTCACAGGAAAACTCTTCTGTGCTGAAGCCATCCTCCGTTCAATTACTACATTTAATATCTTACTTATGACATATAGCACTAGTATGTCAACATGTCAATATTTTTTACACAGAAACAAAATTCAGTCGAACATGGATTACAAGATTTCAACGTTTTATTTGATAAATTTATTTTTTAAATTTTACTGCAGTTCTTTGATGCTACCAGATAAAGAAAAAATTTTTATAACGTAAGTTGCAAATAACTTTGCCTTTTATTCTTATTACAAATAAATACTATATTTATCCAAAATATAAATTTTTGACAATTAATCTTTTCAATCTTCAAAAAATATCACTTCCGGAGAAGATATTTGTACCAAAATCTAATGGGTTCTTCCAATTTATATACAAATGTTAAACACCAAATATCAAAATTTTTGGGTAATTCGTATTTGAGTTATCCGACTGACAGAAATCCGGCCCTGACCACATAGCTACACACATACACACATACATACAGACATCATCGTCAAGCTATCAAAAATGAATTGTAAGGACCCTAATTCGTGCTCATCCACTAAAAACTCACTACCTGATTTTTAGCATGATTCCAATATCTTCCTTTACAGGTAAGCGGAAGGTAAAAATGACTACAAAGTTAGTATTCAGTCCAGTCCACATTCCAGTTTAACTGTGCGTCTGCCACACCCAAGCCAAACAATACCCGTGATTTATTTCCACCTAGCGTAGGCGTCCAAACTTTATTTCTGAGTGTTTTCCATACTGGATGGTCGTATGAACATATGTGAAAGAGAAGGAGAGAATGTCACGGTCACATATGGCCGTCTTTGTCGTTGATATGTTGAGAGCAGTTAAGGTTTTCTGTCTGCCACTTGTAAGAAACACATGTTGAGAAAATTTCTATTAGAGAAATGTTTGGAATTTTAAAACGGGGGAGATGGTAAGGCGTAGAAATTTAGGGTGGAAAAACACCCCTTTACGTGAAGTAATTACCTAATTGTGCAAGTGATTCAACCCTTAAGAGGGTAGCACCTTATAGACAATAGTTATTGCACATTTGAACGCAGTTATGTATTAGTTTTGGAAGTATTTTTACCTCTCGCCTCATATTCTATAAGAGAGGTATTGTAATGGGTCAAAATTTTCGAGTATGAGTTTTTGGTGGATAAGCACGTTTCAGTGTCTCTAGAATACGAATTTACTATTTTCACGATGATGTCTGTGTGTGTGTGTTTGTGTGTTTGTATGAACCGACGATTTTTCGTCCACGATAACATAAAAAGTATCAAACCGTATATAACCAAATTTCATATTTAAGGTTTTAATAAGTATCTTAACACCGGATAAGATTTTGGTAGAAATCCGCAAACCGGAAGTAGTACTTTTTGAAGTTTGGAAAAGTTTTCCTTAAATATATTGGTACATTATTTATTTATGACAATTTTTGCAATTAAAAATAAAAGAAATTGTGATTATCTATGTGTACAGTTAATTATAAATACAAATTGTTGAATCTGGAAGTATATAGCAATAAAATAAAGTACAATTAATATTCTATTTTTTTGAAATTCCAGTATCTTGTTGTCCATGATATGAAATTTGTTTCTACATAAAATTTGAATTATTATGACAGTGACAGTACAGTTGACATCTTTTGCTTGCATATTGGTTTACATTATCGTTTACATATTACATGAACATAAAACTATTAAAATGTAAGTAAAACTATTTATTAGATTAGTAGAATAAGCAGAATTAGTCGAGAGGTCGTGTGGTGGCCACAGCAGATTTTTTAATGTTAGTGCCGTGATACAAATTTGTACTATAATATTTCGCCGTGATATATAGAATGACACTTATAAATAAATAAAAGGGAAAATAACAGTTGTGCATTCTGTACAGGAAGAATGTACACGTTAAAGCACTTTACACGCATACACCTCATCGACACATGGTTGCACATTTTAACAAAAACTAATTTTTATATGGTAGATAAGGTATAAAACTTCGTTCTATTAGTGCAATTTTTTTGTTCAGCACGTTCAACGGTCGAAATTACTTACTTTCAACCGCTTGCAGGCGTTTAGAAGCACCTACAGATTTTTCTTTATATTTCACAGAACATGATATTTTAAACTTGAATCATGTAGTTTAAAGTTTAATCTACGTTGGGGTAGTGTTATTTTTTAGAAAAAACTTTCTGATTTCGAGATAATTAGAGGTAAAAAAATGTGAATTTTTGTAGTTTTCTTTATTTTATAAACTATAACTTCGGTACAAAACAGAAAAATGGCACTAATAGAACGAAGTTTTATCCCTTATCTACCATATAAAAATTTGTTTTTGTTAAAATGTGCAACCATGTGTCGATGAGGTGTATGCGTGAAAAGTGCTTTTTACGTGTAAATTCTTCCTGTACAGAATGCTCTTAAGTAAGGTTATTTTGACATCTATATTTCTCAGAATTTGACGAAAATTATTTGTCGTCGTTTAGTTTTATTTTTTATTATTCTTTACAAATTCTATTATTTATTATTTTATCTCCCAGATAAAGTACCCAGTAGAGTGTGTCAGCAATTAGTTACAATTTATAAAATTCTTGTAAAATTTACATGTAAGTTACTTCGATCAACTGTCATTAAAACTGTAAAAAATTCGCGAATTTAACTCAGCGCCTTGAATTCTGATGAGTAGTAAATTCTTAACCTTATTTAGTAGCGGTCCAGACTCCGGCGGCCAGATATATTCATTACGGACCACATATGTTATCAAATGCACCAATAGAACACCATAGAAATTGATTTAGTTGGAATTTGTTTGCTCAGTAAAATAAAAACAAAAAAATAAATCCATTTGCATAGATTGCTAGATGAATCTACAAATAATGCACATGAAATTGTTTTTATTTGGGTGTAGATACCGTACAGTTCTTCTAGATTAAATTTAAAAAAATTTGAGCGGTTTTTTTGAGTGCGAAGTTATCTGCACAAAAATCTTGCCTGTAGTGTACTCTCCACCAACGACCATGAGTGAATTAACCGCACACACTACTGCTACTAACTTTATTTGTATAATACAGGGTGTAACCCAACCTGTGTAATAAAATTTAAGAGTGTATAGTATTGGATCATGAATCAAAAATAATTTAGTTGAAATTCGTAAAATTAACAATAGTATCATTTTGGGTACCACTGGTTGTCACATTTAAATACAAAAAAAGTAGTATTTATTAGCGTCATTACATTAATGTATTAATAATTTTACAAACAGGAAAAAATTAAATTTGTAGGTAGGTACCTATGTACTTACAGAATGTCTCATTTTTACCTTCCGCTTACCTGTAAAGGAAGGTATTGGAATCATGCAAAAAATCGGATAGTGAGTTTTTAGTAGATGAGCACGAATTAGGGTCCTTACAATTCATTTTTGATAGTTTCACGATGATGTCTGTATGTATGTATGTGTGTGTATGTGTGTAGCTATGTGGTCAGGGTCGAATTACCCAAAAATTTTGATATTTGGTATTTAACATTTGTATATAAATTAGAAGAACTTATTAGATTTTGGTGATCACCGGAAGTGATATTTTTTTGAAGATTGAAAAGATTAATTGTCAAAAATTTATATAAATTTGGATAAATATAGTATTTATTTGTAATAAGAATAAGAGGCAAAGTTATTTGCAACTTACGTTATAAAAAAATTGTCTTTATCTGGTAGCATTAAAGAACTGCAGTAAAATTTAAAAAATAAATTTATCAAATAAAACGTTGAAATCTTGTAATCCATGTTCGACTGAATTTTGTTTCTGTGTAAAAAATATTGACAGGTGAGATGGGTGACAAGTTGACGTACTAGTGCATAAGTAAGATATTAAATGTAGTAATTGAACGGAGGATGGCTTCAGCACAGAAGAGTTTTCCTGTGAATGAATATTTTTATTCAAGTGATGCAAATTTCTGTGTTTGAATATTTTAGATTTTTATTTGTATATTTTAAATGGGCACCGGATTGTACGTATACATTTCTGTTTAAAGTCTAGATATGGCGGAAGGTTGTGTGATTCATGATCAGTGCGTCCAATACTATACACCCTTATTACACAGGTATGTATTTTAACATTGTGTTCTGTGGTGATTCGAATGAATAAATAAATAAATATCTCTATCGTAGAAGGCGTGATTGCAATGTATGTTTAAGTCATTAGCAGTAGCGGTGCAAGTGGGGCTAAGGGGGCAGGATGTTTTTGCATGTAATTAACTTCGGCGCCACTGAAACGACTGTCATATGTTTAATTTACAGACACGTTCCCATAGTGATGAGCTCATCACATATTTTAAAATAAAAAATTTGCTAATTCGTGGCATATTTTGATGAGACTTGCACAAACGTAGCATGTTTTGAATAATTCTTGGATAATTCTTTCATGCTTCTGAGTCTTGGAAAAGAATTAACTGTTTTGAAGCTCAATGAATTAAAAATTATTCTTTTCCAAGACTCATTGGAGATTCAAGAACTATTTTAACAAACTTCAGAATGGGGTACAAATGTTTTTAAACATAGGGTTGAATAGAAAATTATAGAGGTAGCATACTCTGATTTTTACCTCTCGCCTCATATTCTATAAGAGAGGTATTGTAATGGGTCAAAATTTTCGAGTATGAGTTTTTGGTGGATAAGCACGTTTCAGGGTCTCTAGAATACGAATTTACTATTTTCACGATGATGTCTGCGTGTGTGTGTGTTTGTGTGTTTGTGTGTTTGTGTGTTCGTGTGTTTGTGTGTTTGTATGAACCGAGGATTTTTCGTCCACGATAACTTAAAAAGTATCAAACCGTTTATAACCAAATTTCTTATTTAAGGTTTTGATAAGTATCTTAACACCGGATAACATTTTGGTAGAAATCTGCAAACCGGAAGTAGTACTTTTAGAAGTTTGGAAAAGTTTTCCTTAAATATATTGGTACATTATTTATTTATGACAATTTTTGCAATTAAAAATAAAAGAAATTGTGATTATCTATGTGTACAGTTAATTATAAATACAAATTGCTGAATCTGGAAGTATTTAACAATAAAATAAAGTACAATTAATATTCTATCTTGTTGTCCATGATATGAAATTTGTTTCTACATAAAATTTGAATTATTATGACAGTGACAGTACAGTTGACATCTTTTGCTTGCATATTGGTTTACATTATCGTTTACATATTACATGAAGATGAAACTATTAAAATGTAAGTAAAACTATTTATTAGATTAGTAGAATAAGCAGAATTAGGCGAGAGGTCGTGTGGTGGCCACAGCAGATTTTTTGGTGAGGGATTGAAGCCATGAGACGGAAGAGGATGTGGTACTAGAGCATACCAATATGGCGGATATATTTATATTTATTCTGATTTATAAATAGTATACATACATATAAAATGAACTATTATTACAGACATAATTTTTAGAATAAGGAAATTAGAAATGAATATATTTTAATTGTGTAACATAATTTTCATTGTAGGTAACATCGTTTATCTGAAAATGCAGAAAGCATGTGCAAAGCTATGTCAAGTTTTAAAGTGTCGCTGATGTGGCACTAGTAGTTATCGAAAAAAAGCATTTTTTTAAATGAAATTATACCGTATAATAAGATTTTGACTATTATGCTGGGGTTAAAAACATTACCATTACAAACTTCGTGTTCCGGTTTTTTGTAACCGCATGGATTTAAAATGACTATGTAAAAAACCAAACTGATGACTTGTAGTATGTGAGGCTGCCACACCCAAATTGGGTAAAAGGCATGTATATAGATACATAAATTTGGGTGTGTATGCTCTATAGTGTGATATATCATGGGAAAGTACTGTTTATATTTATTGTATTAACGTACAAAAACTGTTCAAGTTTTTATGTATATCATGATTTCTTGTTTATTATTCGTTTAATAAAATCTCACGCCTGTCATAATTACTCAAAGAATAAAAAGCATAAAAATTTCTTGGTATTCTAATAAAAATCAAAGTAACTTTTGAAAACAAACAAAACCTCTTCATAAACTACTTGTTTAGATTCCAAAAAAACAGTGTATAAGATATTCTGTCGCTATGGGAACCGATATTAAAATAAAAGCCAATCTCCTACGCATGTTGTTTGTTTGCTCATAACGGCCTCCTCGATTTATTAGGAATATGTAGTGGTTTTTTCTTCAGTTGTTTTATCCGTACCCGGAAAAGACAATTGCCGACCATACTGAGCCATTGCCATTAACGGCAGCTCGTAAACTCTTAAAACATTCAGTAGTACCACACGCAGAAAACAAAAGAACTGCCAAGAAGCCAAACACGATTGCAGGACATAAACAAGCTTTTTGATTGGCGGATTCCTCGGCAGTGATAATGTTCGCATTTTATTGCGCAGATAAAAGCTTTTTATACTACTACTTCCACCAGTACCGTGTGTGCGGTGTGCGGTTACCAGCTGTGAACTCGCTTTTCAACAAATCTTCTGCATCTACCCAGCAACAATGTTGTAAGTTTCTCTTGACCTCAGATCTATACGCATGACCCTCGGACCTCTTACCCCTCTTGGACGCCGCTGGTACACCGGAACCGGAAGAAAACACCGGAAACCGAACGTTTATTATTTTAAAAGAGATTCTTTAAGGATTTTTCCATACTTTGAATCATTTTTATCTGCTATCAATGAATTAGATCTTCTTTGAAGAATCAATTTTCCGGTATTTAACAATTCTTACCAGGATTATTTTTTTCAAGGTTCTGAGGCATGAAAGAATCCACAAAGAATCAGTGTGTGAATAGGGCTTTACTCTTTTAAGAGCTTTCTATGAATTAGTACTTCTTTGAAGAATCAATTTAGCGGCACCGCTATTTGACAGGTAATTCTTAGCAGGATTATTTTCTCAAGATTCACAGGCATGAAAGAATCCTCAAAGAATCAGTGTGTGAACAGGTCTTTACTCTTTTAAGAGCTATCAATGAATTAGAATTTCTTTGAAGAATCAATTTGTCGGTATTTGACAGGCAATTCTTAGCAGGATTATTTTCTCAGGATTTAGAGGCATGAAAGAATCATCAAAGAATCGGAGTGAACACAGGGCTTTACTCTTTTAAGAGTTGTACGAAGGGACACCGTATAAGGTCTCGGATCACTGTCTGGTCCGAAGGACATTCGAACGTGTATAGAATAATACATGTAGTTGAATTGAAATATTTTAAAAGGTATTTCGAAAAAGGATAAATGTTAATATTTTATACATTTTAAAACGAAATTGATACAACAATTTATAGCAAAAATAATGTTGATGTTATTTAGAAACTGTTCTTTTGCATTGATACCTATTAGACGTCATTAAAGTTAACAGTTTCTACTTGTACGTCAAAATCATAGCTCATTCTTGGTATAAATTGTTGTTATTTGTACACAAATACATTTAAAAATTTGAAACTTTGTATTATAACGTAGAAATATGCATACTTTAGTATAAGGTCAAGTTATTCATCTTTAAACCTAACTGACTAGAATTATGAATCCGATAGTAGTGTAACTGCACAAAAATCTGCCCTGTAATGTACTATCACGAACATTTTTTTAGTTACACACTGAAAAAATTGTAGAAAATTATAAAACAATCGTCTATTTCTGCACTACAAATTTATGTTCAAATAGGGACAGACACAAATTGTTTTATAAATTTATATAATGTTGTAGTTTTTAAAATAATCAAATAATAGATATTTATACACCAAGTGAGATACATGAATGTTTATTCAAGAGAAGAAAGTTTAGCCCTCGAGCCCGAAGGGCGAGTGGGATAATTTCTTCGAGTGAATAAACATTCGTATCTCACGTGGTTTATACAATATTTTATTCAATTTTCACGAAATTATTGCAAATATGACTTATAAATTTATTTTGACGTAACAAAAAAAAACAAAGTAGTTGTCAGTGGCAAGTTGTCAATGTTTTTTCGCATTTTTGACGAAATAATGACATCAGAGTGATTTAAAAATGTGTTGAGTGATTTAAAAAGTTTTATTTCACTTCTGAAAACAGTTGTTGCTATGGAGTTAATCGTTGTGCTACATATTTACCATTCTATTTTTACCACTCCAACTTTTACCACAGCATTTTTACCATCATTCTTTTTTACCGCTATCCTGTTTTACCGTTAACCCATTTTTTACCACTCAATTTTTACCACTCCAACTTTTACCTCCGCATTTGTACCACTATAATTTTTACCACTAATACATTTTTACCATTACAACTTTTACAACCATACTTTTTTACCGCTATTCCGTTTTACCATTAATAGTTTGTGGGGCTATAGTACGGTTTTGTTAGTGTAGTAAATACCAAAACCGAGTTTGTGGGGCTCTAGTACGGTTTTGTTAGCTTTGTTAGTGTAGTAAATACCAAAATCGAGTTTGTGGGGCTCTGGTACGGTTTTGTTAGCTTTGTTAGTATAGTAAAAACAAAAACCGAGTTTGTGGGGCTCTAGTACGATTTTGTTAGCTTCGTTAGTGTAGTAAATACCAAAACCGAGTTTGTGGGGCTTTAGTACGGTTTTGTTAGCTTTGTTAAAAAAGAAACGGTGGTAAAAATGGATTGGTAAAAAAACACGTTGGTAAATATGTTGGTGGTAAAAAGAATTAGTGGTAAAAATAAGGACGGTGGTAAAAATGGATTGGTAAAAGAATACGTTGGTAAATACGTTGGTAATAAAAAAGAATTAGTGGTAAAAAGGGACGGTGGTAAAAAATGGATTGGTAAAAGTATAATGTTGGTAAAAATGGATTGGTAAAAGAATTACGGTGGTAAAAAAGGGACGGTGGTAAATAGGGATTAGTAAATATGGGGGCAAATCGAGTTAATAATAGCAGTTTAAAACATCAAAATTGAATAAAACTAATAAACATTGTAATAATTAAGTCTACAAAATTTTGTGTATCATCAAAAAAATATAGTTCCTATTTGCACATATGGCCCATATCTTTCACTAAGATTCTTCGACACCCCCATAAACCCTTTAATTATTCCATAGCCACAAGTGGTGGGGTCACCCCCTCCCCTCCTTTACCCCCACTCCTGCCGACTGTAACTTCGCGCCAACCATCAGTTGATTGTCAGTTGTTTGAGAGACAAGTGGTGGCGCTCAGAGCATTTGTTTTGACCGTTTCCAATGCTAACTACGATTCAGATATAGTGAATATGTATTTTTGCTTTGGTTACGAATTTACTTAAGTTTGGAACTGTGACAGTGACGGTGTTTTAATGGTGAAGTGACATAGACACCATGAGACGAATGGATTATTTTGTTGTTGTTTTTCTTGGCGTTCTTGCGGGTGGATCTGCAAACTTATTTGGGGATGAATGCGATTGGACCGGCAGGTAAACATAGATTTATTTTTTTACAAGTTTTACCTGCAGTTTGATGTCATAAAATTAATGTATCGGTTTAGTTTTAGCTTGTTTTGTTATTCAAGTCTTGTTATATAAACCAAATTTGTCGAATATACGTTTATAAATCTACAGTAAATATGCAAATAACTAAATTTAGCAATTATCAGCCATAATCAACATTTAAAAAAATCTGATGTGGCCAACACACGACCTGTCGCCTAATTCTGCTCGTTCTACTAATTTAATAAATAATTACTTACATATCAAATTTAATAGTTTCATGTTGAATGCAGAAGATGTCACAAAATGTAACTGTCATAAAAATTTTCATATGATCATGGACAACAAGATACTGGAATTTCAAAATCTAGAATATTAATTGTACTTTATTTTATTGTTAAATACTACCAGATTCAGAAACTTGTATTTAAAATTGTCTGTACCTATAGATAATTATATTTTCTTTTATATTTAATTGCAAAAATTGTCATAACAAATAATGCACCAAATTATTCAAGGAAAACTTATCAAGCTTCAAAAGAACTACTTCCGGTTTGCGGATTTCCACCAAAATCTTATCCGATGTTAAGATCCTTATTAAAATCTTATGTGAAATTTGGTTTTTAAAGGTTTGATACTTTTTGAGTTATCGTGAACGAAAAATCGTCACATACGTCTACACCTACACAGACATCATCGTGAAAATAATATTAATTTTCAGCCCAATAGAAAAACCGTCATTAAAATTGTACCCGTCAGAATTTTTTCGTGAAAATTTGTACTTGTATGTAATTCGACATGAGGAATCCGATGGATATAAAATTAAAGCCGTGGTTACTTCCGCCTTTTACCTGAAAAAATTATCTCGAATCGTATGGGCCGAAAAAAAAAATTGGCTTCAGATTTGAAATCCTCGGGGTCGAATTAGTATATAACCAAATTTTCAGCCCAATCGGAGAAAAAAAGTCATTTCGACCAAAATTTTGTCAAGGGGTAGGCCTACGTTTTTTGGCCATTTTAAAAAAGCCTTCATAAAAATTGTACCCGTCAATATTTTTTCGTGAAAATTTGTACCTGTATGTAATTCGACGCGAGGAATCCAATGGTTACAAAATAAAAGACATGGCTACTCCCGCCCTTTACCTGCAAAAATTATCTCGAAAAGTATGGACAGAAAATTTTTTTGGGTGCCACCACTGGATTCCTTGGGGCCAAAATAGTATAGAACCAAATTTTGAGCAAATCGAAAATTTTGACATTTTTGTTTCCTATATAATCGTTTATGCAACTAAATTAACAAACTAAAGCCTAATTTACATAAGCATTTAGTTCAAACGTTTTAACTAAATACAAGCATTCACACTTCCCACTTTCAAGCACTGTGAATGCTCCAATTTAGTTAGATGTAATCAAGCTTCTTAAACGTAATCATAATGTAAACCTTCAAACTAAATACTGATGTGAATGAAGCTTAAACAATCGCTAATATACTTGGCTATCAACCTACTATAAGTAGTACTATTCAACAAAATAATACGTTTATATCTAGCACGCTTTTACCTAATTTAGGTGTAGCAGCCACACATATTGAGATTAAAACTGATTTAATAACTAAACAAAGGTATTAATACACTGCGCAATTGCCTTTTAATTCTACGATAATTTGTTGTTTTGTGCTGACTATAAAGATCGAAAAGTGCCTTAGTTAGCTATAGTTCTTTTCTTAGAACATTGAAAGGTTTGCTATCTCAAAGTTAATATACACTGACTGTTTGTCCCAGCTTATCTTAGAAGAAAATAAATAATCTTGGAGATAAGTTTTTAGATTAGTGTGTTATTGTTTATCTTGTGCATACCCAAGATTTGAAACCAGTCAAATTGACAATTATTTGATAATCAGACACAACTTAGGACAACAAATTAAAAGGTATATACTGTACGACGTGCTGACCATGAAACAAAAAGAATTTTTCGGAATTTTTATAAAATTCGCAAAATTAAGGGTAGTTCACTTGAAGTGTGTACATTTTAAGTATCACTGTTTGATGCTATATTTGATAATTTGACATTTATTAGTATTAGATATTATGTAAACAATTATACTTTCTTTGTAGAAGATTTGAAAAAGTTGCAGAACATGCTGTATATACTTGATGATTTAACCAATAAGACAGATTATGTAGCTTAAAACTTGGGGTGACCTATCTAACAGTCACAATTTTTAACATAAACTGTTTGACAATTTCAATTTGATAACCGCTCACACGTATGCCAATAATTTATACAATAAGTGAGATTCACAACCAATAAGACAGATATGTATCTTAAAACTGTGGGGTGGCCCATCCAAAAGCCTCAATTTTAACATAAACTGTTTGACTATTTTAATTTGATAACCGAACACACGTACGCCAATAATTTATACAATAAGTGAGATTCACAACCAATAAGACAGATATGTAGCTTAAAACTGTGGGGGTGACCCATCCAGAAGCCTCAATTTTAACATTAACTGTTTGACGATTTTAATTTGATAACTGCAAACACGTACGCCAATAATTTATACTATAAGTGAGATTCACAACCAATGAGACAGATGTGTAGCTTAAAACTGTGGGGTGGCCCATCCAAAAGCCTCAATTTTAACATAAACTGTTTGACTATTTTAATTTGATAACCGAACACACGTACGCCAATAATTTATACTATAAGTGAGATTCACAACCAATAAGACAGATATGTAGCTTAAAACTGTGGGGTGGCCCATCCAAAAGCCTCAATTTTAACATAAACTGTTTGGCGATTTTAATTTGATAACCGCACACACGTACGCCAATAATTTATACTATAAGTGAGATTCACAACCAATAAGACAGATATGTAGCTTAAAACTGTGGGGTGGCCCATCCAAAAGCCTCAATTTTAACATAAACTGTTTGACAATTTCAATTTGATAACTGCAAACACGTAAAATATGTGCATGAACCGATAGGTGGTACCATAAAACTGGAGTGATCCATCTAACTGTCAGAAACAGAAATTTTTTAAATTTTTGAATCTGGAAAAATACGTTCATTAAATTATATGTGTACATTCATAATATAGAGACCATATGTGTCGAAGCATTTGCAAGATTTTAAACTTTTGGTTTCCCCACCGTAAAGCCCTGTTCGCACGAGGATTCTTTGAAGATTCTACCAAGATTCTGAATCCTGGAAAAGAAGAAATTTTCTTTCTAGTGAGAATTCATGGTTTTGAAGCAAGATTGAAGATTCAATTCAGCGGCACCGCAATTTAACAGATAATTCTCACTAGAAGGAATAATTCTTTGCCAAGATTCAGTATCTTGGTAGAATCTTCAAAGAATCCTCGTGCGAACAGGACTTTATGCTTTGAGATTTAATTAGTGTTTGAGTGCTACAAGATTTCTTTAATGTATGCAAGATTCTAGATAGTATTGTATGGCTTAATAAAAATTATAACAGATAACAACAGATAATAGTCAAAAACATTGATTCCGCATGCTGTTCTATAGCGTTTATTGTTCTGTTAAACATAATTATAACAAATAATTTATGTTTGAGAGGAAAAAATAATTTGTAAAGAAAACTGCAATATTTGTAAAAAGAGGGTTTTCGCGCGCTACTGTACAGCTTTTATTTATAAGTAAATTAACTTCAAATTTTAATATGTTGTCAACAAAGCTTGGATCTGCGAAATAACCAACCAAATTTTTTAAATTCGTTTTAAAATAGAAGATATGTGTGTTCAAAAATAACATATTTCGATTTTAAAATTCAGCATCTTGCATTTTGTAGATACTTTTACCTTCTACAATATTTTTAGATTATTATATTTAACAAAACAATAAACGCTGTGGAGTGGCGCGCGAAATCCACGTTTTGGCTGTTTTCTGGCGCGGTAGAAGATCGTCTTAGAAATCTTTTGTGATACAAGTACTGTACCAAAACAAAGTAAAAAGTGTTTTAATGTCACAAAAATTTACAATATACTCCAGTTTTTTGCGCGCATTCCAAACAAACGACATCTCTAACAAATCTAATAATCTTTGAGGAATTTGTTAAAGATTTCCGTGTAACAACGGCTGAAAAACAAAGAACGGTGCGTGTTGTGGACTGGCAATCCAACGCCTACTTGACGATCACGTGCGGCGAGATTAAGTTTCATTTTCTGTCCTTGTTGTAGCCAGTTATGCCGCGGCCAATCACTATTGTTTAAAAGACACTTTTATCAAGTTCTGAAACTTAATATGATAAGGTTTTTTTGCACTTTAAGGTTTTCAATTTCGAAAGGCAAGGAGTTTTTCTGATTGCAGATAAGGCGGCTATGGTTGCTGTACTTTCTATTTTCTTGTGCGTTGGATCTAATTTGATCTAGTAGGCGATATGTAACAGTGGAAACAATCGCATTGACGGACTTTCAAAACTATTTATTATGCATTTGGAAAAGACACTTATTCCTACATTAATAATCGTACGAAAATTATGGAAATTTGTATGCTACTTATAAATGACCCCAGAAAATCATCCCTGGTCTTAAAAACAACGTGGCTCTACTGGTGGGCCCCACTCAATGTATCAAAATGGGGAACATCTAAAACTACATTAATAAACGAACAAAAATTATGAAAATTTGTATCCTGGGGTAAAATTACCTAAGAAATTCATCCCTGGCCTCAAAAATCGCGTGTCTCTACTGGTGGGCCCCATTTAGCTATACCATATTAATTCTCCTATGTATTAAATATGGAAACCATCTAAAACTATATTAATAAACGAACGAAAATTATGAAAATTTGTATGCTACTTATAAACGACCTCAGAAAATCACCCATGTGCTTAAAAACTGCGTGAAATTACTGGTGGGCCCCACTCAACTATACTATGTAGATTCTTCTTTGTATTAAATAAGAAATCCATCTAAAAATATATTAATAAACGAACGAAAATTATGAAAATTTGTATGCTACTTATAAAAGACCTCAGAAAACCAGCCCTGTGCTTAAAAACTGCGTGACATTACTGGTGGGCCCCACTCAGCTATACCATGTTGATTCTTCTTTGCATTAAATAAGAAATTCATCTAAAACTACATTAATAAACGAACAAAAATTATGAAAATTTGTATGATACTTATAAACGACCCCAGAAAATCAACCCTGTTCTTAAAAACCGCTTGTCTTTACTGGTGGGCCCCACTCAATGCATCAAAATGGGAACCATCGAAAACTATATTAATAATCTTGCAAAAATTATGAAAATTTGTATACTGGGGTAAAATTACCTCATAAATTCGTCCCTGTCCCCAAAAACCCCACATCTATCTATACTGGTGGGCCCCACAAACATCAAAAAATGCTAAATTTGCCATATGGGCTGCCTGTTAAATATTCATGTATTTTTCCTTCACAATTGAATCGCTCCACTTATGCCTCCTCCGTGGTCATAACTCACCACCCACTGACCCGGGTGGGAGTGGAACCCGGCACTCTTGGTTGAACGGACTGCATGTAGATTGTAGAAGTCTTGATGTTCTTTATATATCAGATATGCTGTGGTTGCAACAATGGCTCGTGTTGTTGTCGGTTGCTTGGTAACCGAGGTGGGGAGGGGGAGGGGGACTTGGTCAACCTGAGGCGCGACAAGTAATGCCCGACCACCAGCGGTTCTCAAAATGTTGCACGGAGAGAGCAGAGATTGGTAATGGTTTGGTTGTTAATGTGTAGGAGATGGAATATGGTATGGCTGAGAGGGGCCCACCAGTAGAGATGTAAGGTTTTTAAGGACAGGGGTGTTTTCATGGGGTCGTTTATAAGTAGCATACAAATTTTCATAATTTTTGTTCGTTGATTAATGTAGTTTTAGATGGTTCTTATGTTAAATCAATATGGTATAGCTGAGTGGGGCCCACCAATAAGAGACACGTGGTTTTTAAGAACAGGGTTGTTTTTCTGGAATCATTTATAAGTAGCATAAATATTTTCATAATTTTTGTTCGTTTATTAATGTAGTTCTAGATGGTTTTCATATTTAATGCAAAGAAGAATCAACATGGTATAGCTGAGTGGGGCCCACCAGTAATGTCATACAGTTTTTCAGCACATGGCTGGTTTTCTGAGGTCATTTATAAGTAGCATACAAATTTTCATAATTTTCGTTCGTTTATTAAGAGGCCCGTCTACCCTCTAAATTCCAGCATAAAATGTACTAACATAGCGAGTGTTTTGTGGCCAGTACAAGAAAGGTAAAATTTTATTTCAATCAGGATTTAATAGAAAAAGAATAGATCTACAGATGAGCCTTTTTAAATTTTTTTTTACATGATTCCGGAAGCTTCAAAAAATTCCAATTTATGCAAACTTTACACGGTTATATCTAATGATAGAAATTAAATTTTAAAAACTCACATCTGTAGATCCATTCTTTCTCTTTAAATGTTTATGAAAACATTATCCTGAAGTCGAGCTTACTCGCAACGAAAACACTTTTACAGTGATTTCGGTGTGAGATGAGGCCGAAGCAGTCAAATATTCAGAAATAAATCATTAAAAATCGTAGATTTGGATGTAAATTACAAATCATAGGTATCCAATTAAATAAAAAATATAATTGAAATTTAAGTTTACACTGAAATGCAGTAGTAGTACGTCAAAAACATAATTTTTCTTGAGATTGGAACCTTTTGCATGCGATTTCTCAACCATTATTGCGGTGACTCATATTTTTTATTTTTCTAATAAATACCTCAAATATCAAAGAATAACATATTCGTTTTCCAAATATGTGTTGGGTTGTTATGATATAAAATTTTCTAATCGTTTAGTAAATCTACTGGTAACCTCCATAGACGCAATGTAATTTAGCGCGTTTTTGTGTCAACTTTAAATTCAATTATCTTCGTTATTTCAACGGTTACCTATAAATTTTAATTTTTATTCAAATTCTACGACTTGTAATGAATGCTGTATATTAATTTAAGTCATATTTTGGGTTGTCACTACCCATGGATTTACTACCTTAAATGCAAAACAAAATCAACATGGTATAGCTGAGTAGGGCAGTTTAGTAGCACATAATCAAATCCAAATATTACAAAAGTAATCTTCTTGTTTGGGGACCACTGCTCTAATCTCGTATGCCCACAGCCGACTTCTAATATAATGTATAGCATTTTACTCTTACGTTCATGACACGGCTCGAGTACTTGCATATCATATGCGCGCGCGCTCGCGTGTGTATGTATGTGTGTGTGTGTGTGTAGGCATGTGTGTGTGTGGACTGGATCGGCCAGCGACGCCCACAAATGGTCAGAGTGACGCCTAAGGCACGAGACAACAACCATAAGAACGAAGAGAAGCAACGCCGACATTCAATCTGATTTTATAGTTACAGAGTTTTTAGTTATAATTTATATATGGCCATGACGCACCTAGATTGGGTAGACTGTTCAAGGACCTGTAGATCCTGGTAGATTTAGGTATATTTTATCGTGTGTGCGGTTACCAGCCGCTGTTTTACCAGAACCAGCACAGTCTGTCATTTAAGGAGGTTGCAGACATTAGCCTTGGGGGCGGGTATGAAAATGAAAATATTTTTGATAATGTAAAACTACGCGTTGGCTAATATCGTTGCAATTCGTTCAGTTGCGCTGATATATTTTTACAATAATTACTAATTCACTAATCAAAAAATCTGACGTGGCCATCACACAACCTTCCGCCATATCTAGACTTTAAACAGAAATGTATACGTACAATCCGGCGCCCATTTAAAATATACAAATAAAAATGAACACAGAAATTTGCATCACTTGAATAAAAAGATTCATTCACAGGAAAACTCTTCTGTGCGGAAGCCATCCTCCGTTCAATTACTACATTTAATATCTTACTTATGCACTAGTATGTCAACTTGTCACCCATCTCACCTGTCAATATTTTTTACACAAAAACAAAATTCAGTCGAACATGGATTACAAGATTTCAACGTTTTATTTGATAAATTTATTTTTTAAATTTTACTGCAGTTCTTTAATGCTACCAGATAAAGACAATTTTTTTATAAAGTAAGTTGCAAATAACTTTGCCTCTTATCTTATTACAAATAAATACTATATTTATTCAAATTTATATAAATTTTTGACAATTAATATTTTCAATCTTCAAAAAATATCACTTCCGGTGAAGATATTTGTACCAAAATCTAATGAGTTCTTCCAATTTATATACAAATGTTAAATACCAAATATCAAAATTTTTGGGTAATTCGTATTTGAGTTATCCGACTGACAGAAATCCGGCCCTGACCACATACACACACATACATACAGACATCATCGTGAAACTATCAAAAATGAATTGTAAGGACCCTAATTCGTGCTCATCCACTAAAAACTCACTACCCGATTTTTAGCATGATTCCAATACCTTCCTTTACAGGTAAGCGGAAGGTAAAAATGCTTGGTATGCTTAGGTACTTACACAAAATCTTCACTAACTTATTTTTAAAGGTTTATAGGAATTATTGATACGAGTTCTTTGCATACAAAATTATAAATGTGTCTATGACAAAGGTGATCTCGAATATTTATGTCATCTTAGACGTCAAACGTCAAAATAAATTCTGGTTCTAGATTCTGATTGGTAGTTTATACAGAAAATCATGAACTACTAAGTACAGGTTTGGAGTTTGCAAATCCCTGCGATAACTGTAATTACGTGGAGCTAATTTCGTTATTGTGAACGCTACAAGTGAAATGCATATGTCAAATCACTAACGTTAACTATACCAACAGACCATAACTACTAATTTCGTATTTATCTATTATTTGATCAGTTCTGAGTTAAGTTAATACGTGATAATGGTATTCGGATGGGATTCCCGTCAAAAATACTTACACACACTTTTAAAATTGCATCATAACTTGTATAGAAGTCTCTTCCTACAAGAAACAGATTCTATTTAGAAATATGCTGAGTAACCCATTTAATTTTCTCGAAGAGTGGACCACAAATGGGTTCTTTGTTACCTGTACAGCACTATAATCCGGGATACGCCTTATAGACGACATAGCAAGCATTGTAACCTATACACAAAGCAAGTAATTTATTATAATAATGCCTTTAAATAACAAAATAAGGGTTAGTGCCACACCTAGTTTAGGGTACCAATTTTCATAATTGTTACATTTGTCAGTCGATCGTCTATTGTCCGCAGACAATAGCGTGTAGGGGTGGTGTATTAATCTCCTGTGGGGGTGCCCCAGCCAAAGTGTTATCACAAACTATACATCTTAATAGCTCGTACAATAGCCTGTCGGTCAAGTAGTAATTATCTAGATACAAATCAGTGACTAAGTGACCACTAACTGATTACTGGGGCCACTAAAAGCCTTTCAGATGCTCGGTTGTTCAGTTGACGGATTGATGCTAAAGTCACTTTAGCGCTAAGGTGAGATATTGGTTTTTAAGTAGTCAAAAACCTTTTAAGAAGATCTCATCAGATATTCGATATTAGAAGTATTTTGCAGTTATTTTTTTTTAGATAATTAGAGGCTGCTACTACTTGCTACTTAATTGGATACTTGTACTGGTCATCGGTTGAAAACGGGAAAAACTGGAATGTATATATAAATAAACTGGTTTTTTAATTGTAAGATGCTTGTGCCATATGGTAATTTTTACCTCACGCCTCATATTCTATAAGGGAGGTATTGTGATGGTCAAAATTTTCGAGTGTGAGTTTTTGGTGGATAAGCACGTTTTAGGGTCCCTGAGTAAGAATTTAACATTTTCGAGATGATGTCTGTGCATGTGCGTTCGTTCGTTTGTGTGTTACAATTTTTTCGGAAACGATAACTCAAAAAATATCAAATATTATATATTTAAGGTTTTAATACGAATATTAAAAAGCCATTATATTTTTGGTTTCAATCTACAAACCGAAAAATATTTCGATAAATCATTAATTTAAGACAATTTTTTATTTTAAATGAAAGATTATGTGATTATTACCTACAATCGATATTTTATAAATTTGTTTGTATCTGGTAGGTATACCTAATATAAGAATAATTAAAGTATATACTTATAATTTAGTATTTCGGTATCTTGTAGTCCATGATCGTTTAACATTTGTTACTACGTAAAATTTAAATGATTATGACATGACAGTGACAATAGTAAAATATCGCTTTTTTTCTGCAGTTTAAATAAAATGACTAAAATATATTTGTGAGTAGTAGTACTTATATATGTGTATAATAAGTAAAAAGAATAAAGTAAGTATGGCGGGAGGTCTTGTGCTGGCCACATAAGATTATTTTACATATTATCCAGCCCTCAACTAGCTCATTTTAGGCACCTGAGTCACATTTAATGAAAAGAAATCAATTTTTTTTATGAATCTTTATTTCCGAGAAAGGATCTATTACCTTTGTGAAATTCCGGAAAGCATAATAAAGGGTTCGGTATAATGTTACCTGCCCGAGTTTATAAAAAAATATTTTGGAGCATTAGCAAAGTTTTTGTGGCTATATCTTTAGTTATAATGTCATTTGAGAGGTAAAAAATATACCATCAATATCTTAAAAGCACTAATGCGCTTTCTTATCAAAAAGAAATAACTTCTTAAAAGCATACAAGTGTATTTTTAAAAAAACATGTTGTATTAATGTAGTTATTTCCTGTTTTCATAATTATAACCCCAGGAATGTCTTTTGTTTAAAGCATGGGCTGTTAAATTTACGATATGACAGTCTATTGTTTTGTTGTTGGTGACGTGACTCGGGTGCAAAACAAAAGACTGTAGCCAGCGCGTGTCCACTCAACATAAATCCAAACAAATCACAAGAATTTAAAAATCTCATAAAGAATAGATTTGACTGCTGCATCTTTGGTGGCAATGTACCAGTATTCTTGGTTCTCGTTCTTGAACTTGTCTATCCCGTGGCTATGGTAACAACCTAGCAACCCACGCGCCCATAACAACGCATTACCATAACAACAACACAACTAAACCGTTACCAAGAGATAGAAAGATCTCTCCGAATACGAGTACAAGACATTGTATTTTCAGATCATAATTTATTATTGGAGAAAATAAGTTTTAGTAAAGAATATTTGATTTGAACGATGACTGATAACCAAACGGATATCCGGATACAGCTACAAAGATTTATTTAACTTGAGTACAAGTACCTGTCTTGCATAATAATTAGTTTTTCGAAACTTGGATTTGCAGTAGCTAACAATTTTTAAATTAATTTATTTTATTAATTAATATAATATACATTACATCAAAAATTGTATTATAGCTAATTTAGTGTCTTAACTGCGTGTTTCTGTTCAAATTCATTTATAATTTTTAATTATTTTATCAGTTTTAGCTCAGAACATGAGTTATCAAAGTAAATAATAAAAATAACACTTGAAAAACAAGTATATTTTCCTCATAACTTCAAAGAAAAACATATTTATAATTTTCCTCATTATATTAACTTACGCATACATATCTAAACCTCGCCCCCTGCATGTTTATGCCGGAACGTGTGTGTATGATCTACACGCGTTACTCCATATGGCAACACGGGGGCGGGGCGTAGATCTACACGCGCTTGTTACAAAACTCGGGAAGATTAGAAACGAGCATCAAAAATATTAGTAACCACGCAGTTAAGAGTCAAATATTAAATTATATTATTGCTAATTTAGTTTCCTGTGTGTTACTGTTTAAATTGATTTATAATTTTTCATTATTTTATCAGTTTCAGCTCAGAACATGAGTTATCAAAGTAAATAATAAAAATAACACTTGAAAAACAAGTATGTTTTCCTCATATCTGCAAAGAAACCCATATTTATAATTTTCCTCATTATATTAACTAACGCATACATACCTAAACCACGCCCCCTGCATACTTATACCGGAACGTGTGTACTTGATCTACACGCGTTGCTCCATATGCCAATGCGGGGGCGGGGCGTAAATCTACACGAGCTTGATACAAAACTCGCGTAAAAAATATTAGTAACCACGCTAAGAGAAACAGTTTGGGTTGTATGAATCACGCCACGTATGTTTTATGTGAAATAAAACTACACAGACAGATACAATGCGTTGTTTTATAACCGCACATATTTTCTGTATGACATTTGTGGCTTACGAACTTACAATTCTCTTCTCCTTCTGTCAAGAAGATAAGTTATGTCCTTCAGAGCAGACAAGTATATGTTGCCCAAGAAATCATAAAGATTTCTTCGAAATGTAGGCGTTAAGTTCTTTACCTTGCAGCCAATGTCAACAGCTACGTAGGTTTTGTGTAGGAGTGTACAATCCGACACAATTGTTGTAATAAGTACACTCTGAACGAAAACGTTAACCCGTTGCGTGAATCTAGCACTACAAAATTGATTTGCTGTACGTCTACCCTAAAAGAGCAATAAGCCAGAATCGTCAATTCTGAGTCTATTGCAGCAATATTGCGTGCAACACGTGTAGAGCCTTAAGGTGTACGTCTACCCTAAAATTTGACAGCGTTACAGATGTGTACGCCTTCCACGTTTACTTTAATTATAATTGAAATATATGATACTTTCACATATGAGGGTATTAACAAAGGATGTCTTAATGCTTCTATATTTTTATTTTTTATCTTTGGCCTAGGAATTTAAAGTAAAAAATATTTAAAAACGACGTTTTTGTCATTATTTGATCACTATGGCAAGAAAAATTTAAAAAGCAAGCTTCCTTTTCGAATAATTTTTGTTTTGCTTAATTTTTATAAAAAATACAGAAGTTATTATGGAAATACTGGAGCCATGTTTACTTCAAAATGACATTGTATAGCTAGGATGCGGTAAAGTACGAGTTTCGGGCTGGTTTCGGGCAGCCGTAGTAGTGAGGAAAAGAGTAATATCGAGAGTATTCGAGGAATTCAAAAAAAGGTCGACGAGCCCCTTAAGCCTAGTTCGCACGAGGATTCTACCAGGATTCTGAATACTGAAAAAAAAGGTTTCTTCTTTCTAGTGAGAATTAAATTGCGGTGCCGCCAAATTGAATCTTCATGAGTCTTGGAAAAGAAGAATTTATAATTTATTGATTGCTTCAAAATCATGAATTTTTTCAAGATTCAGATCTTGAAACTTCTTCTTTTCCAGGATTCAGAATCTTGATACAATCCTCGTGCGAACAGAGATTAAATTTATTTTTATAAGGCTGTAAACTATATTGAACTGCAATAGTAGTTGTAGTTTCCAATTAAATTAAACAAACAACTTTATTGTATGTAAACTTGAAGATTTATGATAATGTTAAGGCCGTATTGTTTCTCGACCTTGTACATAGCTTAGTAAAATATTAAACTTGTAATTTAGTCGAAATAATCGTATGCTAATATATGCAGACGTCAGAATAATCAGAATAAATAAATAATAAACTACAATATTACTGTATTTATATCAGTTGGAGAATAATCGTTAATATCTTTATACTCTCTTACTATTTTTATTTTCCAACTGGTTCAAAAAATGTTGGATAAGTAAGCAAGTATTAGAGCAAAACCGCAATTTTTTTCTACTCTCAATTTTACTTTATTCTGTTCCACTCTTCCGGATTACTACGACTGCCTGAAACTAGCCCGAAACTCGTACTTTGACGCATCCTAGCAATGCAATGTCATTTTGTAGTTGAAACTGTAAAAGTGTTTTCGTTGCGAGTAAACTGTTAGTTTATTATAACTTTAAGATAATGTTTTTATAAACATTTAATAGAGAAAGAATGGATCTACAGATGTGCCTTTTTAAAATTTAAAAACCATTTTCTATCAGGAGGTATAACCGTGTAAAATTTCCTATTTTATGCAAACTTTACACGGTTATATCTCATGATACAAATTAATTTTTAAAATTTTAAAAAGGCACATCTGTAGATCCATTATTTCTCTATTAAATGTTTATAAAAACATTATCCTGAATTCAATAATAATTTGACAGTTTACTCGCAACGAAAACACTTTTACAGTATACTTCAAAATGACATTGCATTGCTAGGATGCGGCAAAGTACGAGTTTCGGGCTGGTTTCAGGCAGCCGTAGTAGCGGGGGAAAAAGTGAAATACGGTAAAAACGTAGACGAGCCGCTTAATTTGTACAGTTATTTTTACAATTTACTGGTCCAAATTCAGTGCAAAATTAGTGAGTACTTATTTATCTGCATCAAAAGCCTGAGTTCTTTGTAAACATTTGAAGCAATTCCTCGCGCATTTTCTTCTTCTTCTTCTTCTCCCTCAATGTATATAATCTGCACGTCAAAATGACACGTTGCGCTCAATGCTGAAGGGATTCGAACCGCGAAACGCTCGACCGTAGGCTATTTAACCGCACGGCTATCAGAGGAATTACGACGCTGAGAGGTTTACTACGTGAATGTTTTGAATACCAAGAGCGTTGACCTACGTACAGAAAAATCTTATTATATGTGTTATTTGATTCGTACTTCTTAAGGGTCTCGTCTCCGTAACAAAATATTGCGTGTTTAGAGGTGTAGCAGTTTCTGCTTTACTCATTGCATATTCAAAATTTGAAGGATACCAAATTTTTTTTGAAAGAATTAATCTACGATTATGCCCAGTTAGAATTCTGAAAAAATCTTTGAAATCCATATACAAAATTAATGAAAAAGTGTGTTTTAAGCAATTTTTACATGCTTTTTCTTATTAATAAGAGATTTATTAGAAAATGTAACTCGGCATAATCCTAGTTGCATTCTTCGTCTGTAAATAAATTTATGAAATTTAGCTTTATCTATAAAACTTCGTGAGCATTGTAGAAATTGCTAGACTGCTTTTCCGTATTTTTAGCGAGCGTTTCTATGCATTAACATAGGACAAACGCGGTATTGAGCTACGTGGAGTCGATACCCTTAACTGCGTGGTTACTTGAAAATCTTTTCTTGAGTCGTGCATTTTAAGACTTGCTTCTTAAGGGTATCGACTCTGCGTTTGAAAATACGTAAGCAGTCAGCAATTTCTAAAATGCTCACGAAGTTTAGATAAAGCTCATAAATTTATTTACAGACGGATTACATTTTTTAATAAATCTCTTAATCATCTTAAAAACACTTTTTCATTAATCTTTCATATGGATTCCAAAGATTTTTTCAGAACTCTAACATAGATTAATTCTTTCACAAACTCTAGTACATTTTTAATATGCAATGAGTAAAGCAGAAACTGCTACACTTGTAAACACGTAATATTTTGTTATCGAGACTCTTAACTGCGTGATTAGTAGAAAGAGACACTTAAAACCTTTTCTATTTTGTATTGAACGTGTGTAGATTTAAGCCCCGCCCATGTGGTGACTTATGGAGCAACGCATGTAAATCAAACACAAACGTTCGGTCATAAGAATACATGGGGGCGTGGCTCAGATCTACATGCGTTAATTTATTTAGTAAATAAGTAAATAATGTAATTACAATTATTTGTATTTAATTAAATTATCAAAATTGAAGTTATATCGTATTTATTTAATTTGTAATAATTAAAGTCGTTTATTGTCAGAATTATTTGTGACTTCAAGATCTAGCTGATAAAACAACAATTTAATCAGCGACTTTGATTGGTTTTCGTTATTTAATGGCATTTTTGATTGAATTTATTACAACAGCTGTAAATTTTCTAATTATAAACAATTAAATTTTACAACAATGCTAAGTACCGAGAAACAAAATTAATTATTGTTTTATGACCTCTTCCAAGAAACAATTCCGCGTGACGCCATGACAACGAACAAAAATTTAGAGCATCAACGACCAAACAAAAAATTGTTGAAAGATTCCATCATCCTACACAGTAGGGTTTCTGTATTGTTGAGGCTTAAGGCAGTCAAAAGTTGTGACTGCTACGATCTTCAGCTGAAGGTGAAGAGCAGTCATTGTTTCGATGATGAAACATCTTCAGACAGATCTTGAGAGATCTATGTAGGAGTTCCAAATAAAATAAAAACATTGTATACAATTTTATCATTCAATATTTTTATAATTCATAGACTTTGTTTAAACAAATTTATGTTTAAAATAGTTATAAACTATATTAATAATTCATATAGTTCAATAAATTAATTATATCATATTTTCAGACGAAGAAAATAGTAAAAAATCGGCCAAATTGACTATTTTTACTAATTTATTACTAAAATACCATTAAGTATTTCAAAAATATAATTTCATAGCACTCTAGAGTCATCTTTTAACTTATACAAAATATGAACAGTGTAGGTGTACTAACAAGAGCTCAGTTTGTAATATAGCAAGCTCACTTTTTCACTATATTTTTGGCACAAGTGTAGCGCCTTAATATAAAAATTAATAAACAAAATATAAAATTAGCACGGTTTGATTATATGACGTATTAAACCCAATTTGGGTGTGACAGCCACACATACAACGAGCCATATTTAATAAAATGTATTTGATGGTTGTGCCCGTTTGGTGAATCCTTTCAAAAGCTATAAAGAACATAACTGCATAATTCTTTCCTTGGCGGCAGCCGGGGGTCTGGGGCAGAGCCTCTCACGAGTTCGTGGGGCCCCAGGGACGCCGCGCCCACATAACAGCACGTGGATTAGGTACCTATCACCCACAAGCCACAGCACTCTAGTTCGTATTACACCACACCGTAAGAAACACGCTGGACCTTTCCTTTATTTTCGTAAAAGGCCCAAGGGTTTCTAAACTATAAATTAATTTAACCAACTGGCTAAAGGGTTCCACTAAGTGGAATATAATAGTAGACTGCTTTGGGAAAAATGCACTAATTTGTACTTTCTACTCTTGTGCTAATTAAGACTAATTATTTTATGCTCTGATCTCAAGATCTAGATATGTAAGTACAGTTGCATTTAAAGCAAAATAAATAACAGTTTACAGTTAAATGTACTTAAGTCAGTTTCAATCCTGAATACTTAATGGTATTTTAGTAATAAATCAGTAAAAATAGTCAATTTGGCCGGTTTTTCACTATTTTTTTCTTGACATATTTTCTTAGCACTCTCACGAACAATGCAAGGAATCGACTATTTAAACTAAATTAATAAATATAATAAATAAAGCCATAATTTGTAATATTAAAATGCATAAATTAATTATTATTTTCTCTGTTGTTGCCACAATGTATTGTATGAATTTTTCGATCAAATAATGCTTCGTAATTACTTGTGGTAAATTTCAGATTTTTATTTTGAGCAATATAGCCAGAATAGTCAATTTTGATTCTATTGCAGCAATATTGCGTATATATTATAATAATTCAGGAACTCAGGTATGGAAAATAAAATTTATTTCTTAAGTGACATAGATTTTCTTAAGATACCTATTTTAATGATTTTCAGGGTAAAACGCGTATATCAACGCTCTTAGTATTCAGAAAGTAAAAGTAATAATTGATTTATATGAAAGCGAAAATATTTCGTGGCACAAAGTTTTAAGGGCCATTTTATCTTCTTAACCTGAAGCACGTCTCCAGAAAATGTAGGTAATATTTCGGCTTAAAACAAAAATCACGTAACCATCAACAAAAACTGTAAAAGATATGCATCTCCAAGGTAATAGTTTCTCAGCAACGAAATAAATAACAAACTTTCAAAAATATATCTTTTCATGCTTGATCAATTTTATTTATTCACGACTTTAAAAACAAATTACTTTAACATTTACTGAAAATTTCGTCACTAAATCGTTCAATGTGTAGCACGATTTTTTAGTCAGAATACGTTGCATTTGCCAGGTGTTCGAATGGGTATTTAATGATAGACAAGTAAATCGTTGTATTTATTTGTAACCTTATATGTTATTTGAACTTGCTAGGGCCTTATTTGGCCATTGAATCACTCGCAGGTGCGTTTGCCTCGTTTCCAAGTAGATGGAAACCGATAGGTGCATTGTTTTCTTTGTTTGAAGCCATTTAGATTCGTACTTACTCCTAATAAACATATAAATTAATTCTAAAAATCAAAGAATTGCGTTTGGATCCATAATCAAAGCATTTTTTATTGTTTTGTTAAATATAATCATCTAGGTACAGATATTGTTGGAGATAAAAGTACAATCTACAATATGCAAGTCGCAGAATTTTGAAATTTGATAATTTTGAACTCAAATTATGTTCTATTTTAAAACGAATTTAAAAATTCGATCGGTTATTTCGCAGATTGAAGCTTTGTTGACAACATATTAAAATTTGAAGTTAATTCATAAATAAAAGCTCTACAGTGGCGCGCGAAAACCCTCTTTTTACAAATATGCAGTTAATTTACAAATATGGGTGCCAAAATTATGTTTTCCACTCAAGCACAAATTATTTGTTATTTTTACTTCCTTGTACGAAGTAAGGAAGTATTGTAATCGCGAAAAATTTCGGTTCTCAGATTTTGACGGAAATATCCGTTTTGACCTTTTCTGAATCCATTATGACTAGTTTCGTCGTGACGTCTGTACGTACGTGCGTACGTGCGTACGTACGGACGTATGTGTATCGCATAACTCAAATACGGTTAGACGTAGAAAGCTGAAATTTTGTATTTAGGACTGTTATAGCATCTAGTTGTGCACCTCCTATTTTTGGTTTCAATCTACAAACCGGAAGTAGTAAATTTAAAAAAAAAATTGATAAATAATTAATTTTAGGCAATTTTTTTTATTTTAAATGAAAGATTATGTGATTATTATCTACAATCGGTATTTTATAAATTTTTCTGTATCTTCTATCATTTAAGAATAATTAAAGTATATACCTACTTATAATTTAATATTTCGGTATCTTGTAGTCCATGATCGATTAACATTTGTTACTAGGTAAAATTTAAATGATTATGACATGACAGTGACAGTAGCAGTGACAATAGTAAAATATCGTTTATATCTTCTTCTGCAGTTTAAATAAAATGACTAAAATATATTTGTGAGTATACTAGTATAATAAGTTAAAGAATTTTTTATATTATTCTACATTTTAGTTATTAAGAAAATTATGAACAAACAAGGCGTACAAGGAAGTCATGTGGTGTCCACGTCAGATTTTTATGTTTAACAAAACAATAAACTAAATCTATGTTTTTAACTGATTTCTGCCATGGGTAGAGGATCACCTTAATAATAATAATAATAACTTGCCTTGTCGTGAGGCCGTATATAACAATTTTATTACCTATAATAAATAGAGCAAATAGGAAATAATAATAATAATATTTATTTGTCCAAGTCTTTCGATCAATTACAAGACAAAATATATGAATAAATATTGAAAAAATACATTGAATACAAAGTAATATAGGTTAAATAAATACATAGAATAAAAATCTGACGTGGCCATCACACAACCTTCCGCCATATCTAGACTTTAAACAGAAATGTATACGTACAATCTGGTGCCTATTTAAAATATACAAATAAAAATCTAAAATATTCAAACACAGAAATTAGTATCACCTGAATCAAAAGATTCATTCACACGAAAACTCTTCTGTGTTGAAGCAATCCTACGTTCAGTTAGGAACTACATTTAATAGCTTAATTATGACTTATATAGCGCTAGTATGCCAACTTGTCACCCGTCTCATCTGTCAATATTTTTTATACAAAAACAAAAATCAACCGAACATGGATTACAAGATTTCAATGTTTTATTTGATAAATTTATTTTTTAAATTTTACTGCAGTTCTTTAATGCTACCAGATAAAGACAATTTTTTTATAACGTGGATTGCAAATAACTTTTCCTCTTATTCTTATTACAAATAAATACTATATTTATCAAAATTTATAGAAATTTTTTACACTTAATCTTTTCAATCTTCAAAAAATATCACTTCCGGTGAAGATATTTGTACCAAAATCTAATGAGCTCTTCATATTCGTATACAATTGTAAAATACCAAATATCAAAATTTTTGGGTAATTCGTATTTGAGTTATCCAACAGACGGCATCGGCCCGGACCATACACACACACATACACACACACACACACACACACACACACACACACACACACACACACACACACACACACACACACACACACACACACACACACACACACACACACACACACACACACACACACACACACACACACACACACACACACACACACACACACACACACACACACACACACACACACACACACACACACACACACACACACACACACACACACACACACACACACACACACACACGCACACGCACACGCACACGCACACGCACACGCACACGCACACACACATACATACAGACATCATCGGGAAACTATCAAAAATGAGTTGTAAGGACCCTAATTCGTGCTCATCCACTAAAAACTCACTACCCGATTTTTTGCATGATTCCAATACCTTCCTTTACAGGTAAGCGGAAGGTAAAAATATAGTAATATAAACAGAAATAAACATAATGCAGATACTTCTCAATAAAATGACTTAATTTTGAAGATGCTTTATATATGTTTTATTGTATTATAATTGCGTTCAAATTCCGGAATAAATTATTTCAAAATTGCAAGAGTGGAGTCGCCTAAGGGCTTCTGTGGACTTGTACGTTAAGTTTTACGGCACTTAAAAACTAATTAGTCCTTAATTTCAATGTTTAATAATGGAGCGCAAAATTTGGAACAACCGGACTTTGTTTTTTTAACTGCTACCTCATTTTTTGGAAATATAAAATATAATCGGGGGTAATATAACAAGTGCTATGATTATCATCGGTGATAGCATGAGTTAGTCGATGAAAATTGACCGAGTGCGCAGCACGAGTTCAATTTTCTGAAGACTAACGAATGCTATCACATGATTAATCATAGCCCGAGTTATATTTGGGGAGAATATATAATGAATGAAACCAAAATGTTTGGTTATATTTTTTCAATAGCTGTCAAGAACGTTTTAAATTCTGTTTCACTTTCTCAATTTTGTCTTCACTGGTATTACCCCACCGAATATTATTTTTGACAAACAGCAATATTTAAATATGAAACTGACAGTAGGAAATTAATTGACAGAAACAGTTGACATGTAACAGCGGTGATAAAAATATCATCGATTTGATAGCCTCTTACTGCCCTATTTTAGCCAATCAAATTAGTCAAATATGTGTCACGTATATATTCGTCAATATCCGTGAGTTGGCGGCCGGTTAATGCTCGCAGTATACTGTGAGGCTGCCACACCCAAATGCATAATTACATTGAAAGGTAGGGGACATCGTGTATTAATTTAGTTTCAACAGTAAATAAATTTTGAAGGTAAAGGAGCAAGTATTTAAAATATTTTTCTGTATAACATCGTACAAACAAATTATTTCTTCAACCTAAGAATTACCCGCAAATTTCTGACTTATAATTTTCTGAGTAAGACGTTTCAAAAGCTGCTTCAGCACTTTTGAAATGAAATTAAATATTTTGGTTTCGTTTTAAGTTATTTACAAGGCCTGTCATAATATTACAAGGTTCAAAGAATTTTGTGGCCAGGTATACAGGTAGACTAAGCAGGTTAAAAGGGATTTGAACCTGAGTCGAAGCTTAAAATAATCCTTCAGTGCACCACGGGGCGCTAGAAAATATCTGTGGTTAATCATTTATTATAAATTTACAAGAAACACCTAAAACATGGAGTGCATCCCTATTTTGTTCAATAAACATTGCTACCAATAAATATGTATATTCCTTACTTTGAGAGAAAAAATCTGCTGTGGCTAGCACACGACCTCTTGCCTAATTCTGCATATTCTACTAATCTAATAAATAGTTTTACTTACATTTTAATAGTTTCATGTTCATGTAATATGTAAACCAAGATGCAAGCAAAAGATGTCAACTGTACTGTCACTGCTGTCACTGTCTTAATAATTTAATTTTTGTTTAGAAAACAAGATACTGGAATTTCAAAAAAATAGAATATTAATTGTAGGTACCTACTTTATTTTATTGTTAAATACTACCAGATTCAGCAAATTGTATTTCAAATTAACTGTACCCATAGATAATTATATTTTATTTTATTTTTAATTGCAAAAATTGTCATAAATAAATAATGTACCAATATATTTAAGGAAAACTTTATCAAGCTTCAAAAAGTACTACTTCCGGTTTGCGGATTTCTACCAAAATCTTATTAATAAGTATCTTTATTAAAACCTTAAATATGAAAATTGGTTATAAACGATTTGATACTTTTTAAGTTATCGTGGACGAAAAATCGTCAGTTCATACGTCCATACACACACACAGACATCGTCGTGAAAATATTAAATTCGTATTGTAGAGACCCTGAAACGTGCTTATCCACCAAAAACTCATACTCGAAAATTTTGACCCATTACAATACTTCTCTTATAGAATATGAGGCGAGAGGTAAAAATTAACAATTTTGGAAAAATTCTTTCAGTTCCGTGATAAATACATGTTGTTTTGAATGATTTTCAGGATAAATTACATACATAATTAATAAATATCATTGTAATTAAGTAGTTATGTGGTTTCCTTTCCGATAAAACTAAATTTCGCGGTTTATGACGGAAGCAAAATATCACAACTTTTATCATGTTATTGTGTACAAGTTTGTGGTAATTTGAAAGAGTGTACGTGTGTACAGTCCGTGTAAAATGACGTGTTTCCTCGAGATAAAGTGCAACCTACGTCGTATAGAACTCCTACTATCATCTATGGCACAAGCTAATTGTCTTAATGACCGAAAACAGCTGTTAGTTATAATGATTGCAATTTATACTGATTTAGGAAGCGACGAATGAAGTAATGAGCAAAAATAGAACACTACAAATCACCAAATTTTAGTGTAGCTGCCTCACAGACTCACAGATACTAATGCTAATAATAATGGGAGACATTCAACACCAAAAAATATAATCCTAGAATTGTCTTACACAGGAAAATGCAATCATAAGCAAATTTAATATATGCGCGTAATAAAATACATGTCTAATATATAATAATTATTATTATTAACTTATTATAAGGAGTATATGGCAGAAAACAGTCAAAAACATTGATTCAGCATGCTATTCTATACATAAAAATAACAAATAATTTATGTTTGAGGTGGAAAAATAATGTTGGCACCCATATTTGTAAAAACCTGCAATATTTGTAAAATGAGGGTTTTCGCGCGCCACTGCACAGCTTTTATTTATAAGTAAATTAACTTCATATTTTAATATGTTGTCAACAAAGCTTGGATCTGCGAAATAACCGATCGAATTTTTTAAATTCGTTTTAAAATAGTAGATATTTGTGTTCAAAAAACAACAAAAATTGTCCAAATTCAAATTAACATATTTCGATTTTAAAACATTTTAAAATTCTTCATCTTGCATTTTGTACATTTTAATCTTCAACAATATCTTTAGATTATTATATTTTTGACTGAATTCCTAGAACATTTTTTTCCACCAGCCCGAAACTCGTACTTTGCCGCATCTTAGCTATGCAATGTCATTTTGAAGTTGAAAAATACTGTAAAAGTGTTTTCGTTGCGAGTAAACTGTCAGATTATTATTGACTTCACGATAATGGTTTTATAAACATTTAATAGAGAAAGAATGGATCTACAGATGTGCCTTTTTTAAACTTTAAAAATTAATTTCTGTCATGAGATATAACCATGTAAAGTTTGCATAAACTAGAATTTTTTAAATATTTCGGCATACCTATTTCTAATCAAAATTTTAATTATCTGTAGATCCATTCTTACTCTATTAAATCCTTGTTGGAATAAAATTTGAGCATTCTTGTACTGGCCACAAAACACTCGCTACGTTAGTACATTTTTGCTGGATTTTAGGAGGTAGACGGGCCTCTTAACAAAACAAACTCACAAAATCTGTTTTTGGCGCGGTAGAAAATAACTAGAAAGCAAGCATAGAGCGCACCCGCAGTAAAGAACATTATACCTAGTGCACACGGAGAAACATTTTGACATGTTTCCTGGAAAAAGTTTCCGGAAACTTCAAAGTTTTAACGGCGCCTATAAAAACGAGGCGTTTTCAGGAAACATTGTGAAGTGCAACTAACTTCTTATTTGTCTAATCGTCAAATGTGACATGTGATCATAAACATATTTATAGTTTTTCAAAGAAAATCTCCATTTTCTGGAAACTTGTCAAAATGTTTCTCCGTGTGCACTGGGCATTAGGGTGTGCCATCCCGCTAGTTTTCTCGCTACTCCCGCTCGTGTCGCTAACGGCGATTGCTTCACTTCTTATACCCAGCAATCTCCAGCTTCCAATGGACCAACAGAGTTCCACAGATGAAATGCGAGAGAAGCAGACCACTGACGCGCTGGGCAGCTGTGACCTGTGCGCAGTCATTCGTGTTTTGCATGAGTGTGACTTGTGGTGATTTAGATGAGGTTTTTATGACTACAAGAAATAGAAAATTTACTTTTAGTTTTGTTGGAGAAATGGGCAAGGAATGAGAACAGATTTGACTTGATTCACGCATGGGTTTACTGTTATTGAGATACTGTTTAAGCATCATTCACATAAACATTTGGTTTTGTACGTCTACCCTAAAATTTTACAGCGTTTCAGAGATGTACGCCTTTCTGGTTTATTTTAATTACAATTTAAATATATTATTCTTTTACATATTCCCAACAAAATCATCCCAATATAAGGTTCCTGACCAATATTTCTCCGAACAATATGTTCCCAACAAAATATTCCCGACAAAAAATGTTGCCAACAAATATTCCTAAGAAAATATTCCCAACATAATGTCCCTGAAAAATTTATCCCAAAAAACAATGTTCCCAACAAAATATTTCTGTCAAAATGTTCCTTAAACAATATTTTCCCAGAAAAATATACTAATTTAAATACTCGGCTGTCGCCTCGTACGTAAACAGATTCGTCCTCTAAAACCCTATTTTGCGTACTTATTACATAAATAACTATTAAGTTACTTAACTTTTTTTTCACGAATAGTCGTAGTTGAACATGTATCTAAATTATATTTTAGTTATTAACATTCCTTATTTAGATTAAAGTGGATTATCCTATTTTCTCGTTGAAAAATGGCTTGTATGTCAACACATTTCATCCTCTCAACTGAATATTCAGTAATTTTCTAAACTCTTGTTGTATTACTACTGAAAATTTTGTTGGGAACATAAATTGTTCGGAGAAATATTTTTCAGGAAACTTTTGTTGGGAATATTTTGTCGTAAAACCCAAATTTTGACTATCCAGTCTCAAATATTAAGCAATAAAAAAATATATAATTAACTTAACTACTTAGCAAAGAAAACAAATAATTGAAAGTATAATTAAACTCATTAAAGAAACAATGCAACTAAACTGCCATGTTTTGGCGTTGCTATGCGACAGTGATTAGTTTTTTTGTCATAAATAGACCAAGAGAAAGTTCAGGCGTGGCTCGAACCTACACGAAATAGAAATTTTGCAACAGTTAATCTACTCTAAATATTTATTTACCTACTTTATTGTATGTAAGGGACCTTTTTTAAACAAAAATGATCTTATTTTGAAAAAATAATTCAGTCAATATTGCAAAATTTGTATCAGTTATCTTGTTATGCAAACTAACCAATTAATTGATAAAAAAACATCGACATATAAATTGGCAGTTTGAAATAGTTTCTATAATTATACGGAACGAATATTTTCTCGTTTTGATATCTTTATAATCTGCTAATTAAAAGCATATTATATATTTTATCTGTACCAGAAAAACATTAATTACTATACTCCTAACTTTCTATTAGTCCAAACTAGAGTAAAGATAAACATAATAATAGGTTTCTAAAAAGCATTATTCTATTAAACAAACAGTCATTAATTTTAGCATATTAATTAAATTTAAACGTGACTTTAATTAATGTAATTTTCACCTTCTTTCAATAACCATTTCCTAAACTCGTTAACAATAATTTATTTTAAACCAAACGGAAAGAGAATTTGATTGACAGAATTAGAATACCTCAAAATGATTAACAATATGATCTGAGTAAATTATGAACAACAAATTGCCTGATTTTACCCCATGCCAGAAATGACTTTTTGTATTAATTCAAGAAAATGTAGCATTTCAAACAGAGCGCTATTTTAAACTAGTGTTTAAGATGTACTAAGTGACTTATTTGAGTACTTCTGGTACTTGATGTACATAATAAAGAGCATTCAAAGAAATGATTAAGCACCACGCCAGAACCATGTCTGCCAGAAGCTTTCAAGTGATTCAAAATGCGCATAATATCGCGGGAAACGTCATGTGACACATGTCAAAAGTAGTAAAATTTGACAGGCTAAAACACTTGGTTAAAATAGCGTCCTGTTTGAAATACCCCGGATGCAACATTTTCTTGAAGGTAAGACTTGAATTAACACAAAAGTCATTTATATTACGGCTAGATATAAATAATTGAATACATGATTGAAAGGGTTGATATATTTGAGCTAATTTCGCAAATATATTATCGGGTGATGACAGCAATTTCGTTTAAAAAGATTTAGTACCGTCCTAAATAGTTATCGGCTAAAATCAATGAATATATAAATATTTATACCGTAATATGATCTTCAATATCATCTTTCATATTAAAATATTTAGTAAAGCCCAATTTGGGTCCAAAAAAACATGAAATTATACAAAACGCTCTATTAAAATATTTATGTAAATTTCCCAAGCAATGATTACCAAAATTTCTCTTTTTAGCTTCATCGTTAAATTTACCATAATGCCTTTTATCATCGAGTTTATATCTGCATACACATGAACTGAATATAAATATTGCTAATTCTGCTTTCAAGATTACTCGGTTAAAACGGTGAAAACATTGAGAATCGATAATGAGCACCTCATTTTGATGATTAATCGATACATAATCGATTAGGGGCCGTATCAATAAAAAAAATATTAAACGGGTCCGAAAACAAGCACAGAATATTAAGAAGACAAGATTCGCAGAGAGCAAGAATATTTTGATATCTTTATATTTATTATTTTATTGAAAATTCTGAATATATTGTAAACTATTATTTTACAATTCTGCGAATTTACAACTTAAATTTAAATTGACATATTGGCAGCAGTGAAACATTTAGCTGTTTTTAAACGTCAGTCGTCAGTTTGACAGATGGCAGTTTAACCTAACTTCTAGTTATGTGTATCTTCTATATTATTTACAATGTTTTTAAATATGTCGTGAAAATAATGTGTCTAACACGAGAGGAAAGCTCTTTTTTCACTCTCGTGACACAAACTTCGAGTGAGAAAAAGAAACGCTTTCTTCTCTAGTTGGACAAATAACTATTATTGTCAACAGTTTTTGAGATGTGAGTGTGTATTTATTTTATAGCTTTACAAAACATGAAGATTCTGGTGTATTAAAATATTCTGATTTTATTTTCAGTGGTCTCACAAGCATACCACACGTGGTAACCCCAATCTACCTTCGATGTCCAACCGGTCAAGTAAACTGGCTTTACCCCAGAGGCGCTCTTCGAATTCTGCTGCGTCTGCCCAACTCACGGGACTTCCGAGCCTGTGTGAAGGTGACACACCAAGGTCCCGCACCCACGCCGCGTCTGTTCCTTGAAGGACCCAGGTCTCTACTCCCACTGTACAGCCACGGCGATGGCGGCCACAATGTTAGATGTTTCATGAGCAGAAATGGCCAGGCGGCCATCTATGTGGAAGCTACCGGTGAAGCCGTCGAGAAGAGTATCCTTGGGGTCGAGTATGACCTGGAGGTCATCCCAAGGGGGCGAGGATATGATCCTGCTGAAGGTAATTACGATTTTTTTACTTTGGTCGACAATAACTCGGAAACTATTGGAGCTATCGAAACGGGAGTAGCACCATTGGTTTCGGCAGAGATTTTTACATATACATACAAATTTTCATTTATGTTTATGTACGCATACATGTACTAGATCAAATTTTCTGAAACAGTGCAAAAATTGTTTGACTCAGGCGCAGTGTTGCCAATCTACAGAATTGTCTGTAGATCTACAGATAATTTGGTCTACTAGTATCTACAGATGTACAGTTAAATTTCATACAAAAATAATTATTATTTATTGTTTTCACATTATAAGTATCATTTTAGCTTATTATCCACAAATTTACTATTTCTACAGATTTTTGCTGATAGAGGAACAGATTTTTGTAACATAACAGTGGCAACACTGATTACGCGTTTGTTTATTTGAGGTGCAGATGTTTATTTTGATTAATTATTAATTGTGTTTGAATTTTTGTGTTATTTCTTTAAATTTATGTTAATACTTCATTAAAATAGTAAAACATAGATAAATAAACATTGCTAGTGCAGTTTACAATGTTGGTTGGTAATCATAATCACGCAGTTAAGAAACGCGCATACATTCTGTATAGTTAAGGTAATTTTTTATATTATTACATTAAAATTATAATGAAACTTTGTTAAATTAGTTATTGTAAACATTATTTGTGCATTTATTTCAATTATACAACAGAAATAGTGTCAAGCAAACTCGCGTGCTGTACATTTGGAGGGTGACGCAAGTATTAGAGCAACCCGCAGTTAAGAATCAAAATTGTAATGGCTGTGCAAAATTTCGATTGATGTTTCTCATTGTTTACTTTGTATAATTTGAATGTTGTCACGCTTGGCCACGTGTGTGTGTGTGTGTGTACACGTGTACCCGCGTAGTGTTCCCACGGTGCGTATCACATCATGTACTACAAAAACCACATGTTGTTATAGTACTGTTCTCTTTACCCATATGTTTGTGTATGTGAACTGTCTCTTGATGCGCTTGACTTTTATAAGGGGAACTTTAAATTGAGTTACACCCTCTCAGGTCACCGCCAGTGCAATTTATTAACTCAAGTTTACTTTTCAGAGTGCCGGCCCTGTACTGGGGAAGAAATGGCGCACGCTTTTTGTACCAGCGACTTAGGTGAGTTAGTTTATTAATTAGCTACTGGATTCACAAAAAGTTAATTACATGTTAATTGATTAGGCGTATGATCAGGATATGTCTACTGACAGCATTTGATTTGTGGATTTCTTAAACCTTTCTCTTATTTACATAAATAAAATTAAATGAAATAACTGTTTATTTATTTGTCAACTTGTACATAACAAGTTTAAACGCCCGAAGAACTAAATTAAAATTCTGGAGCACGAGAATAACAAAAACACGAACACAACTTTATACAGGGTGACTCACATTTTACATTACATTTTAATGGCATAAATACTCAATTTACTGATCAAGAAACAAAAGGATTTTTTTAATTCATAGATTTAAGGGCAGTTTTCGCAAGAAGCACATTTTTTGAAACTATTAAATTGTTGATTCCAATTTAATTTATTAAATTTACCCAAAAAACCCATTGTTGCTATATCTTTCTACTCAGTTTAAAAAGAGGGTCACGAGTATTAATAATTGTTTGTTATAATGTCATTATTGCGATCTCTTTTTATTTTGTTAATAAAGGAGTGTAACTTTAATTGATACGAGTATAAATTGTTTATTATTTTGTTAATGAAGGCGATGTTTTAATTGTTGAGTTGTTTATAATATTTTGTTCATAACGGGGCGGAGCTTAAACTGTCATGAGCTGGTATGCATTGTAAATTAATACAGTATTTCTTCCATAAACCTAAAGATATTTTAATTTGCACTTCCTTATTTCAACCGTGTTATTTATTTATTATTTCGCTCACATCAGGTGTTTTGCGCGCATTTGTAAGCAATAATAGCGTGTTTTCATCTGTCATTTGTGAGTCCATAACAACGTACAAACAAGCGATTGTTAATGTTTTATTAATGCGAACTAGATCCTAGATCTGCTTTTTCCTAACAATAGCGGTTTAGAATTTGCACTTGCTGATGCATTTCTGTGTTTATTTTAGATTAGTTGACGCGAAAATAAATAAATTCTTATCAGATTTTTTTTCGGAGAAGTATTTGCTTGGTAGGCGACATATCCATAGCTACGCGCTTTGTTTACCCGTTGCTGTTTACATTTTGCGATAGCACAACCGTTCCTAGAGCCATAACTGCATTTTAAACCAGGCAAATGTTTAAACTACATTCTACATACTTTAAATGTTTGAAGAAATTAATCACAGATAAGATAAAACTATTAGTAATGATATACAAATATTTTTCAGTTTAACAACGATTTAACAGGCTTGTTCAACCAAATATATATTTAAAATGATTATGAACTACGTACATACTTCCTACGAATCATAATTAGTCCAATTAACTTGCGCAATAATTAATTATACCATATTTTAAATTTTGTTTTCCTACTCCGTTCGATAAGTTAGTTGTCTGTCAGCTAAATATTTAGCCATACCTTTTACATAAAGCAATACTGTTCGTTTTTATTTTTGTGTTTTAAATAGCTCAATAATTAATTTTGTGTCATTAACCTATTTGATAATATTTTTCAAATACAACGTGACGTTGCCATTCTTAGAGTAATTTGACTATACCAATAAACAACAACCTGTAACCGCCATCTTTGTTTACAGTGACACGCGGCATAATAACGACAGTGGAAAACGACTTCAGCCGCGAAATATCCGAGTTAAAAATCAAAACAACGAAGTTGATCCGACACGCAACGGACGATGGCTACACAAACGACATCGAAACCAACGAGGTATCGCCCTCTGGCGACGATGTCACGCTCCAGGTGGCCAGGCACTGCGGAGTTAGCCACGGAGGAGGCGAGTTCGTCTTTATGGCCAGGAGAAAACTCGGTGATTTAACCCTGAGGTGTGCTCCGAGACTTGAAGATTGGAAAATACTCGTGAAGACGCTAACCGAGGAGGGAAAAACGCATTGTATGTTGAGAAGTTAGTACTCCGGGTTCGTAGAATTTGTCTGTGATGTAGTGTTGGATTGAGCATTCTTTTTTGATTATTTGATGTCTAACCTAAAAATGGGGTAAACCACTTGGAAAATCGTTTGCACTTTGTTAAGGAGGTTTCCTAGACATTTTAAAAAATGTAACCAAACTTCGAATTTATGTTGTCTGTGTCATAAAAATGATACCTGAATTTTTTGGAAAGTTTTGACCACGTAGTTTGAACGAAATTAATTGTTAAATTTTAATATTTTACATGGGCTCTTATGGCTTTCCATTAGTTGATTAAATAAAAAGATGTTAGAAATGTTCTATTTACTTAATTTTTGGTATATAAACGTATGCAAGCACGGACATCAATTTCCCAAAATTTGAAGAAGGTTGACCACATAGTTGTAACAATATTTTCGATTGAAAAAAAAATCTTCAAGCATTTTTTGATTAGTGAATTAGAAATTATTGTAAAAATATATCACCGCAACTGAACGAATTGCAATATCAACTAACACCCGTTGACCGAATTTTGTTTTACATTAATAAAAATATTTTTATTAATTACAGGCTGATATCTGAGTACGCCACTGCATGTGTAGGGACCCTCCTTAAAAACCATAAAATCTCATGAGAATCTTTACAATCTTTAGTCAAATCTGAGTATTCCGTAAACTCCAGAGTAAAATCAATAAAATCTTTTTAAAATCTTGGTATCAAAAATGTCAAACGTAGAAATAATATTGCTGTCATGAGTTTGATATGATATTTTTTATTTAAGTGATACTTAAAATAAGGAATAGGGGTGCAACTAACCATAAATAACTCACAAATCGAAAATGAAATCTTAAAATCCTCAAAAAATCTTTTAAATCCATACAATCTTTGTAAACTCCAAACATAAAACACAAAATATCTAAGTGGTTTTCCCTCGCTAAAAATTTTTCATTAGGAATGGCTCTGACTTAATGGGTTCTTAATTTTGTTGCCATTTGTTGTTTCGTGCAATTTTAGGCCGTATGTGCAAATGTCTCGTAGAACTTAAATGTTAAGTACTTGTAAATAATATATGAACAAATACTTGTTCTAAACTTGGATAAGTTTTAAGTATTTGGTCATATACGCCTTCAGGGCCATGTATATTAATTTAATTTCAAAGAAAGCCTCATTCACACAGCGATTAGTGTGAAGTTTTACTTTTATATTTAAGTTTAGGAAACGCAACATTCACATAATGAACTTAAAATAGCTTTAGTATGTATAATTTTAGTGCTAGAAAGTGAAAAGTGCGAATTTAAACATTCTTAAACGTAAACATAAATGTAAAACTTAAAACTAAATGCTGTGAATGAGGTTTTAAGTTTGAAAATAGTTTCTCCATATTGGAGATTGTGAAATAAGCGTTAATTGTGTTAACTGTTAACAAAATCAGATAAATTTTTGAATTCATAGTGCCAAATTAATACAGATTATGATTCATATGTATAGTGTAAATAAGTATATTAGATCTCAAATTTTAATTTTGTTCAGAGTTTATTTACTTGTTTTCTGATAACAGAAGACTGTGATATGTAAAATATTTTTATAAATATTATAACGATACTTTATTTAAAGTTGTTCTTAAAATATTGCATAATTTGATGTACAGAATCCTTATTAGCACTACCTTCCAAATAACACATTTCCAAATGAAACTCATCGCTAAGTTTACGAACAATACAATTGAACTTAAGAAATATTTGATCCTCATGTATTTTCAGTTTCTTTACATCATAAAATTCTTCCTCATCACTTTCTTCTCTAGGTCTTTTCTTCTCTACACTTTCCGTAGATGTATCCATGTCTGTAGCAGTATTTATTTCCCCTGCAGCTGATGTGTCTGACGTAGAATCATTTTGATTTCTTAATTCTTGTCGCCGTTTTCTACGCTGATTCGACCAAGTATTAGATTGCGCTGTTACTTGCATCGCGTACATAAATTTATTATGTTTTATTTGTTCGTAATTCATCTGCAAAAAAGAAACGTCTTCAGTCCATTATAGTTTTCTCTTACACATTTTATTAGTTCTAAATTTAACGTCAATTTCTTTGTGAATAAAGATGTCAGCTATAAATGTAACAATGGGGAAAATATTTACCTGTAATGTTTGTAACAAATTCCTAGTTTTTTGTACAACTTCGTCTAAATTTTCGTAATTTTTAGGTAGAATAAACTTCTGAGGAGGTTTGGACTTCTTCTTAGAAGACAGAACAGTAGCTTCGGGTAGTTTTCTCAAGTCTAAATTTAAAAAAGTCCAACTTAGGCCCCATCTAGTGGTGTGCCCCTGGTGAAACTCAGTTTGCTTGAAGCTCACAACTTCAACAGTCCGTAGAAGCATTTTTAGCGGAGCTATGCTCGACTTATGCCCCACCATAGTTGTAAAAATGCGAACTTGATACTTGAGTTCAAGACTTTCTTGTATAAGTTTACCAATAAACTCAACTTCGCCACCTTGGGCAACGACTTCTGACGACGTTCCCGATGCAGCATTTCGCGGCAGAGGTCTGCTAGGAGTTCTAGCTTTAAATTCAGGGCTCAATTCAGACGTGGAAGCGAAAAATGGAGGATTGCACATGCAGAAATCGTAAGTAACATTCAAATCAATCAGATTTTTAAGGAGAGTGTCGTTAGTGTTGTGTTTTACTGAAAATATCTTAAATTAGACTGGTTTTCAAGTATCGTTTGATAGTTTACTTGTTATTATATGCTGTAGATTGTTTTTTGTAACGTTTTCTTGCGCGGTTTTGACGCTTTCTGGGTCGATTTCGGTGGCTGTCATACGCCAGCGGTTTTTTTTGGCGGCCAGTAATGGATAAATGCAACTGGCGCCTGTACCTATTAAAATATTACTTCATTGTCAATCAAACAACAATAAATAATTTGTTCTCTCACCGATATCAATTCCATGGATGTTTTCTGAGGGTTTATCTGTCGAAATGCTCAATAAATCTTCCAACCAGAGTATGTAGTTTAACCTCAAAGGTACGGTTGGAATTAAGCGGTTTAACGGGATGTTTACGTCCAAATCGAAGTCTTTTTTGAGTAGAGTTTGTGTTAAACAACGTAATGATTCATTGTCTTTAAAGTCTATGCGGATTTTGCCGGTGATATCCTAAAAAATGTATTTGTACTGCGAAGGAATGTAACATGACAAATGCTTACTTGTTTGATGTATTTTCTGAATTCTGGATAATCTATCGCCAGTTGTTTGAAGTTGGGAGGTTTTTTGTATATATTGCGCGGGTGCATGTATTTATTTACAGACATTTTATTAAATAATAACTGACTTTTCACCAACCAAAACACAAACTTGAAGCAAAAGCGCCATCTACACAATATACTTCTGTCAAATTTTGTGCAGACCACAAATGCAGACAGAAATGGTTACGGTTTTCTTTTAAACGTTTATACCTTAAAATATATTTATTTACAAGGATATTTATTTAAAATGTCAGCTAAATAGTTATACAGAATACAGCATTTATACAGTGATACACTTTATTACGTGTGAATGAGCTGTCAATGCGCTCGCGGTCAATGCAAAGGTAATCAAGTTCGGTTATAAACATTAATATGATATTAATTAATGTTATTTTCTGTAGAGAAGAAACTAAAAATGCGTGCATCACATTCTAGTCAATCAATTATAATATCAGTAGTTCCAGAAGATCATGAATTCAAAGTGCCGCAACGGGCTGTCAAAACGCCGTCAGACATGCCGCTCTGGGAAAAATCAGAAGCGTACTCAGAATACCTAGGATTCATCTTATCTTTAAACGAAGTCATCAAAGCGAAACCTTTATCCGTACCTTGCTTGATATCAGACAACGTCAAAGGAATCTTAGAGCTTCTGAACGAACTAAGCAAAATCATAGACGAAGTCAAACCGATACAACAGCCTCAAAGATACGGCAACCAAGCTTTCAGACAATGGTACAGCCAAGTAGTAGAAAAAGCTCCGGATTTGATAAAAGAGGCTTTGCCTGAGAGGTACCACAGGGCTGTTTGTGAACTCACGCCGTATTTAACCGAAGGATTCGGCAATTCAACAAGAATCGATTACGGAACAGGTCATGAAATATCATTTTTGATGTTCCTGTGCTGCCTGTTCAAAATCGGAGTGTTTACGGAAGAAGATCAACTAGCAGTAGCTACAAATATATTCCCGAGATATTTAGACGTGGTCAGAAAACTGCAACAGACGTATAGAATGGAACCGGCTGGAAGTCACGGCGTTTGGAGCTTAGACGATTTTCAATTCGTACCATTTATTTGGGGCAGTTCGCAGTTGATCGCGCATCCGAAGATAGAACCGTCTTCTTTTGTGGACCAAAACGTTGTAAACGAATACGCACGTGACTACATGTTCTTGGGTTGCATTGAATATATTAATAAAGTCAAGACGGGGCACTTTGCGGAACATTCTAACCAACTTTGGGGCATCAGCGCGGTGGCGCACTGGACTAAAGTCAACTCCGGGTTGATTAAAATGTACAAAGTCGAGGTTCTCGGAAAGTACCCGGTGATCCAGCACTGCGTGTTTGGTTCGCTGCTGCCGTTTCGAACCGTTACTCGGGACTCGACTACTACTTCGGAGATTAGTCTCTCTATCGGGAGCTCCGCCCTCACTACTGCGCCTAGGAAAAGCGATGACACTTTAGTCGCTCAAGCACCAAATGAAGAAGAAGTTAAAGAAGATGAACCTGTTCAGTAATTTTGTATTGTAAACATTGTATCCTTTTGGCTATTAAATATATACATTTTATTTTATTTTCATGTTCATTGTGTGAAGTGATGTAATAAATTTATTGTTTGTTTTTTGGTTTTACAATATTATTTCCTTTTTATAGGAAATTTGAAAGAAATGTACATATTATTTTGCAACTGCTTGTCAAGTTTACATGTTATTTGAAGACTTCATACATTGTCTGACCTGACATCTTCTACTGTTTATTAACTTAAAATTTTCTACCTCTAATAATAAAGTAATTAATAATCTCGTTATACGAGAGTCTCGCTGTCGAGATGGATAATTTTAGAGCACAAGATTAAATTCCTTGAATTTTTATAACCCGTATACAAATTTTCACTATTCCTAGTAGAGAAATTTTAAAAAAGGAAATATAAGTAACACGAGTATATCGCTTACTCAAAGAAACTAAGAACAAAATCTTCCAAGGTTCCAAGTTTGTTTTCGTGGTTATGTCACATTTGACAAGACAAACATTATTAATTATATAAATAACATAATTAAAGCTGAAAATTAGTAAACATATGTAAAAAACTACGCTGAATCGATTGCTGTAGTTCTTTTTGCCGAAAGATAAACAGTTTAGCCGTAAATAATTAATTTCCAATACGACACTAGCGCTAATCCCCAAAACTGAGCGCGGTGTAAGTCTGGTGAACTACTCTTCCGTCTAAATAATAGTTACCTGTTTTACTGACTTGAAAACAGTTAAGCGTTTTACCGACCAAGTAGTTCACCAGAATCACGATGCTAAAAAATTTGCGGATTGGCGCTGGTGTTCCATTATAAATTAATTATTTATGGCTAAACTGTTGGTTTTTGATCAAAACCGATTACAGCAATCGAGTCAGCGTAATTTTTTACATATGTTTACTAATTTTCAGCTTTAATTATGTTATTTAAATAATTCATAATATTTGACTTGTCAAATGTGACCTAACCACAAAAACAAACTTGGAAGATTTTGTTCTTAGTGCATTATAATAACTGTTTCAGTAAATTCTAAGTCTAGTAGCTCGCTAGTAAGTTTCTTTTGTGCATATTATAATGTTTTAGTGTCCATACAGTTAGAGTTATTGTTGTTTTCGTTAGAAGTTTCATGTACAATAACATTTTGGTTTGTTTCAGGCTACAAAATGATTTTGAGGCATTGTCTGCAGTTCGTCAAGCATTTAGAGTCTTTGACGACCTTCTGGTGAACTTCTGAGGCTGAATTAAGAATCCATAGCCTCAGAAATATTAATATGTAAGTACATTTTATTTATTTAGTGTTGAACCATTTCTTTGTATTCTGTAGAGTTACTGGCGATTAAAATAAGTTAAGCACGAATTCATTTGTATCTTTAGATAATAACGGGTTTAAAATAAGTAGAGGAATCTATTAACTCTTGTTTTTAGTAAATTCTAAGTCTAGTAGATCGCTAGTAAGTTCTTTTGTGCATATTATAATGTGTTAGTGTCAAAACAATTAGAATTATTGTTGTTTACGTTAGAAATTCCATGTACAATAACATTGTGGTTTGTTTTAGGCTACAAAATGATTTTGGGGCATTGCCTGGAGTTCTTCAAGCATTTAGACCTTCTGGTGAACCTCTGAGGTCCATGTAAGGGTTAAATAAGAATCTAAAGTTCAGAAACAGTAATATGTAAGTAAATTTTATTGATTTAGTCTTGAACCATTTCTTTGTGTACTGTACAGTGACAGGCGATTGAAATAAGACAGAAAGAACTAACTGATTTATGTTTTTCGATACTAGATGGTTTAAAAGACGTGGAGGAATCTATTAACTTTTGTTTGTGTGTTTCTAGGCAAGAAATACTTCTTCAAAGGCCAAGGCTCAACGATCTTCACAGCCGCGTAGAGAAAGAGCACCGAACTCTCTCTGAATGGGTCACTCGCCAGCCCTCACACCCGTGGACAACACTTTGAGACGTCAACTCATTTGGCGTCAGGATTAAGATTATATTAAGGCCGTTATACTTAAAATAAAATATCCCATGTTTTGTTTATGGAGATTTTTTAATTTAAGGATAACTCTAAAACGGTTAGAGATAGCGCAATGATCGTTGAAAATATGGAAATTAGAGCGAATTTTACGTAAGGAAATGTCAAGTTTATAAGAATTAAGATTATATTAAGGCCGTTAAATTTAAAATAAAATATCTCATGTTATTCAATGGAGATTTTTAATTTAAGAATAACTCTAAAACGGTTAGAGATAGCGCAGTAATCGTTGAAAATATGGAAATTAGAGCGAATTTTACGTAAGGAAATGTCAAGTTTATAAGAATTAAGATTATATTAAGGCCGTTATATTTAAAATAAAATATCCCATGTTATTCATATTTTTATTTTAAGTATAACTCGGAAACGGTTAGAGATAGCGCAATGATCGTTGAAAATATGGAAATTAGAGCGAATTTTACGTAAGCAAATGTCAAGTTTATAAGAATTAAGATTATATTAAGGCCGTTATATTTAAAATAAAATATCTCATGTTATTCAATGGAGATTTTTAATTTAAGAATAACTCTAAAACGGTTAGAGATAGCGCAATGATCGTTGAAAATATGGAAATTAGAGCGAATTTTACGTAAGGAAATGTTAAGTTTATAAGAATTAAGATTATATTAAGGCCGTTATATTTAAAATAAAATATCCCATGTTATTCATATTTTTATTTTAAGTATAACTCGGAAACGGTTAGAGATAGCGCAATGATCGTTGAAAATATGGAAATTAGAGCGAATTTTACGTAAGCAAATGTCAAGTTTATAAGAATTAAGATTATATTAAGGCCGTTATATTTAAAATAAAATATCTCATGTTATTCAATGGAGATTTTTAATTTAAGAATAACTCTAAAACGGATAGAGATAGCGCAATGATCGTTGAAAATATGGAAATTAAAGCGAATTTTACGTAAGGAAATGTCAAGTTTATAAGAATTAAGATTATATTAAGGCCGTTATATTTAAAATAAAATATCCCATGTTATTCATATTTTTATTTTAAGTATAACTCGGAAACGGTTAGAGATAGCGCAATGATCGTTGAAAATATGGAAATTAGAGCGAATTTTACGTAAGGAAATGTCAAGTTTATAAGAATTAAGATTATATTAAGGCCGTTATATTTAAAATAAAATATCCCATGTTATTCATATTTTTATTTTAAGTATAACTCGGAAACGGTTAGAGATAGCGCAATGATCGTTGAAAATATGGAAATTAGAGCGAATTTTACGTAAGCAAATGTCAAGTTTATAAGAATTAAGATTATATTAAGGCCGTTATATTTAAAATAAAATATCTCATGTTATTCAATGGAGATTTTTAATTTAAGAATAACTCGGAAACGGTTAGAGATAGCGCAATGAGCGTAACATTTTTGGATTCCTCGTACATTTTTGAGTTAGGAACCACATTTTCAACGTTTTAGAGTCACTGCTTTAGCCGTAATTTAATTATTAATGTCAACACATCACTTTTTAAATGTGATTTTTTGACTTCTAAGGGCTCTATTGCCTAAACGGTTATAGTTAGCGATCTGAGCGTAACATTTTTGGATTCCTCGTACATTTTTTAGTTAGGATCCACATTTTTAAAATTTTAGAGCCACTGGTCTAGCCGTAATTTAATTATTTTCATAATGAAAGCACTGTTTAAATTTAATTTTTGACATCTAAGGCCTCTATTTCCTAAACGGTTAGAGATAGCGCTCTGAACGTGACATTTTTGGATTCATCGCACTTTTTTGTACTAAGAGACATATTTTCAAAGTTCTGAGGTCACTGGTTTGGCCATAATTTTATTATTTTTATATGGGAGATTTTTAATTTAAGAATTATGAAACTGAGGGGTAGTTACACCCAAATATACCTATGTTAATATTGTTATGTATTATAACTTATCTTATGTGTTATTATTTTATTAGAATATGTAAGTATGATTAGAATTATGAAGCTGTGGGGTAGTTATACCCAAACATACCTATGTTGATATTGTATATTATTTATCGTAAGTGGTTTTATTTTATTCACAATATGTGAGTCAGTCACACCAAAGGATTAGAATTATGAAACTGTGGAGTAGTTACACCCAAAGATATGTATTAAAATATGTACACTTTTTAAATAAATAAATAATGTTGTTAAAATAATAAATTTGCTTTAAATAATAATAATATACCAACCTATTGTCCCACCTACGCCCCGTTACAAAAATATGATTTCTTCGGCTGGTTAAAATTTTCAACTCAAAATCTCAATATTTGTATCAGGAGAACATAACTTGTTGGAGATCAAAACTACCAATTAAAATTTGTTGCCAAACTGCGAAAAATTCGACGAAAAACAGCAAAATTTTCATCAATTTTTTATTAATTTTTTGATCTCCCACCATTCATGTTATCCTGATACCAAATTGGCGATTTTTGTTAGACTCAAATCTGAAGTCGAGTGAGGGTGAAAATTTGAAAACGTGATTACGTAAAAACTAAGGGTTGGGGAGTGATTTACGGGTCATATTCGTACTCTACGCGTTGAAATACACCAGTATGCATATTGCCACCCCTAAAAGTTAATTAGCACCAGAGATATTCAACCCTTATTTGTATCTCCGATACTAAGGGTCGTATCGAAAAAATGTACATTGCAGTCGATAGGGGATGAAAAACTGAGCATCTTTTACATTTAACTTTTTGCTCTACGACCCTTAGTTTAAGGGCTAATGACTATGTTTAGACGACTTTTTCACCACTTTGATTGCTCATAACCCTTAAACTAAGGGTCGTAGAAGAAAAAGTTAAATGTAAAAGGTGCTGAGTTTTGCATCCCCTATCGAATGCAATGTAGATTTTTTCGATACGACCCTTAGGACCGGAGATACAAATAAGGGTTGAATATCTCCGGTGCTAAATAACTTTTAGGGGTGGCAATATGCATACTGGTGTATTTCAACGCGTAGAGTACGAATATGACCCGTAAATCACTCCCTAACCCTTAGTTTTTACGTAATCGCGTTTTTAAATTTTCACCCCCATTCGACTTCAGATTTGAATCGAACAAAAATCACCAAGTTTGTATCAGGATAACATGAATGGTGGGAGATCAAAAAAATAATTAAAAATCGGCCAAAACGGCCTTATCTATAGACAGGCAGATAGAGAATGAAAAGTTACGCAACCTTTGTATTTAACTTTTGGCCCTTAGCCCTTTAGTTCACGAGATAATAATTATTTAATGTCAACAAAATTTCACCAAAATCGACTAAAAATACGTTGATTTCATGGATTGTTTATATCGAATACCCCTAATTAGGACTCGCTGATTCTAAATCTACCCTCCGAATTACATAATTACTTACCGTTTTGATATATTTATATATGGCAGCACTAATCTCGTTTTTTTCAATTTCACCCCTAAAAAATTAAATTAAACGCTATTATAACGGGACGTAGGACAACGATAAGTTGTTTAATAAACATAATAAAGCAAATTTTCTAATCTAACTAAATTATTTATTTATTTTAAAAAATTTACATTTCATTTAAATAATTCATGCAACAATACTGCATATTTACTGATTTTAAAAGTAAACATGAGGAAAATAAATAAAAACTGTTCAATTTTCTTTCTTTTTATATACAACACAAATACATAAGAGAAATATATACTTCCATACATAATACATGCAATAATATCACGCCATATACCAAGTTTGGGTGGCACGAACCTTGTCACACATTTAAACTCAACAAGCAGTCACACATTCCCATCCTGACACACTTCTTTCGCGTCATCCACATTTATTATCCTTTTCATTCAATCTCTTTTGTTCTTTCCACTCAAATCATTTACATTTCTAATACATGATCAGTCATTCCAATCAACATATTCACCGGACGTCCAAACAAAAGCTCATCTCAACCGCACACATTCTCTTTAAAACACACATAAATGTGTCATTTCCCAAGTTGGGTAGGCACACTTCATTTGCTTCGTTCACTCGAAATCATTTGCACTCGCAATTAACCATCAATCATTTTAATCCACTAATTCGCAGAACGTTCACGCAAACGCTCACAAACTATTTCACAAACTCATTCGCTCACAGAATCATTCTCTCTAACATCAACAGATTTACAAATAAAATATTCAAATACAATACAAGTTTTTGTATGTAATTTTATTACAATATAAAATAATGAAATGACTTGCCCTGAAAGAAATACAATAAATGATTAGTTACATTTTGTTACATTGCAATTGAATTTTATTGCCAAATGTAATTACAAGTCAATATTGTAATAACTGCATTTATATTGATAACTCACAGTATGTGAGGTTGCCACACCCAAGCTGGATGATAGGCAAAATAGATACGTATGTTTTGTATACAATCGTATCAAAGATTCAGTTACATATCTTGTACACAATTCATAAAAGGACCATTAAACAAGGAATAAACCGCACACATATTTTATTAGTGACATTTCCTATCTGAGCTTAATATTGACTATTAAAGTAATAGTACAGTTAAATGAGGACGGTTTATTCCTTGTCAACTTAAACTTAAGTTTGAAATATGATAGGTGAAATACTAGTGACTTTGACCTAGGTATCCAGCTCCACCCAATATTTAACATTTACCGCGCGCGCTTTTTGATTCTAACCCCAAGAACAACCGATTGTTGTTCTTGTGCAAATGTCGTGGGACTTCTTGCCGATCCCCGGATGAGTGCTTAGAGCCCGGTAGACAGCCAGGGAAAGACTTTCCACGGTCCATCACCACCTTCATGCTCAGGATTGCCGGGATGGATTCAGTTTTGCATTCTAGTGACTCAATTCATCCAAGCTATCGAAGGCTGACTGACCTAAACCCTACGTGCTGCTACATCCCGACTCCCCGTGGAGTGCACCGGATCCCTCGCCGATCCTTACACGTGCAAGGACGTACGGTTCGAAGCCATCTGCGACCAAGTACTATACTGCCCGCCAATGACTCACCGACCACAACATAGACTTATTGGTTCCATCTTGCCCCCTGGCGTCTAAGTCATCCGAGGCACGATGACGAAGGCGCCAGGAGGTTGGGGTGCCAAAAGCGGTCTATGCAGGGTGTACCGTGCCCTCGTCGGCCCTTCAACGGAAGGACATGCAAACAAATACAAATACTAAAATGCGGTTTAACGGTTCCTAAACCATTCCCAGCCCCCAACCCACTCTAATTGAATTTACTGTGTGGCATTGTCCTAAGTACATCATTGTACATAATTTTGAGTTACCCGGTCGCTGATTGATTCTAACCCTGAAGAACAAGCCGGCCTAGTGTTGTTTTTATGCTCAAAAGTTTACGTGGGACGTCTTATCCGATTCCCCGTTGTTTCCGCCTAGTTAACCGCTATTCCAGTGTTTACCATTACGCCTGGCCCACAACGACGTACGCACCATGTCCTGGTCGGATTTAGCATATTCGCTAGGCGGACAACGACTGCCTTTGACATACCTAGCGAATGAACCTTCCGACAGCGCGCACCGACTCGATAGCCGCAGGTAAACATCGACTGGCTTCCCGTCACCACATCCGCTAATACCGTACATACACTAAGGAGTCGTCCATCACTGAAGCAAGGGCGAGGCGTCCGCTTGCAGCTGCGCTTGGATTCGCTTAGATATGCAGAGAGTATGGTGGGGTACCGAAATCCAACGTTGCCCCCATACACGAGTATGGGAGGGTACAAAACTAGACCTGCATGCTCCCGCAGACATGTCTAGCAAAGCCAAAAAAGTTCTAACGTTGTCAAGTTAAAAGCAAGCTATATAAGATAGCAAGCCCCTAACTATACTAATCCCAATTTAAATTTCAAATTCAATTCAAATCAATGCCACACCCAATTGCAAAAGAATAATTCGCGAACCGAAATGTCACTGTAAGTTATTTCACCTACCAAAATTTCCTAATTCTAAATGGTCCTGTACATAATTCATTAAAGAAAGAGATGCATGCTCTCTGCTGTTTCGAAGCTGCCAGTTACTTCAAATTAATTCATTTGTTATTATTCAAAAGTCTACAACATTCAACTTATAAAAAATTAATTCTGCTCAAATTGTCATCATTATGTTCGCAACTTAATGTTAAGTATCTGGCAACAACGAATTTATTCATCACTTCTTGTTCTTTATTTATTGTATTGTCACATTACATCTTCAATTTTATTTGCAAATTCAAATGCATCTCTTTATTTATTTTGTTCGTTGAAAAAGGATCATTGAACAAGGAGTAAACCACATTTATTTTCACTAGTGACATTTCCTATTTAAGTTTAATATTGACCGCAATTGAGTTTAACTTGAAACCCAAGAACATGACAAACAAAACAACCAAAGGCAAAACTATCACCCCAATTAAAATTATTTTAAAATCAATAATAATGTCACTAGTTTCATTGAAATTCCCTTGATCCCTTAATCTGTACTACCACAGTACTATTAAAGTAATAGTAAAGTAAAGACGATGTGGTTTACTCCTTGCAAACTATTACCTAAGTTAAAATTAATTGTTGAGATCATATTCACATGGTCATTGGGAATTGAACCCAAGACTGTGCCTGTTCATTTAATTCAAATTTCAACATTATTATCAAAGATAGAAGATTCAGTGTTTATTATTTATGTAAAGTATTATTTCGAGATTCGAGTTAAAGAATTATTCACGCAAAAGGAAAAGACTGGCAAAACTATCTTTGATAATTAACTTATCACTAAGTCTCTGGAAGGCTGCTGGAGTTGATGTCGCCTGCAGAAAGTCCCACGATGGATGTTGAAGTTGTTCAGTGTAATCCCTCGACGACTCTAGTGGTTGATGTCATTTCTTCCATGTCCTTCGAAGACTGCTTGGCTTGTTCACATCAAATACCTAGGAACCACAAATCACTTATTTACATTTGATAAACAGTGTTTGATTATCCTGAAAATATTAAATATTTATAATAAATGAATTATTGTATACAGGAAGTATCCAACAGTTGACGGCTGGTAACCGCACACACGATAACAATATATATCTATACCAATTCTCACAATATGTGAGGCTGCCGCACCCTAATTGGGTGAAAAGCGTGATAGATTATGTATGTAATTAATATTATTATATTTGTTTGGCTTTGTTTCCCCGATTTAATCTCGGTTTATTATCTGTATTTGTATTCAATTTTTTTTTTATTTTGTTCATTATATTTAGTCAATGTACATTTGAAATGTTATAATATTATTCTGTAATTGGGTTCGAAACCTGTTGAATAATAATAATAATAATAATAAATAAATTAATTAATAAATGTAATGTTTTAAGATTCAATAATTTAAATTTGATGCAATCTGAATGTGCTAATGACCGACTGTGGTTCTGACTGTTTAGTTTCAGATCCAATTTTAATTTACTGCACAAAAATCTGCCCTGTAGTGTACTCTATGAGTGAGTTACCAACTGCTGGTAACTGTACACACGGTAAAACATAATATCCATACCGATGACTCACATATGTGAGGCTGCCGAACCCAACTTGGGTAAAAGGCACGACAGATATGTAATTGTAATAAAAGAGTAAAGAAGCTTACCGAAAAAATATTCTCCCATGTCTTTTGAAGACTGCTACAACTGCTCCTGCTTCCTTAGAAGATAACACGACACTTAGTCCTCTATGACATCCTCGAATACCTAGAAAACACAAATATATTAGTAACATTTATCGCACCCATATTAAATAAGAATAATAAGTTAAACATCTATTTCACAAAGTAAATGCCAATAATTCTCTTATTTCAGTGACTTGTAAATTAAATAATTATTATATACGAGCTCCGTCTCATTGAAGTTGGTCCAGACATAAAAAAATGTCATTTCTTGTTGTACAAAAGTTTAAATAAAAATCAAAATACAAGTATAATGTACTGTAAAACTGCAATACATTTTACACAATCTCAAATCAATTAACAGTCGAAACTATGGAACCGAATAAAAAATAATTTGAAAAGAATTGTGACACAGACTGTAGAATATTTGGGATTTTTCTCCAGAAAAGTATGTTTAGGACTTGTAGATCCTATGCCACAATGAATTGAAACAGTTTAAAAATTAAGGTGGAGTTACACAGGGGTAAAATCGTTTATAGTAATTAGAGGAAACAACAAAAATATATGCTAGTTATAAACTTTATTATCTAAGTTATATTTAAAGTTTAATTTACTTAAAATATATTAAAGGTATATTTTAAGTGCATGTAACTTTAAATATAAACTTAGAGAATAAAGTATACATCTGGCAATTTGTTTTTATTGTTTGCTCTAATTATTATAAATGACCTTACCCCTATTTAACTTCACCTTAATTTTTTAAACTGTTTTAATTCGTTGTGGTACAGTATCTATAAGTCTTAAACATACCTTTCTGGAGAAAAAAATCCCAAATATTCTACAGTTTGTATCACAATTCTTTGATTGTCAGTGCATAGGACGATTTTTCAAAAAAAATTAATTATTCGGTTCCATAAAATTTCGACTGCTGATTTTAATTGATATTGTGATAAATGTATTGCTGATTTCAATAAATAGAAGATATAGTACATTATATTTGTATCTTGATTTTTATTTAAATCTTTGTACAACAAAAAACGATTTCTTTTTACGTCTGGGCCATGTGTTATGTTTCAGTTAGGTACACATTTCAGTTAACTGCACAAACATCTCTCCTGTAGTGTACTCTCCACTCATGAGTGCGTGAGACTGGCAACCGCACACACGGTTAAACATATACCTAAACCGATTACTCACATAAGTGAGGCTGCCACACTTAAATTGAGTGAAAGCATTGAGTGACTTTTTGATCTGTAGTATTTATACTGATATGTTCACAGTGATCTGTGAGGCTGCCACACTCCAGCTGAGTAAAAGCAGCATGTTCCAAATCGAAAACACAAAGTGAAAATAAAAAACTTACGTGTTAAACTGGGGAACGAGACATTTTTAGAAGTACACCAGCTGAAGAAGATTCATTCATTTAGTTTTAGTTTACCAGATGATGTTTCTTGTCCTAGACTAGAGACTAGACTCCAACAGTAGAATTTCAAACCAAAGAATCTTCAAACTTTGTACATGAAGTCCAAATTAATCTAAAACAATAACAAACATTTAGATTCATATAAACCTGCACTAAATATCTAAAAATCTTCACTGTGCTGTGCTGTGCTCTCCGCACATTTAAATAATGAGTTAGAAAAAAATAACATCATGACTAATGTGTTCTAGATAAAACACATCTTTATAAAAGGGAATCCAATAGTAGCGATGGATAATTTTCAAGGCGGAATAATTTCCTCAGGCAATTTTACACCAAGAACCACATTTTCGCGAATTTTCTACGACAATTACATATTATCTCTTTCGTGCTACCATTGCAATAAGGGGCAACAGTAGAGACAGCATAATATTTAAAATACAAAATCAGCTCTCATACAATTTTATGCCAGTAACAAAATTTTCACTAATTTTCTACGATAAATAATAAAATAAATAATATAACAACGAAATGCCTCATATGTACTACCTCTAGGGGAAGACAGCAGCGTAATATGGGGCCCAACAGTAAAGGAGGATAATGTTTGAGCTCAGAATCGGCATCCCCAGGAAATTTTACCCCTGACTACAATTTCACGGTTATTCTACGATTATTACCAGATAAATCATAAAGTATTTAAAAATAATGGCGGCTAAACAGATTGTAGCAGACATTTTAATTATAAATGTCAAAATATCTAATCTATAATCCCAAATATAAAACAAGAGTACCCGTGACTTGGGAATCACTCAATGAGCTACGACATTGAAATTGTGGTTCTTAATGTAGAAATGTCAGAGGAATGATGAAGAAAAATGCTTACATGATGGCTTGAAGATCTGAAGATGTTGATTACAAGTTGACTGTTGAAGTTGATGTTTTCCGAAGTCTGCTCAGATGAATGTTGAAGTTGTTGTCCAGTGAAATCTCTCGTCGTTGGTGTCAGGTGCAGAATATTCTTCTACGTCCTTCGAAGACTTCTAAAGTTATTGTCAAGTTGCCAGTCCACTTGTTCACATATGACATGCTCGAATTCCTAGAAACCACAAATCATTTATTTACATTTGATAATTACTAAATAAATATTATTTTATACAGGAATATCTGCACAAATATTACACCTGTTGGTTATTTTTCACCAACAACTATGAGTGAATTTAAAATAACTATTATATTTTATATATTGATTCAACCTTGTAACAGTAAACAGAATAATTAAGTTCCAAATTGGTTTGTAGAATTACATAATTATTCAATAACATTAAATAAATCATGTTCAATATGAAATTTTGAGTTAAAAATAAATAAATATTTTCGTTATTACACAACTGCAAACATTTAAAATGCATCGCAAATCAATATGTACGTTTGCCAGAAATTATTACATCACGAACGAATGTTAATGTGCAATTAGCGTAAATAAATAATAAAAGAAAGACTGCTTACCTTAACTGTACAAATAAATATTCTCATTATGTAATCTCATGTTTAAGATCATCATTTTCTTCAAAGATGATGTTAGAGACCCTGAATTTGTAGGTAATTCGAGTATTTTCTTTGAAATTGTCTCTTTTCTACATATAACAGCGTTTACCTGTAAATAAATCACTTATTTTAATACTTGAAGCGATGCCCACGGCTGGCATGAACTGATCATGGCATCCATTAACAATTAACAGCAAATTAATAAGTTTACAACAACTTGTGGATCATTTTGTCGCAAACCAACATTATTTTATGTCTAGGATACTCACATTTCTTATTTATCACTTGAAATTAAGCCACTTGTTATTTAAATACAAAGAACAAACTACGAACATGCAATGGCGTCAGTTTCATTACATTGCATTAAAAATTACACAACCTCAATATGGCGTTGAAAAAAATCAATAATTTGTTCATAAATCGTGAAATCAAACCGTGATTTCTGCCCTCTTTTGAATAAAGTAAGAACTACCTGGCTACGTTCCCAAGTTTTTATTAAGTTTTAAACGGTGTAGAGTTTAGATAGTTGTGTACTGGAAATTTCACGTTTGCAACGTATTTCACAATGCTTTCACATGATAGAAGACGGATTTCTCAACAGCCGCTTAGTTTTGAAGTGTAGAGTATAACCTAATATTAGAGAATGTAATTTAGGAACGCAGCTTTGATTTTTGACAAGCGGTTGCGCAAATTTTAAATACGAGACGAAGTTATGTGGGAGGGAAATTTAAATTATTATAAAGAAAGGTTAAACTACAAGAATACGTACAAAAAATTGTCACCTGGTTAAAATAGCAGCTTGAAATGTTTGAAAATGTGATTACTAATACTATTTGACTGAGGAATCCAATTATATTAAATAAAAACCGATATTTTAAATAAATAAAGTGCATTCAATTAAAAATTTAGAAAAACATTATTTCTAAGACAGAAACATGCAAGGAATCTAATTGTTTTAAATACAAAAATATGTATAGTAACAAATTATGTATTTACCAAGTACCAAGATCTTCCAGGAACTGTTGAATATATTTCTATAGCTATATAAGAAATTAATAATGCACATAATTTAAAATTTAAACTAAAAGTATACCTATTTTGTTTATAAAGATAAAATAGATGTGAAACGGATAAATACTATTTATAATTCAACGAATTTTTGTATATAGATATCACACGTATTAATAATTTATTCAATTATTATTATATTTTATATAAATGTAATTAATCATAACTAATATTATTCTATAACACAAACCATAACATTCCATGTGATAATTCAATATTTCTATACACAAAAATGAGTTTATATATAATTTAATACTCATTTTGATTAGTTTATTATGAAAATTCTGTTTTCATAAGCATTATTCAACAAAAGATGATAACCATGATATTTGACAATGTATATTGTAAATATGTGACATTACTTTAGTAATTCAGGCTAATTGGGATTGGTACTGTTTCTAGTAAGATTAAATACTAGAAAATTGATTGTAATATTGTTTCACACATAAAATGCATCATGACTACTTCTTTACAAGATTTCTACCAGTTTTAATCACATATTAATGGTCAACTTTTGATTATGCATAGAATATGATATGATTTTAACGATATAAGCTTAATATTGTATTTTCACTCTAGTCTATGGTTGTATATTAGAAGAACACGATGAAAACATTATACCCTTATGCTATATTGTCTCAAAATGCAATGGGGAACCATTTAAATTTATGTAACGCACGCTATTTCCCCATTTACAAAAATATTACAAATAACCAAAAATATATTTTGTATATTTATTCTATAACTAAAAGGAGTCTATGTTTTTGTTGTGGTACTAATTGGTATCATTTTGAACCTATAAAATTGATAAACCATTTTATTTCTGGAGAATATTATTACCTTATACTGATTTAAGAAATAGTTTATTAACTTTACAGGATCTGGGAATAATATTCGGGTGCAATTTATTGGAATATAATAAATTATTTGTTCTAAATCTGTTGGTCTATTTTGAACTTCGCAACGAATAAATCATTAAATTTAAACAAACATGGATTCTTTCATAATCCTGGTTAGAATTGCTTGTCAAATAGCAACGGCGCTAAATTAAACCTTCAATAAGTCTTGGAAAAAAGAATTTCTAATTTATTCATAGCAAACGGTGAATTCAGAATCATGAAAGAATCCTTGTGTGAACAAGACTTAAAGATTCATTGCGCTACTTCATATAAATAACCTTTTACGAAAGATTATCTGAATAACAACCATAAAAAAACAACAAACTGCCAAATATCAAAGTAAAATAAATAAAAATTGAATTATCAAAATAGTATATTATGATGCAAGTGTATAAGTAAACTTTTAAAGTACATTCGACATATTTTTACGTCGCTAGTGCTTTAAAAGCACTTATACACTTGTGTCATACGCTATTTTTATTACACCTGCATCCTATTTGCAAAATAGAGCTGGTAAACAGCATTTTGAATCATTTTATAAAGAAGTCTGCGTTTTTTAAACATATATTATGATGCGTGTAATAAAAATGTAATTTTATGATAAAAATAAAATAAATAAATAAATAAATACCTTGTTATTTAGATAATCTAACGTTTGCTACACTCTTTAGGCTAAGAGGAAGGCTCAATTTCGGTGATGACGTCTAAAATGGACCTGGAGGTCGATAATCCACAGAGTCATCTCCAGGAGGTGCACAAAGATGCGGTGAACATGTTACTCGTGCACCAGCTCCACAAATGCACTCCAGACAGTTCCCAGTCGCATGCGGAAGCATTTCTCCAATCTTATAAGATGTACCTACAAAATAATACAATCAATACTCAAATTCATCAAAAACATTCATATAGCTAGAGAGCCGTAATATAATATCGTGCCCGAAATGACTTTTTATATTAATTCAGGTCTTGCCTCCAAGAAAATGTTACATCCGGGGTATTTCAAACAGGACGCCATTTTAAACAAGTGTTTTAATTATATACTAAGGACTTATTTTACTACTTCTGGTACTTGATGTACATAATAAGAAGCATTCAAAGAAATTATTTGCACTTTCGGGCGTAAGACTCTTTTTTACTCTTTACTTTTCAGGACTAGGGTTCTTAATTTGATCCTAGGGGATTAATTTTCATATTTAATCCCGTTGTCAAGAAATTGAATAAATACGTACTATTTGTTACAGAATATCTATGGTAAAATATAAATATTTGGCATAAAGTTTACTGTCAAAATTACAAAATGTGTATTCTTTTAAACTAGTATTATTCATTTCTATGAGAGTGATGTGCAAAAAATAGCGTATATACCACAGGACTAAAGTACCTTTAATCTCTCAAGTGCTTATTTTCCTCATTTTCGGCTCATGAAATAAACTACACCATCAGGATTAAATCATGCACTTTAGTCCTCTAATATATAATATACTATTTGTTGAAGGCAAGACTTGAATTAATATAAAAAGCCATTTCTGGCCAGGAGTAAAATCAGGCACGATTTTATATACGGCTCTCTAGCTAATATACTAGGTGGCGCAAAAGTAATCTTCCCATCGAATGACGCTTTCATTTTTGCAGCTGGCGTCTCATTGACATTAATGAAGTAAACAGATATTCAAATTTAGTTAGATGACTTTTTAAACGTAAACATAAATCTAAACCTTAAAACTGAAAGCTTATGTGAATGAGGTTTGATTCAGTTACTGCCTAGAAATCGGGTGATTACTTTTGGCCCACCTTGTATTACTTTACTTACACAAACGCTGGGTTCTGTGGTTCCCGTAGTTCTTTCAGTTCCTAAACTATTCTGAGTCGTCTCTTCAACGAAAGTCGTGTCCGTAGGCTCTTCAGATGTGGAAGAATTGTCATAAGTGCCCCAGGTGTCTTCTAGATCACTTGATGTGGACGTTGAAGACGTTTCTGTGACTGAACGGTGTGTCTGAGGGCTTGAAGACGTCGGGTGAACCGTGGGTAGCTTCATCGGAAGGTTTAGATGCTCTAAGTGGTTGTCCAGGCCATTTGCTGCAAGGAAACATATTATAAACTGTTTAAATCATGTGTGAAGATTGAAAATAACTCATAAAATAATATAGTGTTTATATAAATACACAAGGTATTTAGGGAAAGATATATTACATTAATTCCTATATAATTTGGTTTTATTTCTGCTTAAAGATTACAAAAAATACCCTAATTTGTACAAATAATTTGACGATCTCTAAGTAAAGCCGCATTCACAGTCCGAAATTAAAGTAATAAAGTAAAATAAACAGCTGATTTGTTCTACAACTCAAATTTCGAGCTATGAACATTTAAATGAATTTCTTTAAGTTGCAGTGATATGAATTACACCAAATTTCGGATTGTGAATGCGGCTTAAAATCATGAATACTACTAAATACTAGTGTTAAAGCCATACACTTTATAAAACGTAATTATGTACACAGTGGAACATGTTTAGCACATTGTTGACAGTCTTATCATATCCTTCTAAATTTTGAAGAAAATAATCTTGGTGAGAATCAAATAGCGGCGCCGCTAAAATCTTCAATGAGTCTCGGAAAAGAAGAATTTCTAATTCATTGAAGCCTCATTCATTTAATTTTAAGGTTTACATTTATGTTAACGTTTAAGACAGTTTATATTCATATAACTAAATATGAGCATTCATAGTGCTTGAAAGCACTGTGATGTTCGTATTTAGTTACATGAATTTAAAGCCTCATTCGCACAAGCTTTTAGTTTTAAGGTTTACATTTAAGTTTACGTTTAAGAACATTTTTTAAACGTTAAATAATTAAATGCGTATGAGGTCCAAAATTTCTTAAACGTTAAATAGGTTTAATTCATATAATTAAATACGAGCATTCACACGTGTCACTTTTAAGCACTGTGAATGTTCGTATCAAACTTTATTAAACGTAAACATAAATGAAGCGTGAAAGAATTTACAAAGAATCCGTGTGTGAACACGGCTTTACATTACAAATAATGATATGTATAGTTCTTCTAAACTAGAGCATACAGAACTACAGACTTGGAACAATGTACTAAATATTTCTAAACACAAACTAACCCAAACTACGAAAAACAAACTGGATTTCCGACCAAATTTGCAAGGAATGAATCAGAATATTATCTAATGACTTTTATTAGGTGTCATTGATGTTATCCAATCTGCAAATTTGTTGAAACTCCCCAAGGGTGAAAATAAAACGCTGGACAGCCCTGATCGCAGAAACGCGCTGATCTGCGAAGAAATGCACAGATGGAAGTAAGATTCCTTATCTTGAGTCCCACATACTCTAACTGAACTGAACTAAATAAAGAAACTGTACTCTTTTCATCATCTGTGCATTTGTTTGTAGATCAGAGCGTTTCAGCGGTCAAAGTTGCTGAGAGTTTCATCCTCAAACTAAGTGTCATCTACTCCACAACCAAAACTCCCTGTGTTAGAAGAAGGAAGGATGATAAGACATTAAATAAAAGGTAAAAATGTTTCACCGCATGGGCTGAAGGGCCTCCGGTCCTTGCAGGGGGGCACTCTTGCCACCAGCAGAACATCTCCCCATCGAGGCAGAACTCGCACTGGTCAGCCCGGTAGAACTATAACCACAACAAGAACTTAACACTGCGCTAAACTGACGAGGGCCTGACAGAGGATCCACAAAGCACCAAAGTTTACTTGGACTGCAGAATAGTTTGATCTTAGTTTAGATTTCGTACCTTTGAATTGTAACAATGAATTTCCGTGTGTTCCACATGTATTTCATGTTATATTTATATACGATCATTGAATAATACATGCATTATGTAGGTAACTTCAGTAAGGTATTGTATTATGAATAGATTATTCAACACAATTGTCATTTGTCAGCACTGCAAAATGTGAGGTTAGATCAACATTTTAATCAATAAAAATTTGTAAAGAAATGTTTATTTAAAAAGTCGTATTTGACTCGCAAATAATGGCAATAATTAACTCGGATGATTATACACTCGCCTTGGCTCGTATCGTAAATTTATACTCGCGTATTAATAGCTATCATTATAAACTCATTGCATAATATACCTACAAAATTATGAGATTCACAGCTTATTATTTTTACAAACGAAAGTTTGACTTGGACTGCCGAATAGTTTGCTGGTAGTTTGAACACAGTATAAGGTAATTGTGGTTTGAATGCGTACCTTTTTTTTCCAAGACATATCAATTTAGCAGTGCCGGTAAATGATAGGCGATTCTCACCAGGGCAATAAAAGAATCTTCAAAGAATCCTTGTGTGAACAGGGCATAATGTAACGTAATGAATTGCCGGGTGTTCCAGTTGTGTTATCATCTTATATTTATAAAATTCACAGCTTATTATTGTTACCAACGATAGTTTAACTTTGGACTGCTAAAAATAGACTGCGTACCTTTATAACGTAACATAATAAATTTCCATCTGTTCCACGTATATTTCACATAATATTCACTGTTTATTATTGTTTACAAACCAGCCATTTTATCACCTGTTGTTCAACAACTTCAACAAGCTAAAATGACGCCATTTTCAAACGAACCATGTAATTCTGCAGAATTTTATACAAAAAATAAAATAAGCTTTTGGCAAAAATAAATATATCGTTTATTTCGTAAAATTACTCTGATTAAGAATCCGCAAACGGATTTTAATTTGGATTTGCCGTATACAGAAAATAAATTTTTCTATATTATTTTCTGCAGTATGACTTGTTGTTCCATCTCACTCAAATCTCCTTCTAACACTCGCCCATTTTGATTGGTCGAGTGACATCACTGGATCGTGAAATGATTGGTTCAGTGACATCGCTGGATCGTGAAATGATTGGCTGATTAATTAAAGAAGCGTGGTAAATTTGAACGGATTGAACTACAATGTAAAACAAATACGACGATACTGAATTTTTGATTTTGGTAATTGAAGCTAAATAATCGATGAAAAACTAATGGAATTTACATAAACTAACTTAATTTAGATGACACATAAGCTTTTTCCCGTGGAAATTGCTTCAGACAGTCAAAAAATGCATTTAAAGTTGACGAGCCCGATAGGTGGTTATAAAGTGGAACTTGTAATCGTAATTCTGGCTACACCAGGGGCCCTACATTAATTAAAATCGATATCTGGGGAGTGTATCCATAGATCTACAACATATTGTCATTATTAGGGTACTCTAGTACTTTGAAGGGTAGTACTCTAGCAGTTTTGTAAGAAAATATTAATTTCTGACTTAATTTAAGGGTCCACCTGAAATGAAACTAAACTAGACCTAGATAAGGCTTTTATTAACTAAAACGTCTGCACTATTTATTTACATGAAAACATATGTCTAATTATTAGAAACAAGAAACAATATTGAAACTAAGTAACCAATTAGTTAAATCTAGAAAGCTACTACATTCTCCCCATTTTATAAAAAGACAAATAAGGTGAGTAGTAATAAGGATGAATGTAATAACATTATATTTTATAAAATAAAATCCTTTAAATAGTTTGGAGGTTTTCTCTCTCTTTGAGCACGTGAAGGTCGTTCAACATTCTCCAAACTGTTTCTAGTAGGGATTTCCAATTGTGATTCAATGGTTGGTAGCACTGAATTATCTACGGAAACTTCATTTGTGTTTTTAATATTCTCAGCCTCCGCCTCAGTTCAGTAGTAATGAATTCTTTAGAAGTTTGTTGTTGTTGTTGTTGCTGTAGTTGTTGTAAATTATCCATGTTTAAATTTAATTCTTTATTCCCTCTCGGTGCTAATTGTCGTAGTGAGACTGTAGATTCGGTACCATCTTTGCGCCGTATTAATGCATATTGTGGATTTGCTTCTATGAGCTCGGCTTCTTCAACAAGATCATCATACTTACTTGCACGAACATTTAGCCAAGAAGGTAAAGTGTTCTTCTACTGTGTTTGAAAAATCTTTCATGTGGAGTACAATTGATTGCAGTGCATAACAATGACCTAATGGAATGAAGTGATTCTGCAAGCACATCTTCCCAATCCACAGGTCGCAGATTTCGTGTTTTTAAAGCTAAAGTGATAGTTCTCCATATGATTCCATTAAATCGCTCAATTTGTCCATTTCCTTGAGGATTATATGGCGTAGTTTTGCTAGTGGCTACTCCATTAGAATGAAGAAAAGTCGAGGCCTCTTGAGAAAGAAAAGAAGAACCTCTGTCACTATGAATAAAAGCTGGAGCACCAAATATTGAAAATAGTTGAAGGAAACATTTTACAACTGTTGATGAACTTAAATCTGAGCATGGGAATGCAAAAGGAAAACGTGAAAACTCATCTACGATTGTAAAAAGGTAACGATTTTTAGATTTACTTGGTAGAGGACCTTTAAAATCGATATTTAATCTTTTAAAAGGTGCAGTAGCTTTTATAAGATGTCCCTGCTGTTTACAAAATCTTGGTTTTACCTCCGCACAAACAGGGCAGGCAGAAGTCATTTTCTTTACATCATCAATAGTATATGTCAGATTCTTACTACGGATCCAATGGAACATTCTTGCTACTCCTGGGTGACAAAGTGACTGATGCAAGTTAAATAATTTAGTATCGGTAGATGCACAACAAAATCTTGAAAAGGCATCCGTTGTAACATTCTCTTTGCCACTATATCGTATTGAAATGGAGCTAATTCTAACCGCCATCTCATGATTTTATCATTTTTAATTTTGCTTGCATGTTTCTTATTAAATATAAATGAAAGGGCCTGCTGATCGGTAATAAAGAACGTCCAATAAGAAATGATTTCCATCTTTTCAGTGCTTCTACTATTGCTGCCGCCTCTTTTTCAATTGAAGAATGTAACTTCTCTGAGTGAGATAGAGTTCGTGAAAAGAAGGCAACAGGTCGTTCAGCTTGACTTAGTATTGCAGCTATGGCATCAGTTTCTACTACCAAAGGTATATTCATGTCGATTGTTGTTACGATTGATTTCGAAATATCTATTTTCAAGTTTTAAAATCTTCTTGTGCTTTTTTAGATAGAGGAAAAGTGTTAGTATCGATTAAAGAACGGATTTTATCTGAAAATCGAGATATCCATTTAGAGTAGTGAGCGAATAGTCCAAGTGCTCGTTTTAATGAGGAAGCGTCATGTGGCTCAGGTAAATTAATGAGTGATTTCAGTCGATCTGGATCTGGTCGTATTACTTTGTGAGATACTAAATGACCAAGTAGTTTGATAGTTGACATAGAAAATTGACATTTACCTTTGTTTATTTCTAGACCATACTTGCTTAGAGCTGCTAAAAAATTTTCTAAATTAGAATTATGTTCAGCTTGATTTTGACCACAAACAGTTATATCGTCCAAATAAGCATAAACTCCAGAGATATTTTCTTCAGTTATAATTTTGTCGATTACCCGCTGAAAACATGCCACTCCATTTGTTACACCAAAAGGAATTCGATTGAAGTGATATAGACGACCCAAAGCTTCAAATGCAGTCAATTGTTTTTCTTCCTGATGAATTGGTATTTGATGGTAAGCATTCTTTAGGTCAATAGCGCTGAAAATTTTATATGAAGCAACTTTGTTTACCAGTTCGTCAATATTTGGAAGCGGGTATGCATCTAAAAGAGTAAATCTATTTATAGTCTGTGAGTAGTCAATAACTAGACGTTTCTTGTGAAATTCATTTTCAACAATGAGCACTTGAGCTCTCCAAGGTGAGGAACTCTCTTCAATAATCCCTTCAGCAAGAAGTCTATCAATTTCTGTTTTTATAAAGGTAATATCATTGTTTAAATAGCGTCTCGATTTAGTAGCTATAGGTTTATAATCAGCTGAAATAATTGTGTTTTGAAAATGTGGCTTCTGATACAAAAATATACGATCCAGTTCAGATTGCTGTCTTTAACCGTTTTTGCAATGCAGCATATCCAAGTCAAGAATTTAACCTAAAAAATTAACCTGTTTTACAAAATAATTAATTCTGATTAAAATATGGAACCCAGCATTTTGAAAATATGGTTTATAGTAGAAAAAAGTGCAAGAAATCGAATGATGCTACGCTCAGATCGGTGTCTGTCACCGTTCACGAAATACAGCCCATTATAATAAAAATGTGGTGTCAATTGTCAAATATTGCTCTTTTTAAGATAATAATTTTCTGGCTAAATTAAAGGTCTCTACAATAATTTATGTCACACCTCAAAGTGTGTTTAATGTTAAACTTATTCATTGTCTTATCTTATTTCGTGTACTATTTCCGGCTGACAAGAATTTTTAAATAAAATTAGCTCTAACTTGATGTAAGATCTTAATGTACCAATTTGTGTTCGGCAGCAAAACTTTGGAGTTGTTAATACGTTTAAGAAAAGTTTCTGTAGCACAGCAAGGTGCTGGAAGATTCTATTACACCGAGATCTTAAGATAGAGAGAAAGAATGCTTTAACAATTTAATATCGAATGATCCCAAGCAGAAACACAATTTTGACGGGTCCGTTAAACCAAATCAAACGTTTTTTTCGAAAGAGAATATATTTTAGTTGGAATAACACCTTAAATCAACTTTAAAATGTATTACCATTAAAATCTCATTAAGTTTGCGTTTGAAAACGAGCCACAAGAATCAATAATCTTTGGTAAGAGTGGACAAAAAATCTATTTCACTTCATCACATTTGAATATTCATACTTTAAATCGTTCTACAGGACTGGAAATGTTTTTGAAGCTGAAGATTAATTTTAAAGCGAAAAACACTACCAGTTTTAATCTACGGCTCTTTTATATGAATGCCTTCAACATTGGAACCACCTATACCTACACCTATTATATTATATGTTTTAATGCTAAATAAACATTTCAAGGGGGTAATTTATACTCTACCCCCTAATTCGAATCCGCTGAATCCAAATATGTACTAATCTCGTTTGGACAGATTTCACCCCTAATATGTTATAATGCTATTTTCATTTCAAATCAATAAATCATGTATTATAAGCCTGTCAAATGAATAAATATTGCTATTTAACAGTGTATCTATGTTTATTTACCCTTTTCTACATAAATTAACCCTTATTTTTAATCAATTAAATTTGTACACAGGGTAGTTTTTAATTTTCGTAATTTCTCGTGAACGGTAAGTAATTATATAATTCTGATGCCATATTTGGAATCAGCGGACCTTAATTAACCGATTTCAATACCAAGAACCCTTGAAATATATGAAACAAGCCCTTAGAAACTAAGAACAAAATCTTCCAAGTTTGTTTTCGTGGTTATGTCACATTTGACAAGACAAATATTATTAATTATATAAATAACATAATTAAAGCTGAAAATTAGTAAACATATGTAAAAAATTACGCTGAATCGATTGCTGTAGTTCTTTTTGCCGAAAGATAAACAGTTTAGCCGTAAATAATTAATTTCCAATACGACACTAGCGCCAATCCGCAAAACTGAACAAGGTGTAAGTCTGGTGAACTACTCTTCCGTCTAAATAATAGTTACCTGTTTTACTGACTTGAAAACAGTTAAGCGTTTTACCGACTAAGTAGTTCACCAGAATCACGATGCTAAAAAATTTGCGGATTGGCGCTGGTGTTCCATTATAAATTAATTATTTATGGCTAAACTGTTGGTTTTTGATCAAAACCGATTACAGCAATCGAGTCAGCGTAATTTTTTACATATGTTTACTAATTTTCAGCTTTAATTATGTTATTTAAATAATTCATAATATTTGACTTGTCAAATGTGACCTAACCACAAAAACAAACTTGGAAGATTTTGTTCTTAGTGCATTATAATAACTGTTTCAGTAAATTCTAAGTCTAGTAGCTCGCTAGTAAGTTTCTTTTGTGCATATTATAATGTTTTAGTGTCCATACAGTTAGAGTTATTGTTGTTTTCGTTAGAAGTTTCATGTACAATAACATTTTGGTTTGTTTTAGGCTACAAAATGATTTTGAGGCATTGTCTGCAGTTCGTCAAGCATTTAGAGTCTTTGACGACCTTCTGGTGAACTTCTGAGGCTGAATTAAGAATCCATAGCCTCAGAAATATTAATATGTAAGTACATTTTATTTATTTAGTGTTGAACCATTTCTTTGTATTCTGTAGAGTTACTGGCGATTAAAATAAGTTAAGCACGAATTCATTTGTATCTTTAGATAATAACGGGTTTAAAATAAGTAGAGGAATCTATTAACTCTTGTTTTTAGTAAATTCTAAGTCTAGTAGATCGCTAGTAAGTTCTTTTGTGCATATTATAATGTGTTAGTGTCAAAACAATTAGAATTATTGTTGTTTACGTTAGAAATTCCATGTACAGTAACATTGTGGTTTGTTTTAGGCTACAAAATGATTTTGGGGCATTGTCTGCAGTTCGTCAAGCATTTAGAGTCTTTGAAGACCTTCTGGTGAACCTCTGAGGTCCATGTAAGGGTTAAATAAGAATCTAAAGTTCAGAAACAGTAATATGTAAGTAAATTTTATTGATTTAGTCTTGAACCATTTCTTTGTGTACTGTACAGTGACAGGCGATTGAAATAAGACAGAAAGAACTAACTGATTTATGTTTTTCGATACTAGATGGTTTAAAAGACGTGGAGGAATCTATTAACTTTTGTTTGTGTGTTTCTAGGCAAGAAATACTTCTTCAAAGGCCAAGACTCAACGATCTTCACAGCCGCGTAGAGAATGAGCACCGAACTCTCTCTGGATGGGTCACCCGCCAGCCCTCACACCCGTGGACAACACCGTGAGACGTCAACTCATTTGGCGTTAGGATTAAGATTACATTAAGGCCGTTATACTTAAAATGAAATATCCCATATTGTTAATGGAGATTTTTTAATTTAAGGATAACTCTAAAACGGTTAGAGATAGCGCAATGATCGTTGAAAATATGGAAATTAGAGCGAATTTTACGTAAGGAAATGTCAAGTTTATAAGAATTAAGATTATATTAAGGCCGTTATATTTAAAATAAAATATCTCATGTTATTCAATGGAGATTTTTAATTTAAGAATAACTCTAAAACGGTTAGAGATAGCGCAGTGATCGTTGAAAATATGGAAATTAGAGCGAATTTTACGTAAGGAAATGTCAAGTTTATAAGAATTAAGATTATATTAAGGCCGTTATATTTAAAATAAAATATCTCATGTTATTCATATTTTTATTTTAAGTATAACTCGGAAACGGTTAAAGATAGCGCAATGATCGTTGAAAATATGGAAATTAGAGCGAATTTTACGTAAGGAAATGTCAAGTTTATAAGAATTAAGATTATATTAAGGCCGTTATATTTAAAATAAAATATCCCATGTTATTCATATTTTTATTTTAAGTATAACTCGGAAACGGTTAGAGATAGCGCAATGATCGTTGAAAATATGGAAATTAGAGCGAATTTTACGTAAGGAAATGTTAAGTTTATAAGAATTAAGATTATATTAAGGCCGTTATATTTAAAATAAAATATCCCATGTTATTCATATTTTTATTTTAAGTATAACTCGGAAACGGTTAGAGATAGCGCAATGATCGTTGAAAATATGGAAATTAGAGCGAATTTTACGTAAGCAAATGTCAAGTTTATAAGAATTAAGATTATATTAAGGCCGTTATATTTAAAATAAAATATCTCATGTTATTCAATGGAGATTTTTAATTTAAGAATAACTCTAAAACGGATAGACATAGCGCAATGATCGTTGAAAATATGGAAATTAGAGCGAATTTTACGTAAGGAAATGTCAAGTTTATAAGAATTAAGATTATATTAAGGCCGTTATATTTAAAATAAAATATCCCATGTTATTCATATTTTTATTTTAAGTATAACTCGGAAACGGTTAGAGATAGCGCAATGATCGTTGAAAATATGGAAATTAGAGCGAATTTTACGTAAGCAAATGTCAAGTTTATAAGAATTAAGATTATATTAAGGCCGTTATATTTAAAATAAAATATCTCATGTTATTCAATGGAGATTTTTAATTTAAGAATAACTCTAAAACGGTTAGAGATAGCGCAATGATCGTTGAAAATATGGAAATTAGAGCGAATTTTACGTAAGGAAATGTTAAGTTTATAAGAATTAAGATTATATTAAGGCCGTTATATTTAAAATAAAATATCCCATGTTATTCATATTTTTATTTTAAGTATAACTCGGAAACGGTTAGAGATAGCGCAATGATCGTTGAAAATATGGAAATTAGAGCGAATTTTACGTAAGCAAATGTCAAGTTTATAAGAATTAAGATTATATTAAGGCCGTTATATTTAAAATAAAATATCTCATGTTATTCAATGGAGATTTTTAATTTAAGAATAACTCTAAAACGGATAGAGATAGCGCAATGATCGTTGAAAATATGGAAATTAGAGCGAATTTTACGTAAGGAAATGTCAAGTTTATAAGAATTAAGATTATATTAAGGCCGTTATATTTAAAATAAAATATCTCATGTTATGAGAGATTGTATGGAGATTTTTAATTTAAGAATAACTCGGATACGGTTAGAGATAGCGCAATGAGCGTGACATTTTTGAATTCCTCGCACATTTTTGAGATAGGAACCACATTTTTAAAATTTTAGAGCCACTGCTTTAGCCATAATTTAATTATTAATGTAAACACATCACTTTTTAAATGGAATTTTTTGACTTCTAAGGGCTCTATTTCCTAAACGGTTATAGTTAGCGATCTGAGCGTAACATTTTTGGATTCCTCGTACATTTTTGAGTTAGGAACCACATTTTCAACGTTTTAGAGTCACTACTTTAGCCGTAATTTAATTATTAATGTCAACACATCACTTTTTAAATGTGATTTTTTGACTTCTAAGGGCTCTATTGCCTAAACGGTTATAGTTAGCGATCTGAGCGTAACATTTTTGGATTCCTCGTACATTTTTGAGTTAGGAACCACATTTTCAACGTTTCAGGGTCACTGCTTTAGCCCTAATTTAATTATTAATGTAAACACATCACTTTTTAAATGTGATTTTTTGACTTCTAAGGGCTCTATTTCCTAAACGGTTATAGTTAGCGATTTGAGCGTAACATTTTTGGATTCCTCGCACTTTTTTGTGTTAGGAACCACATTTTCAACGTTTCAGGGTCACTGCTTTAGCCCTAATTTAATTACTAATGTAAACACATCACTTTTTAAATGTGATTTTTTGACTTCTAAGAGCTCTATTTCATAAACGGTTATAGTTAGCGGTCTGAGCGTGACATTTTTGGATTCCTCGTACATTTTTGAGTTAGGAACCACATTTTCAACGTTTTAGAGTCACTGCTTTAGCCGTAATTTAATTATTAATGTCAACACATCACTTTTTAAATGTGATTTTTTGACTTCTAAGGGCTCTATTGCCTAAACGGTTATAGTTAGCGGTCTGAGCGTGACATTTTTGGATTCCTCGTACATTTTTGAGTTAGGAACCACATTTTCAACGTTTTAGAGTCACTGCTTTAGCCGTAATTTAATTATTAATGTCAACACATCACTTTTTAAATGTGATTTTTTGACTTCTAAGGGCTCTATTGCCTAAACGGTTATAGTTAGCGATCTGAGCGTAACATTTTTGGATTCCTCGTACATTTTTTAGTTAGGAACCACATTTTTAAAATTTTAGAGCCACTGGTCTAGCCGTAATTTAATTATTTTCATAATGAAAGCACTGTTTAAATTTAATTTTTGACATCTAAGGCCTCTATTTACTAAACGGTTAGAGATAGCGCTCTGAACGTGACATTTTTGGATTCATCGCACTTTTTTGTACTAAGAGACATATTTTCAAAGTTCTGAGGTCACTGGTTTGGCCATAATTTTATTATTTTTATATGGGAGATTTTTAATTTAAGAATTATGAAACTGAGGGGTAGTTACACCCAAATATACCTATGTTAATATTGTTTTGTATTATAACTTATCTTATATGTTATTATTTTATTAGAATATGTAAGTATGATTAGAATTATGAAGCTGTGGGGTAGTTATACCCAAACATACCTATGTTGATATTGTATATTATTTATCTTAAGTGGTTTTATTTTATTCACAATATGTGAGTCAGTCACACCAAAGGATTAGAATTATGAAACTGTGGAGTAGTTACACCCAAAGATATGTATTAAAATATGTACACTTTTTAAATAAATAAATAATGTTGTTAAAATAATAAATTTGTTTTAAATAATAATAATATACCAACCTATTGTCCCACCTACGCCCCGTTACAAAAATATGATTTCTTCGGCTGGTTAAAATTTTCAACTCAAAATCTCAATATTTGTATCAGGAGAACATAACTTGTTGGAGATCAAAACTACCAATTAAAATTTGTTTCCAAACTGCGAAAAATTCGACGAAAAACAGCAAAATTTTCATCAATTTTTTGATTAATTTTTTGATCTCCCACCATTCATGTTATCCTGATACCAAATCGGCGATTTTTGTTCGACTCAAATCTGAAGTCGAGTGAGGGTGAAAATTTAAAAACGCGATTACGTAAAAACTAAGGGTTGGGGAGTGATTTACGGGTCATATTCGTACTCTACGCGTTGAAATACACCAGTATGCATATTGCCACCCCTAAAAGTTAATTAGCACAAGAGATATTCAACCCTTATTTGTATCTCCGGTGCTAAGGGTCGTATCGAAAAAATCTACATTGCATTCGATAGGGGATGAAAAACTGAGCATCTTTTACATTTAACTTTATGCTCTACGACCCTTAGTTTAAGGGTTAATGACTATTTTTAGACGACTTTTTCACCACTTTGATTGTTCATAACCCTTAAACTAAGGGTCGTAGAGGAAAAAGTTAAATGTAAAAGATGCTCAGATTTTCATCCCCTATCGAATGCAATGTAGATTTTTTCGATACGACCCTTAGGACCGGAGATACAAATAAGGGTTTAATATCTCTGGTGCTAATTAACTTTTAGGGGTGGCAATATGCATACTGGTGTATTTCAACGCGTACAGTACGAATATGACCCGTAAATCACTCCCCAACCCTTAGTTTTTACGTAATCGCGTTTTTAAATTTTCACCCTCACTCGACTTGAATTTTGAATCGAACAAAAATCACCAAGTTTGTATCAGGATAACATGAATGGTGGGAGATCGAAAAAATAATTAAAAATCGGCCAAAAAGGCCTTATCTATAGACAGGCAGATAGAGAATGAAAAGTTACCCAACCTTTGTATTTAACTTTTGGCCCTTAGCCCTTTAGTTTACGAGATAATAATTATTTAATATCAGCAAAATTTCACCAGAAACTACCAAAATTACGTTAATTTCAAGGGTGGTTTGTATCATATACACCAAATTAGGACCCGCTGAATCCAAATATGCACCCCATTTGGCCGTGCAACCCTTAGTTTCCGAGTTATAAGCAATTTAAAATTTTCCTAGCGTAGTGTCAATTTTTTTGACGATTTTGCTAGTAAAATTACAACTACACTAGGAAAATTTAAAAATGCTAATAACTCGTAAACTAAAGGTAGCAGGATAAAGAGGGGTAATCTAACCCCTCAATTAGGACCCGCTGAATCCAAATATGCACCCCATTTGGCCGTGCAACCCTTAGTTTCCGAGTTATAAGCAATTTAAAATTTTCCTAGCGTAGTGTCAATTTTTTTGACGATTTTGCTAGTAAAATTACAATTACGCTAGGAAAATTTTAAAATACTTACAACTCGTAAAGTAAGGGTAGTAGGCTAAAGAGAGGTAGTCTAACCCCTCAATTAGGACCCGCTGAATCCAAATATGCGTTCCATTTTACCGTGCAACCCTTAGTTTTCGAGTTATTTGCAGTTTAATATTTTCCTAGCGTAGTTGCAACTTTGCTTCATTTGCTGGACCACTCGGCAAAAACGTTTGTAAAGTTTGGACCGATTTTGGTCTGATTTTGGACTGATTTGACCCCTAATATGTTTTAATGCTAAATAAACATTTCAAGGGGGTAATTTATACTCTACCCTCTAATTCGAACCCGCTGAATCCAAATATGTACCCCATTTAGTCATTCAACCCTTAGTTTAAGATATATTGTACATTTAAATAACTGCCACCAACAGATGGCAGCACCTATCTCGTTTGGAACTTATATAAACCTAAATAAGGGTGTTTATGTTAAAAATGTTTAATTAAGTTAATTTATTTATAAGATTGTGTATTGTATTGAAGTATTTCATTAAATAAATCATAAAATTTATACTTACTGTTTATTATTTCGTATCCTAGGTTTAAGGCCGTGTACTCTCACCGTAGAAGTCCTGTAAGGGTTTAGGAAGTGTACAAAAGGTTGTTTAACAAATAAAATTAGTGCAATGATGTAAGTATTACTTATTTGTTTTTATTAATAATATATACAGCTAAATCATCTCGATTATATCATTTTTATGATATAAAACATAGTTCTATCAATAAATACAATAAATAGCAGACATTTCTTGATTGGAGGCCAGTGGTCAATTGAAGAATGGTAAGTAGGGTCTCCTCCTGAGAAGATAACCGCTTCCACGGGGCGAAAACCTGAACACACAAATAAATAATTAATATATGCCGCAAACCGCGCTTTGATAAGTCTTTTAGTTTCGGAGTTTTTGTCCAAAATCGAAAAAAGCTATTAAAGTCAAAAATATATTTTTCAAATTTGTTCCAGTTTTATAAATGTTTAATTTCTGGCTAAACTATGGCCCAAAAAATTAAACAAAAAATGTTTCCTAGTAGAAAAAAGACCAAGGAATCGAATGGTCACCTTGTTTTGTCGATTGGAGTATTTCTTTAAAAACTACAGGCTACTAAAGTCAAAAAAAAAATTTCAAATTTGTTCCACTTTTATAAATGTTTTATTTTTGGCTAAACTAAGGCCCATAAAATTTTGAAAAAAATGTTTTCTTGTAGAAAAAAGACCAAGGAATCGAATGGTCACCTTGTTTTGTCGATTGGAGTATCCCTTTAAAAACTACAGGCCATTAAAGTCAAAAATTTGTTTTCAAATTTGTTCCACTTTTATAAATGTTTTATTTCTGGCTAAACTAGGGCCCATAAAATTTTGAAAAAAATGTTTTCTTGTACAAAAAAGACCAAGGAATCGAATGGTCACCTTGTTTTGTCGATTGGAGTATCCCTTTAAAAACTGCAGGCCATTAAAGTTAAAAATTTGTTTTCAAATTTGTTCCACTTTTATAAATGTTTTATTTCTGGCTAAACTAGGGCCCATAAAATTTTGAAAAAAATGTTTTCTTGTAGAAAAAAGACCAAGGAATCGAATGGTCACCTTGTTTTGTCGATTGGAGTATCCCTTTAAAAACTACAGGCTATTAAAGTCAAAAAAAAAATTTCAAATTTGTTCCACTTTTATAAATGTTTTATTTTTGGCTAAACTAAGGCCCATAAAATTTTGAAAAAAATGTTTTCTTGTAGAAAAAAGACCAAGGAATCGAATGGTCACCTTGTTTTGTCGATTGGAGTATCCCTTTAAAAACTACAGGCCATTAAAGTCAAAAAATATTTTTAAAATTTGTTCCAGTTTTATAAATACTTAATTTCTGGCTAAACTATGGCCCAGAAAATTACACATAAAATGTTTCCTAGTAGAAAAAAGATCGAGGAATCGAATAGTGAGCTTGTTTGGTCGATTGGTGTACTCCTTAAAAAACTAAGGGCTAGTAGGAATCCATAGTTTCAATAAAAAATATCAACGGGTACAGCTTTTACAAAGGGATTTCTAAAATGTATAAAAATATATATTTTAATCTAGACTGAATTTAGACCGAATTTAGACTGAATTTAGACCGAATTTAGACCGAATTTAGACTGAATTTCCGACTCGCTCAAAATTTAGTTATAAAATAATATAAAATAACTTTTTCTCTCCTCGGGTCAAATTATGTAGGAATCCATAGTTTCAATAAAAAATATCAACGGGTACAGCTTTTAAAAGGGATTTCTAAAATGTATAAAAATATATATTTTAATCTAGACTGAATTTAGACCGAATTTGGGTTTGAAATTAAAAACAAGTAATAATACTTACAATTTATTTCACCAGGGGGTTGTCCAAGTCTTCAGAAGGCAATTGCAATGAGTTTCAAATCTGTAACAAAAATAATGTTTTCTTTACCACATAACAGTTTTATTTTACAACTTAGACATACTTTGTTAATAAAAATTTATTTAAACGTTAGAATTGATAGATATTATTTAGAAACAGTTTTAAAAGTAAAATGCTCCAAACATCATAATATTGTACTTGTAAATCGGCAGTTTCAGTTCTAGAAAACCAGTCCCTAAAGACAAAGTTTTTACCTCTGTATACAAATATAAGTATAGTTACGAAATAAAGCTGGATTGAGCCACTTAAAATTATAAATTAGGTAGGAATCAATAAAGTAACTGATTTTATTTTATTTATAAAAGAATAATAAGTTATATTTCTTGTATATGTATTTAAATTATCTACAAAATAAAAACTGTATATTGTGCATCATATTTTCTTTTTGATACAAATTAAATATCGATATAAAAATATCTGTAGTTAATAATTTAACGTATTATATAAATAAAATACTTACTGTTCTTGAAGCTAAGGCGTGTTTCAGCTGAAAATTCTAATTCTACTCTAAATAATATTAGCAGACACTAATATTTCTTCACATTTGTAATAAAAATAAATTAATTCATAATACTAACATGATCATTATTATTTAAAAGATTACATGTAAAGAAGTCGAAAATAAATGCAAATTTAGGAATTAAAATTAATGAAAACTATGGCCATTCCTCTGCATTCGTTCCACGAACAAGTCAAACAGAAGTTTATTGTTATAATAGTAAGGATTTTGAGTTTCGTCTAATTCTGGATTATACTGAGGCGTCTCTGGAGTGTTCGGGGCTCTGTAGGGCTCCTGAGGCTCTGCGTAGCATCCGGGGGGCCCTGGTCCCCATTCCGTAGGCTTCATTACTAGATTCGAGGCTTGAGATGAGTTTGGAATCACTTGAAGGACATTGTTAATGTGCAGATTGTTTATTCGTTTGGATAACGGCATAAAGTCAGATGTATCTTCATCGTGAATGTTCCTACACCGTTTTCTAAAAGAATTCTCGTTTTGTTTAGCAAAACTAATAACTTACACAATGCTTTAACTTTTAAAAATGTCTTCTCAACTACTTGGACAAAAATGCCATGACAAGTGGAAAAGAAACATTAAATCTTACCTGTTCTGCGTCATTGCAGTTATATTCATTTCTGTATATTAATTTTCAGATTAGATCATTAATAATTTAAACTGTATTTTAAAAATATGTATTGACTTTATCAGCTGTACGACCGTGACAGCACGAACCTTGAATAAATATACCAACAGTAGGGATATTTATTTACTACCCTTTAAAAGAAACATATTTTTAATAAATCATATACAGCCAATTTTGCAATAATAACACATTAATTTATCTCGCGATCGATAAATTTAATTAAATATGTATTTTTTTATTACTTACCTATGTCACTACTTCAACTTAAAAACATTAAACATAACCTTCTTAATTTTACTTCAAAATTGAGCGCACACGTGTTTGTACACTCTATGGTACTCACTTGAAATTGTCACTAGAATCCATACAAGGTAGATAATTCTAAATAGATTTACAAATTAATTATACATTATCTTGTGTATTATTCTAACAGTTTATACTACAATGACACGGTTTGCAAGAGCCAAAGGATCGAAAGCTTCAAATGAACGTGTACCAGAAGCTCCAACTCCTTGGAATGTAATGAAAGGAGACTTGCAGAAGTCTCAAAATGAAGCTAAGAATAAAAAAGAACGCCAGAAGATCCACCAGGAACGACAGAAAAACTATGATGAATTTGTAAAAGAAACAGAAGATAAAAAAGAAAAGAAATGGGCTGAGTTTCCTAAAACGAACCTAAAATCCATCAAAAAGAAGCCTAAAAAAAATAAAAACTTGAATAAACTTACTGAAAAGGATGTCACTAACGATATGATTGATGAATTATGTCACTCAGATCCAGAAGTTGATGGAAAATTGAAAAATATGACCAAGAAGATAGAGCAAGTACTTGGACAAGAAGAAGGTGGTAAAAAGAGTAAGAAGAAACAACAGAAGAAAAATATAGCTCAGAAAGAAGATAATGACGACAATGATGCTCCAGAAGAAGCATCAACTAAACAAGAACCCAAAAAAATAAACATTAAAAAAGCTAAAAATAAGAAACCAGCCTTAAAGATTCCATTAGTGGCTAAAAATGATGACACCACAGAACCAGAAGTTAAACAGTCACAGAACAAGAAGCAGGACTTCAAAAACAAGAAACAGAACCAAAATAAACCAAATAATGACAACAAAAAAGGTAAATTCGAAAAGAAAAACAATTTAGATAAAAACCAACAAGGACAAAAACGCAAGCTTCCGAAAGTTCGCGACGATAAAGAACACAAACGGCGTAAGCCTTTAGAAAACACAGTCAAAGTCCTCGGAGAAACTAAAGAAGTGGTCTTACTGCACGGTTTCCCTATTTTAAAAACCGACAACGACAGAATACAAGAGCTGCGCAAAACGTTAATAAGCAAAGGTGTTCCTAAAAGCGAAGTACAACGCACAATAAAATTAGAGCGCCGCAAGGCAGAAAAAGCCTTACTACGGATAAAAAAATCCGTGTGTTTCAAATGCCGCGAGAGCGGCCACATGTTGTCAGAGTGTCCAGAGCTAGAAAACTCAGAATCACTAATCGAAACCGCGGCTACTGGCATCTGCTTCAAATGCGGCTCAACCGAACATTCAAGCAAAACCTGCAAACTTGGGAGCAACTTCAAGTTCGCCAAGTGCTTCATCTGCCGAGAACAGGGCCACATTTCCAGCCAGTGCCCCGACAACCCCAAGGGGCTCTACCCCAAAGGAGGCGCATGCAAACTGTGCGGAGATGTCACACATTTAAAGAAAGATTGTCCTAAACATCAGGCCGAACAAAAAAGTAATGATGTTTTCTTAGAAACTATTTCTAGTGGCAATATTGAAGACGTTGAGAAGAGCATTGTTGAAAATAAGAAGAAAATGAAACCAGAAAAGAAGAAGAAAGTTGTTAAATTTTAATATTTTACGTAGGAATATGTATGGGATTATTTCAAGTTATATTTTGTATATTTGAGTATGAAATAACTTATTAATGTAATATTATTTGCTAATAAATATGTTTAACTTAAATATTTTATTATTTTAATAAAGATTCATCATTGATTTAATGAATAATATCAAAATATTTTGAAAATACAAATATTTCATATGCATTGCTATATTAATAGTTGAAAAAGGTATGGCCGATAGATCTGTCAAACTTGCATTGCTTTACAAAAAGAGTATAGCCAAATATTGCTTTATAAGAAGAAGTATGGCCAAATTTTGTGCGCATAGACTGAAATCTAATCAAATAATTTTTAAAATAAGCTATACATTAATTATTATGCATTAATAACAATAAAAATATATTTTACGTAATTTACAAATACAGTTCCAAATTTAGTGAGTATTCTAGGGTCCCTAGCAAACCACATTTAAAGTTTGACATTTCGACAGCTGTGTTGGTTAATTTTTAGGTTATACAGTATCTGTTTCTCTAATTTGTGTTTAAAATGTGTGCACTGACATCAGAAAAAGCGATAGACGTTTTAAATGACACATTAGACGCTTTAGCTTTACCAGAAAACGTAAAAAAACTCGACGAAGTTCGCGAAAACAATGGAAATGAAATGTTAAAAATGATGCAATTTGTGTTCCCAATAGTTATGCAAATACAAATGGACATAGTGAAAAAACACAGCCTTGGAGAAGGCAGAGAAGGACTAGTTAAATTCGCGAAGAATTTAAGAAGCTTAGAACGAGAAGACCCCGAAATCGCGAGACTACACAATTTAATTAGATCTTATTACCTCCCACCGGTGGCAGTGAGTGCCTCTGGTGACACGACGGCAGATATGGACAAGAATAGTAGCAATTAGTGAAGAATATTGTTAAATCTACACGTAGTATAAGGCTACTGTTATGTTAAAATACTCTAATTCAAGTTAACTAATGTATGAAAGACAATGGAATTGTTAAACGATGAAACATATTTTTGCTACAAATAACTAGTGTTTCATAAGATATATTATTATTACCAATCATGAATAATGCCATTTTAATTTATTTACTAACTTTCATTCGTATTTATTGATTGTATACTAAAGATTTTATGTATTTTATACTTACGCAATTTTATATGTTGACATTTGTATTTAGTCAATACGAAGTTAATAAAAATACTAGTTTTTATCTATATTTGCTAATATTATTTTGCTTTCAAACTACCCCCTAACATAGTTATTTTATAATATATAATTTATTATTTTGCTCTTATATTTTTGAAAGTTGTATGTATTATAATAATATTTAAAATGATTATATATATTAAAATTGTAACACTTATTTTTAATAAAATAAAAATATATTAGATTCAAATGAAAATGGCGTGATATTATGTATGTAGTTACAAACTCGTTTGTAATTATTTTGTATAATATTTATTTTACCATATAAATATAAATGAAAATATCTAATACAACATAATCTTAGCATACCCTTTTGAAAGTCCAATTTGAAAAGTTACGATCTGTCGTGTTAAATGTACATAGTAAATGAGTGTATAATCATTTAATTCTATTTACAAATTGTATTTAAAAGTTAAATTATATACAATAGCTCCAAATATACCTTACAAGTGTCTATAAAATTGATTTAGCAGTTTCTAACACATAAATAGCATTTACACAAATCTAACTCAAATAATTTATAATAATCTATCGTCTGTTTAACATAATTAGTGAAGAACTCAACAATAATAAATAAAATACATTAATAGAAGTCGTAGATGTAAAATTATAATACGTATGAAGTAATACGAATCTGTTTAAAATATTTAAAATACATACAATCGTTGATAAAGTAGCATAGCTATGACATTTTTCAAATTAGTGAATAGTGATTAAAACACGCCCAAATTTTCAAGCCGTGTAAAAATGTATCAAAAACAAACTGAATATTTATAAGACACTTAAAAATATAGAAATATTTTTAAGTGTCTATCGATGTTTTGTCAAAAATTACAAAAATCTTTCATCTATTCATACTCTATGAAAAGATATGATTTATTAAAAAAATTACACTTCAATATTGACTATCAGTCTGTAGATATGATGGATGGATTCTGGAAAATTGTCTAGTTTTTATCCAAAAATACGAAAAGAATTGTTACAGCATTTTAAACAAAGAGAAAAACACTCAAACAATTAATAAACAAATTGTTATGAATAAGGCAACAATGAGTATAACAATATAGGTTACTATTGAAGCTTTTGATAGGCTGACACAAAAACAGTATAATGCGGTTGCTATAAATATGATAACAATTGATTTAATTGTTGGATATAAATATTTTTTAAGTGTTTTCTCCTTATATTAATGAAAATATCCCATAGAAAGTGTGCTGTAACTGTATGTTCCCTACTAATTTCAATTTGAATTGTGTTCAAACGTATAAGCTAATTAAATTAATATTGTTTGTTTCCATTTTCTGTATGAGCAAAAATTTTCATCACATTTTTCATCATTCAGTACGCTATTTTATCTTAAAAGCTACACAGATTATTTAATTTTAAGCCAATGGAAATATTATTCAAAATATATAAAAATATTTTTAGTATATATTATTCATAGGTCTACAATATATTAACATCAATAAATTAAATTATTTTTGCGATATTCTACAACAAACGTCTCATGTTTATTATAGAATACCGTGGAAATTGCCAAAATGTACGTAATCTTTTTACATTATTTAAAAATATGTTCAACATTTATAAATATAAATACAAGTAAGTATTCTTACTCGATTGCTGTTAAAATTGCTGTTTGATCTAATCTAAACATTTAAATTTTGAAGTATTCAAAATAAACGTTTTCACAGCTCTATGCACATGTACTGCAATGCATTTGGTGAAACAATTCACACTTATGAAACGAATTAAAATGGGACAATACTTAAAACAAGATGAATAATTTTGTAACAATACTTGACAAATACATTGAGTACACGCACAATTCTGATGGGCGATTTTGAAGATTCTTAGCACGTAGATTAATTATTGTACTTGAAGAAACGAATACAGTATACGTCAGCCTTCAAATCATTCGTCTGTGTAGTCAAATAATTATGGAAATATGTTCAAGTAGAATTATTATTTTATAAATGCCTTTAATAAGAAATATAGACTACGTTCTAGTTTTTAAAATAATTATTTTGATGTAAAAATAAATAAGTAGACATAATACTGAATTATACAAGTGTATGAACAAATATTTAATAAATAATTGTACTTGTTTCTGAGTATTTTAATAATTATTTTGATTATAAAATAAATAACTAGACATAACAAAGAATTCTAAAAATTTCATTATCTTTAAAAAAATATTATGTGCCATTTAATATTGGATAATAATTTTGATTGTAATTGCATTTTAAAATAATAATTTTGATTGAAATTGTGAATAAATATACAAAATTACAACAAATATGATACTGAAAAATACATCAGTTTTTCAGCAGATATACTATTGTAACTGATATTGGTCCAATCTAAAACAATTTCTGTACAATTTAAACTAATATTAGAGTGTTTAAAGACTGCGTACGAACTGATTATCTATTCAAAACCGCCCAGCTGTGTCCATCCTACGACAAGAAGGGGTTGGGCTGGTCGAGCTGCTTGACCCAGGGGGAGGCGGCTGCGGCGGGGGGCACGGGCGTCCAGGGGTCGTGGGGCGCGGCCGCGGGCGACGAGTGCACCGTGAGGGGCGAAGTCGTCACCGCTGTGAAGGGCTGCGCCTTTAGCTGGTTGATGCTCGGCCGCTGCGTGCTTTGAAGGTCGCTGAAGGGGTTCGCTACTAGCCCGGGGGGCGCGGCGGGCGCGTTGGCTTGTTTACCTGGAGGATTTAGGGCTTGAGTCGTTTATATGACTAGAATTTAGTAGTTTTTTCTTCGTTGTACCAATAAGTTGTTCAGAACGTCTTGTTATCAAATATCAAATCAATCTTCAATGGTTTCTGTATCAAATTTTCATTTAATTCGTATAAAAAGTGTTTCTACTGACAATCTTGAGTACCAGTTGACTAAATTCGTGCATATATTTTAATTTTATTCCATTCATAGTTAATCAGATATCTATTGCTTCTTAAACGAACGATTTTTTTAAAAATTATTTTTGTTTCATGACTAGTAAGTTGAGTCACCCTGTATATCTATACCGATGACTTCTACAAGGTGTTATAAAAAATACAAAGTACTGTGGATCCTCTATCCAAATGTTCTCCAGCCAAATTGTTATAAAAATAAAAATTCTTGTACTTACGTAAAATAAATCTTCAATGTCTTGTTAATTTCTTATCAATTCTTATTAATATAAGTTAGTATCTTCAATCACTCATGCACTAACACTTTTATAAGCTAAATATGTACATTTAGCAAGCAGCAAGTCACTAATTAAATGCGAGCAAAAGTAGCACTAATTACACGGTTGTAATTAAATTTTAATCGCGAAAATGTGCGAAAAGCAAAATCAATTTATAAATGCGCAATTAAATTGTTACAAGCAATTTAAAATTAGTATTACGCTGTTTACTTATAGTTTTAGTTATTAATTACTCTTCTTATATCAAGAGTTGACAGCTGATGAACGCACACATGATAAAATATTTATCTACACCAATAACTCACAATATGTGAGGCTGCCATACCCTAATTAGGTAAAAGGCGTGATAGATTATGTTTTTATTAATTTAAAATTGTAGAATTAATAAAAATGTAAGCATATACTTTTTATGCAAGAATGTAAGTTCATATTTTGTATACAGGGGGTAGCAAATTATTTTATATCAGCAAAATAACAAATAAATTCAAAACTTGTCTTTAAATCTTCAAATAAATCAAGAAATGTAAGAAATACAACTAAAAAATTTTTGTAAGCGCTTCAAATATTCAAATTCCGTAATATTATTAGCTAAGTAAGCAGTTAGAATAAAAAGTGCACTAAATATAACTTCAAAATTGTTGTACATCTATTATAGAAGCTTTAAATATTCAAATTCTATAATTTATTAGCTAAGGGCTGGTTTATAATGGATATAATCACTTATTTCTTCTGTATTATGTAAGACGTGTGTTGTGAATGTGAAATAAATAATTATTATAATCATTTCAGTAATTTGCTGTCTTTAGTAATATTGTATTTGAATAAAATAATGTTTGGTCATACATGAAGAGTTTAGAAGTTAGATTTTGAATTAATTTTTGGAATTTGGCAGCAATATATAAATTCGAATTTGTTAATTAGTGCTACTTGAAAATACGATTTATACTTTAAACATTTAAAAGTGTATGTTGAAAGCGTCTCTTGGAACTATTGCAGCTGCTCAAATATTTTATATTATTCAAGAATAAAGCTAGATTCAGACGTACCCAATTATAAGTATAAGTGGTAAATTAACCAACCAGGGCTTCCACAAAATTCCAATTTCAAAGTGCGAATGTTGAGCGCTGGTTGGTTAAATTAGCCACTTACACTTATAATCGGATTGGTCTGAATCTATCTTAATACAGTTAATACTCCAGTCAAAATACGGGGGAGGGTTGTATTATTACTGGCAACTACCAGATTTGGTCTAGTATAGGTTTTTTGGGTCGCTGATCACGAATTTCGGAGTCATTTTGTAAAGAAATGTGCGGAACACCCTTAAATTTGCTAAAATTACCCCCAAAATTGGGTATTTTTTATATATTCGCACGGCGATCCAAAAAACCTATACGGACTAAATCTGGACGCTCAAAGTACGAAAATAGCAAAAATACCCTTTTTGGGGTTAGTTTGAGCTAATTTAAGGGTGAAATATTAATTTTTATTAAAAAAATCCCCGAAATTCTTGATCAGCAACCCAAAAAACCCCTTTGTGCGAAATCTGGGCACTCAAAGTGCGAATATATTTTAAAAAAACCATTTTGGGGGTAGTTTTTGCAAATTTAAGGGTGTTCCGCACATTTCTTTACAAAATGACCCCGAAATTCGTGTTCAGCGACTCAAAAAACCTATACTAGACCAAATCTGGTAGTTGCCAGTAATAATACAAGCAAACCCGTATTTTGACTGGAATTTTAAAAAGAACGTTCTAATACATTGCTGTCAAAATCGTAACCCTGAATATGAAAAATTCCATGTTTCACGTTCAAATAAACTCACTGTATAGTGATACTCTAGGAAATATTCGTAAAAGTTTGCGAACCATACTGTTACAGTATAGGTAAACGTCAAATTCAGTGTCATTATGAACCGTCATGTTAACAGAACACAGAAGTCACCAGTTACATCCATTATAAACCAGCCTTAGGGTAGTAAATCCATGGGTAGTGACAACCCAAAATATGGCTCAAATTAATATACAGCATTCATTACAAGTCGTAGAATTTGGATAAAAATAAAAATTGATAGGTAACCTTTGAAATAATAAGATAATTAAATTTAAAGTTGATACTAAAATGCGCTAAAATGCATTGCGTATGTGGATGTTACCAGTAGATTTACTAAACGATTCGAAAATATTATATCATAACAACCCAACACATGTTTGGAAAACAAATATGTTATTCTTTGATATTTGAGATATTTATTAAAGAAATAAAAATTATGAGTTGAGAAATCGGACGTAAAAGGTTCTAGTCTCAAGAAAAATTATATTTTTCACGTCATACTACTGCATTTCAATGTAAACTTTAATTTAAATTATGTTTTTTGTCATACCTGCACAAAAAGTAACCTTTTTCGTGCCTGTTTTACGTGCGCAAAGTGGCTTATTTTTTAACTAGACAAAAATGCGTGCGCAAAGTACAAGCGTGCGGGAATAGCGTGCGCAAAATTTCACTTTGCGCACGCTAATTTAACACACACAGTTTTCTGTAGTTACTGACACGAATTGTGCGCGTAGCACTAGCGTCACACACGTAATAATCTAATACTACAGGCACGTGAACAGCTATAGTACCTACTTCTCTATGCATAGTTTCTACTGTCGACTATTGTGCATTTGATATTGGATCTAATGGACAATAATATTTTATTCTTATATTTTAATGTTCTTTTCTTTACTGTTAATAATTAGTTTCTTATGCTTTTACATGTAGGTAAATATTAGTTACTTTTTATTTTATACATATTAATTTTAAAAGTATTCATTTTATCTTTTGATAAGTAAGGTTACTTTTTGTGCAGTAATGACAAAAAATATCGTGTGCATCTCGTGAGCAAAGGCGCAATTGCGCTTGGCTTCGTTGCAGCCCTCGCCGTAGCGACCCTCGGCCTCCTCGGCTCGCCTCGGTAGGCCTCGAGCCGCTACTGCTCGGGCTACAACTCGCCTCGCGCAATTGCTTACTTTGCGCACTAGATACACAATATACTATTTTATTTCAATGGATACCTATTATTTGTAATTTATATCAAAATCTACGATCTGTAATTATATAGTTCTCATTACTTGCTTTGGCCTCACCTCACACCGAAATCACGCACGCTTATGCCCGACGGATTTTCTACCTTAAGTAAGCATCCAGAATAAAAAATGCATCAAGAACACTAAACTAGAAGAATACTTCTAACTGCAAATCAGCTTGCAACATTACCACAACCACTCCATTCAGTTCTTACTTGCTACGAGGTTATCGAGGTTAACAAGCGCCGAGTTCTCCCCCAGGAAGCTCTGAGGCGTCTTCTTCATCTGCGGGAGCGCCTCCCCCAGCATCGCGAGCTCGAAGGGGTCCCCAGCGTTGCCGTTGTTCACGTGGTTGCCGTTAGACATGGTCTTGTTCCTGTTGCTGATGACGTCGAACTCGTCCAGGTCGGCTGAGGCGGAGGCTGAGCTGGGAGACTGGGAGGTGGAGGACCAGAGGTCTGCTGTAGGGGAGGAGAGAGGGGGCCCACCTGGTCCTGGGGCTTGCCAGGGGTCTGCTCGTACTGGCGCCCATGGGTCGACGACTGCGGGCGGCCGCCAGGGGTCACCGCCGCCTGATGCCAACGATAACTGGAAACAGAAATATGGTCAATGTGCTGTCACATTCAAATACAAACAATTCACATAGCTTACAGTAATATTTAAAAATAATGGGACCGTTAGCGCAAAGCTTAGCATAGGTGGCAGCAGGGAGCTAGTTTCCGAAGTACGTATTACACGATACATACTTAAGTAAAAATAAGAAGACGTACGTATAATGTTACTGCGTGTAATTATGTCTTTTCTGTTGAAGTTTATACAACAATACCTGTGACAATATTACAATTATTATAACCATGTCATATTATTAAAGTCGGAAAGTCGAAGAGTTAAAAAATGTATTGTTTCAAAGAGGTGCCAAAACATCTGGACGAAAAACAGAATTAAAAGAAAGGATACTTGAAATTTAATTTTTATAATAGTTATTTTAATACATAGCAGCATTTAAAAAAAAAATTATGTTATTTTTTAAATATTAAGATATTTTCTCCAATGGAGTTTATCCAAATTTGTCTCCTATGGTCGTTTGGGATTTTAAATCGCGAATTACTTATGCCATTGCAGCATTCGCTCATTTTGACTTTCGTTGATTCGTTTCATACACAGCATATACACAAGTTTGACGTTTCAAAGTCATTTGAAGGTTAAAAGGAATTAGCTCCCTAGCGAACCTATCGGGAGAAATATTGCGCTAACGGTCCCATTAACTGCACAAAAACATTGTCCATAAATGGAAGTAACCGTGAATTGACGGCTGAATATTATTATTATGTGAGGCTGCCACATGCAAGTTAAGTAAAAGGAAAAACATAATTAACAATCACTTCTATTTCTATGTAATTTTTTTTCAGTTAACTGCACAAAATTCTTTGTGAATTATAAAACCTTAAGCTAGATTCAGACCTACCCAATTATAAGTATAAGTGACTAATTTAACCAACCAACGTTCAACGTTCGCACTTATAATTGAAATTCTGTGGAAGCGCTGGTTGGTTAATTTAACACTTATACTTATAATTGGGTAGGTTTGAATCCAGCTTTATTCACATAAGTATTTAGTTTTAAAGTTTACATTTGTATTTACGTTTAAATTATTCATCTAACTAAATACGGACATTCACAGTGTTTGGAAATGAAAAATGTAAATGCTCGTATTAGGTCAAACGAATTTAAAGCCTCGCATAAACATTTAGTTAAGGTTTACATGTAAGAAAGTTTAAATTCATGAACTAAATACGAGCATTCGCACTTCCTAATTTCAAGTACTGTACACGTAATTTAGTTTTAAGGTTTACATTTATGTTTACGTTTAAGGAAGTTTAAATTAATATAACTAAAGCCTCATTCACATAAGCATTTAGTTTTAAGGTTTACATTTATGTTTACGTTTAAGAAAGTTTAAATTCATATATCTAAATACGAGTATTCACACTTCTCACTTTCAAGCACTGTGAATGCTCATATTTAGTTAGATGTATTCAAACTTTCTTAAACGTAAACATAAATCTAAACCTTAAAACTAAATGCTTATGTGAATGAGGCTTAAATACAAAGCAATCACACTTCCCACTTTTAAGTATTGTGAATGCTCAGATTTAGTTACATATATTCAAACCTTCTTAAACGAAAACATAAATCTACACCTTAAAACTAAATGCTTATAAGAATGAGGCTATAGTTGCATTAATTATTAAAACTTTCAACTTAATACGAGCATTTACACTTTCCACTTTCAAGTGAATGCTCATATTTAGTTACATGAATTTAAAGCCTCATTTAGTTTTAAGGTTTCGATTTGTAAACATAAATGTAAACCTTTAAAACTAAATGCTTATGTGAATACACAATATAATGTATGAGTCACTCATTGTATTTTGAGTAAACAAGCAGTGACTTACTTGGGGCGGCGTCGCTTGCGGCAGGCCCCAGGGGTCCACCACATGCGCGGGACTCGTGTCTCCTAGGTTCACATCTAGCAGATCTACCATGTGACTTGGCTGAGGTTTCGGATGGTCCGTCTTTCTGTAAGAGAACATCTATCATCAGAAATAAGAATCAACTAATAATAATAAGGTTTGGTTTATAATGGATGTAACCGGTAGCCATAAACTTTAAATCCTTTGTTCAGCTTTTTACAGAATAAGTTTACATACATTTTGAATAAATAAAAGGCTTTTTGGATCTAATAGTATTTATAATATAGGACGTTTCGGGCGTACAGTGTCGTCCATCTTCAGGTAAAATATTATACAAAGGTGTTACAAAACATACATTTACAAAGTGTATGTCATTTGTATAATTTTTTAGCTGAAGATGGACGACATTGTACGTCCGAAACGTCCTATATAATAAATACTATTAGATCCAAAAAGCCTTTTATTTATTCAAAACATCTATTATGGATCTTACCAAAAGTTTTACATACATTATAAACCAGTCTATAAGTAATGTTTGTAGGCAAACAAAATAAAACATAGCTAGAGAGCTGTAATATACAATTCTGTCTTGCCAGAAATGACATTTTGTGTTAATTCAAGTCTTGCCTTCAAGAAAATTTAGCATTTCAAACAGGGCGCTATTTTAAACAAGTGTTTAACATGTACTAAGTGACTTATTTACTACTTCTGGTACTTGATGTACATAATAAGAGGCATTCAAAGAATTTATTAAACACCACGCCAGAAAAATATACTACCAGTAAATTTTCCTGACATGGTGCTAGTAATTTCTTTGGATGCCTCTTATTATGTACATCAACTACCAGAAGTAGTAAATAAGTCACTTGGTACATGTTAAACACTTGTTTAAAATAGCGCCCTGTTTGAAATGCAGATTTTCTTGGCGGCAAGACTTAAATTAACACAAAAAGTCATTTCTGGCCAGTGGTAAAATCAGATACGATTTTATATTACCACTGACAAGCTAAAAGTAATAATGATTCTGATTGTACTATTACATTCCTTGTGTTATAGCTAGTAAACAACCATTTCTCACCATCTTTGTAATATTATATATTAAACCAACTCAAGACACTTTATAAATGTAAAACATCACTAATTCAATAGTAGAGTCATGTAGATCTCGGTAGATATGATTTATAAACATCATAGTTTTAACACTGAACTGCTCCAAATGGCGTCTTTTCTACTATGAATGAATCGATCAACTCATTCCAACGAACTTAATGAAACGAAATCGTGCAGGAAGTGTTGTGAACACCTGTTATTATTTTATTGTTTACGCAACATTATGATGCGTTTTACGTCATCGTGACGTCATCTCACCGAATCATATAATTTTGAAACATCAGCTGTAGTAACTCGCTATATAAAACTTTGAAAATTAGTAACATTTATATAAATGATCCCAATAATATGAAAATTTGGTATTTTACTAATTGAAATGCGAGGAATCCAATGGTACAATCATATATTTCAACTACAGAAAAAATGTGCCATCTACCTATCGGCAATAATTATTATTGACCCTGATCTACCTTACAAATTATTTATATATTTGAAGCGATGTTGAATTTACATAAAGAGTCTCGTAGAACGAGCGCTCATAATAGAGATGTACAATTTTTAAGAGCAGAGTTGCATTCCTTGGAAAATTTTACCCCAATAACCAAATTTTCGCGAATATTCTACGACAAATAATGAAATAAATAAACAATTTATATCTATCACTCTGAACAAAAGGTAACATGGGGCCCACCAGTAATAATAGTTAGTTTAAAAGGGCAGAGACGTTTCCCCCAAGAAAATTTTACCCCGGTATGTAAATTTAGGCAAGTATTCTACGATAAATAATGAAATAAATAAATAATTTATATATGCCACCTTGAGTACAAGATAATATGGAGTCCACCAGTAATAATACAGAATTTTAAAGGTCAGAATCGTTTTTCCCAGGAAATTTTACTCCGGTATACAAATTTTAGCGAACATTCTACGATAAATAAAATAATATCAATATACAAGACATCATTGCGTAATTTAGCCAAAACGCAACTATACCTAATTGGAATAATTCAACATGGAATTTATCAAATACGCATTTTTGTATTTTTTTTTACGATTTGAGTAAAATGCGTTTGGCAAGATACGGTTATGAATAACTGCGATTTGACAAAAATACGTTTTGGATAAATTCCGTGTTGAATGATTCCAGTTAGGTATAGTTGCGTTTTGGCTAAATTACGGTTTACCTGAAAACGATTTGCCAATATTAGTCGAAGTTGCGGTTTGGTCAAATTACGGAATGTGAAATTACAGTTTGTTTAGAATACAGTTTGGCTAAATTACGGGTTGGCATATTTACGGTTTGACAAAATTCCAGCTGAACAAATTACAGTTTGACTAAAATCTTCGACCATATAAGGTATAGACAGATAGAGTAAAATTCAAATAACTAGAACCCTGCGCGAAGTACGAATTCTCGTCTTAGAGAGAGAAGCATACGCTACTGTCTGTTCTACAGAACATCAGCTTCAATATCTGTTATTCTCATGTTGACGTTCGTAGTGTTTTGCTTCGTGTAACGCTGTGAATTTTGTAATTGATTGTGATTGAGTTATATTTTAGTTTTGTTTGAAAATTAAGTGAAGTGCAGCGCAGCATATACTCGCTAGCTCCGCTTTTATAAAACGGACAGTACATGACAAGCTCTGCCTTCTCGCGCAGCTCAGGATCCTAGCTATTTGAATTTTACTCTAGCACTCAATGCTGTAGTATACAATGTTGTGAAGGCAAGAAGTACGGCAGCGGGGAGCAGCAGCTATAGGTGAGGACATGATAGAGTGTTGCACATTGCTGACTTCTGATTTGTTGTAACAGCTGATGGCAAACTGTAACAACACTTCAAGGTGTCTGCAGGTCATACTCCTACGCTAGTTCTTAGCTTCACAACAAAGGCTTGCGTTGTTTGTCTATTCCTATATATGGTCGAAGACTAAACTACAGTTTGACTTAATTATTTTTTGTCAAACTACACTTTGACAAATTGTGTGGTCCAATTAGACGGAGAGCCAGAGCCAAAAAAAGTCTCTGAATTTACTAAGCCTAGTTTTTTATAGTTTATTACAGTGGTTGTGTACACAAACATACTGCGGTCAGTCAAGCGAAACGTAGAACACATTAAAATGTAAAAATTGACATTTTAATATCAAATTTGACTGGGCTATTATTTTTTGTACATACATTGCGGCCGACTGACCAGCTCCGTCCCCACATTTAGCTGACTGACTGTCATAACTTTCATTTATATGCAATATACTATTTGTATAACAATTTTCAGCCTTAGTAAATTCATTTTGTTACCTCGCAGGAACGACAACTTCGACAGCGTACCTGAGACGCCTGTTCTACGTTTCGCTTGACTGACCGCAGTATGTTTGTGTACAGAACCACTGTAATAAACTATAAAAAACTAGGCTTAGTAAATTCAGAGACTTTTTTGGCTCTGGCTCTTGGACTAAATATTTTAAAATTAAATCGGTGAATAGTAAATAGTAAAACGTATACTGGCCCACATACACATACTTGAAGTCTTGCTCGGACTGGCTGAGCGCGAGCTGCAGCCTGACGTCATCGCTGCGGCGTTTCTGTTCCTCTTGCTCGGCCTCCTCGCGGGACATGGCGAGCGCTAGCTGCAGCTGCAGCTCCTCCTCCCCCACCGTCTGGGGCCGCGCCGACTCCAGCTCGCGGTTCGCGAAGTCCGGGTCGCGGCTTCCACTCCCTCCTGATGACCAGCCCTAGAACAAGTACATCAAGGTTTCAGACATTTATGTACAGTAGCAGACATTAGTTTTCAGAATACTTTCAGATTTCTGCTCTAAAAATCGATGCACGCAGCTTCAGCAAGAAATAGAAACTTGTGTCTTGGATAAACCTCCCATTTGGGAAAATTTGAATCTAAATTTTAGAGCAGAAATCGTTTTTATAGTTGGGAAGTATTCTGAAAACTAACGTCTGCTACTGTACGTAGTTTTAGTAAGATAAACGTAATATTGTATTATTCCATTACTTAAGGAGGAACTGGTCGTACCGTTGAAAACAAAAGTTATCAGAAACACACATTTCTGTAACTTAAATATATGGGCTTACAAGATACAAGATTTGCTGATGATCATTAACACACACTGCATTATAAATCATTTTGTTCTGGTCTAAGATACGATTCTTATGACTATTTATAACAATTTATTATCAATGACATAAAATTTCGAAATGTAAATGCAACTAAAACGATGATAACTCCTGAACGAGCTAGTATGTGTGCATAAAAATTTACATACACGTTTATAAAGATGTAATGAACAATATATTAAATTTTTACATCATGCTCATATTTCGCAGATAGAACCAATTGTAATTTGTCATCGTCATCACACACAAATGTGAGACTGATTAATATTTTCATGAATTTTCATGAATTTATTCATGAAAATATTAACCAGTCTCACAATTTGTACAGAAATGTTTTTTTTTTAAAGTCGTAGATAAAACGTTGTATTTGATTCGCACATAATGGCTATAATTAACTCGCCTTCATCTCGTGCATAAACTTTCATCCATTATGTGCTCGTTAAATAATATACTATTAAGTACATCATTGAAAAACAACCTTTTTCTACGACCATTGAATAATACATTCATTATGTAGGATATTTTAGTAAGACACTATTGTATTATAAATTCATAATTCAACACTATTGTATTATGAGTCCATTATTTAACACAACTGTCACTGTCATCCTATCAAAATGTGAGATTAGATTAATATTTTAATGAATAAAAATTTGTAAAGACATGTTTTATTAAAAAAGTCGTAGATAAAACTACGTATTTGACGCGCACATAATGGCTATAATTAATTTGCCTCCAGCTTGTGCATAAACTTTCATCCTCTTGAATTATAGCCTACATTATGTGCTCGTTAAATAATACACTAATTTTAATTTTCTACTTCCATGCTTTAATTTACCTATTAAGATGCAGATTTTTATAAATTCATGCAAATGAATATTTTTTTAATGAAAGCATGGAAGTAGAAAAAATATTGTATGCAACTCGTGTATAATGGCTATTAACACACTCGTATGAATTATGACAATCACCATATTAATAGCTATCATTATAAACTCATTGCATAATATATTTATATATTATTAAGCACATCATTGTAAAATATGAGATACAAGATTTCTAAAATGACTTATGGTTTATGGAACATGGTATTTTGCTTTGCTGTTTTTTTTAGCAAGAAATGCGCTTTAATATAATTTTAAATAATGTGTCGCTCATGAACGATTCGTTCAAAAGATCCGGATCTTTGAATCTTGTCCATAAATGAGATCTTTCGCGAACAAACTTCGGATCCCATTTACGCACAAAACCCAGAGATTCGGCTCTTTTGACAAGTCGTTCATGAACGACACATTAAGACGCATCTCTTGCTTAAAAATTCAAAGCAAAGATGCATGTTACAATAAGTAATTTTGTGACTTCGTCTTAAAAATCTTTGATCTAATATTTTACAATACTGTAACATCGAATTAAATTTACAAGATCTCAGAAAAGCTCCGAACTGCCCATCTCTACATAGGTGAATATGTAGTAGTCTCATATTCTCCACTAACAACTATGATTAGCTTGACAGCTATTATTTATCTATATCGATGAACCACATTATGTGAGGCTGCCACAACCAAATCAGCAGCAATCATCGGTATAGATACATAATTGACAGTATGTGCGATCACCAGCCGTCTATTCAGTCAACCGCGATTTAAATTTCTCGTACTACTCACAAATTTATGAATAAAATAAATTAGTCTCCGCAGAATTTTCCGCAAGTCAAACACTAATACAATAACCGACACTTGACAAAAACACCGCTGTACATCGACCTCAAATACGCAAACAGACTCAAGGCCAAACCGTTTTTACAACTTAAATGTTGTATTTTCGTGTCTAGTTGGTCTAAAATTAACCGCAACATAATTTCATGCAAATTTTAACGATTTAACCATTAAATGCAGACGAGAAGAAAATCAATAAGGCACATGAGTATTTTTAGCTGAGATATTCGGCTGGTAACCGCACACGGAGGGATAGTTGAACTTACTGCCGGGTATTTGGGGCTGGTTGGGGTGTCTAGCCCCCCATCGCTGCCGAAGCCTGATGCGGACTGTGCGAAGCGTTCTTTAGCTTTTAAGGCCCTTGCTCGTTCATTTCTTAATCGTTCGTCGTCTTTTAGAAGCACCACTAACTGTTTCGCTTTTTCTCTGACATTTAAACCTTGGTCTTTGCCTTCTTCTAAATACTGAAAATCTGAGTAGAAATTTTTGACGTTTAAAAACAGTTTGAAGGTTATAAAGACAGTTAACCTACCTTTTAATGTGTGAATTGCAAATATATTCTCTTTGCACTGCTGAGCGACTTTTTCTGTTCCAGTTTTGATTAGATATTCAAGGAGAACTAAAGCTTTGTACACATGCCGCCAGTTTCTGCCGTGGTCGTTTAAACGTTTCCAAATCATCTAAAATTAGATTAATTGTTGTAAACTGGCGTAAAATTATGTTCAGATGTCTTCTTACTTGCATAATTTCTGTAAAAGCCACGACATTGTAGGTTAGGTCAGCTATTTCTGCCATGAGAGTGCTACTGGGGCCCCACGGATCATTGCTGGTAGCTTCTCTAACCTTTTTTTGAGCATCCGAATAATTATGAGCCAAGTTTTTTAAATTTCGGCGCAAGCCCGCGACGTTTACCTGCATATCGTCTCTTCGTTTCATCTAAAAAGAAATTTGACATTTGTACAACTGTCTAAAATGATTGACTGATAAATACATAAAGTTACTGCACAAATTCTCGAACTGAAAAATCACTAAAAAGCTTAAAAACACAAGTGCAGTATTATTTCTTATTAACTTACTTTTAATTTTTGTTAGTTCGTCAAAAATGTTGGTTATTTCCAGCAAGGCAGAATCTGTGAATAAAAATCGGTACGTAAAAATAAAATAATACAAACGACTACCATCATGCAACTTCAACTAAAAATAATGTTAGTAACTAAATTAAATAAGCACTGATGTTAGTATTTGAAGACTTGAAATAAAATCCGAGCTAAGTGCCAAAATTTCAAAAATATATTTTTTTCCTAAATTGCGAGCTACATGCCATCGCCAATAACTTATAAAGTGCGCTATGTGCTAGGTGTAGATTTAGTAGTTCAAAATTAAATCATAAGATGGCCCTAGTGGTATATCCCGGGTAGCGAAATATAAATATTGTGGTAAGTGCCTCAGCGCTTCTTAACCTCAATAATATCGTTTAGCGGCAGTGTTTGACAGCAGGTGTTCAATGTAGTATTTTTTATTTGAAACTATTATTAACTACTTTTAATTTACAATATGGATCCAAGTGATGATAATCATAAACGAAGGAAATCTGGTGAAGGAAGTAAACACCAAAATAGACAAATTAAAAGAAGTACAGGATCAGAATATAGTACACTTGCTGGAAAAACAGTAAAATCTAAAGATATACCAGTTGACAAGGTAATAATATTTATAGTTCGGCTTGATTTTGAGTTATTTACATTAACTATGTTAACACCACTCGATTGTAGTACCAGCAAAATTAAACCGGTAAAGAAGAAAGATCTTGAAGCAATATTGAATTTTGTAAAACCTGAAAACAGATAATTTTTTGAAAATTTAATTAAATAAGACGTTTTTGAATATGTTGCTTATATTTTTTGGTTTCTCTTGTATTTTTTGTTCTTAAAAAAAATAAATTATTTAATTTGGCTAATAAATAAATATGGTACTTACATCCTATTTCATGTTAATAATCCAGGACTTATATCGTTTTTAAGATTATACCCTCGGGTACTTAGCACGTTCCACAATATTATGACTTCCAAATATTTTTTTTCCTTTTCAATTAATTTTTTTCTTTAATCCTAGTCATACGTCAATTAATCAAAACTGCTTTTACCCGTAGGGATATTTTGACATTTATATTTGAAATAATTAAAAGATAATACACAAAATATTGATTATCTCAAATAAGACTTTTTGGCACTTAGCACTGATTTTATTTCAAGTCTTCATTTGTCGTACTTTACCTTGCAGGTAAATTATAAGCAACAAAAAGATCAATAATAATTATTAATTCAATTACAATTTAAACTAGAAAGAAGCTCTAATACTGAACAAGGTTGATAAGAATATATCTAATTATGTCTAGGTGAAGATTTACAGATAAAAATAATCAAATATTTGCGATAAAAATAATAATAGGTGTAGCAAAACAAACTGATTATGGAATGTAAAATATTAGATAAACAATGAATAAAAAAGTTTGTCATTTGTTTTCCCATGACGTCACGAGCCAGTCGAGTTAAATCTAAACAAATACAATATTTATTATGCTTCTCAATTGATTTTTGAGTTATTTATTCAAGCATTTCATAAATAAAACGCGGAGGCATCATAATATGCCAGTAGGACAAGCCAGAAATATATGACATAGTTTAAGGTTTAAGTTGACAACTCACAAGTTTGACTGCTTTCCTTTCAGATTTATCTTCTAAACAACGCATGATTGTTCCGCAATTTGATTATGCTATCATTTAAGATAAATAAAAAGCTGCTGAAATAAAAATAAACCCTTTCTACATAGAGAAACTATCTATAACTGCAGCAGCAAAGCAAGCAAAACTATCAATGCCATGCACAGAATCTGTGTCAACTTAGCAACTCGTTCTGCATTATTAATTAGTTTAGTGCAACATTTAAACAATTAGAAGCAAATCATCTAAAAGGTAACAACAACTTACGTATTCAATGACTGATTGGTTGTTATTCTTTCCTGGCCCAGAAAAGAATTCAAAATGAGAACCATAGATGCAGCTAACAGTTTCTACGTTTAAACATTTTAATAATTTAATGTTAGTTTCGAGGAATACATTGAATTCGTCACGATTTTACTGTAAAACTAGGATGACACTATCATTCTTTACGGTGATAAAAATTCAAGATGGCTGCGGTTCCATTTCCTTTCACCAAAATTTAAACGCGAGAAATAACCTCAAATTTAAATATGTGTTTTACTTTACAGATGCGTCGAGGGATAATCTACACGTTGGTATTTATAAAAACTAATTCTGAAATATTGTTAGGCCTTAAAAAACGAGGCCTAGGAGCTAACAAATGGAACGGATTCGGGGGGAAAGTAGAAAAAGGAGAAACAATTCTTGAAGGTGCTAAACGTGAAACCAAAGAAGAATCTAACTTAACTGTAAACAATTTAAATCATATCGCGGTATTGACTTACGAAACAAATCAAACTATTGATACTGTTCACATTTTTACAACGAATACATTTTCGGATAATTTATCAGAAAGTGAAGAAATGTACCCGAAATGGTTTCGGATAACCGAAGTGCCATTTGAGCAAATGTGGCCGGACCAAATATTCTGGCATTCTTTAATGCAAAACGATGTATTTTTTCACGCACATACAATCTACGAAGAAAATAAATTCAAAGAATGTTGCGTCAGGAAATATGACAATATAAATGATGTATTGTCAAACGTCGAAGCTTTAATTGTTGACAAAACCATGACGGTTTAATATTATTATCTTAATTACCCCATGTATTATTTTATGTATTTTTCAGTTTATTTTATCAAAATAAAGTACAAATTTTATTAAATTATTACAATACTTACAAATTCTACGCGGCTTGAGCTTCGAATGTCAAAGCCCTGGCCAGGTTTCTACCGATGGCTAGACGAAGTAAATTCACTTTATCTTCTAGTCCAGGGGTCTGCAGACGATCTTCAAGGCAGTGAAGAAGAGTTAAAGTGTCATTGGACGATATGACGAGCTTGTCACACTCCAGGAGGGGCAGAGCGTCCATTAGAAGCGTCACCCAAAAACTAACACATTATATTGTCAGTCATTTTGTTCATAATCTGATCTAGCTTCATTTGCATGATCTTACATTTGATTTGACTTAAATCATCTTATCTTTACAGATTTTGATCTAGATCAAATAAATATGATCTTGAAATATTTTTTTCTACGCATGCAGGTTAAATTTTTCTGTTAATGTAATGCTAATCAATATTTTGTCTAATATTGATCTTTAATGATCTAAAAGATGAACTAATTTAAATCATACTGATCTCGATCTAGAATCTTTTACACTGTCACAAAACTGTTCATAATAAAATTAATATTTTAAGATTGATGAAGCCATGAATCAATAATTTAGGAAGTATTACGGTAAACCTGATTGTATAATCGAATTCTTTGTATTTTAATTAGATAATATCTATAAATTAATGAGAACCTTACCACTTTTAATACAAATTTCACATTTTTTTACATTTTGTATACGTCTACACTTATTTTGTACTGAAACATTTTGTCAAACACGAAACATTACCTCGTGAAAATGATAAAACTACACAATGATATTATTTAGCTTCTGTACGCCGCAAACAAAATGATGCAACTAAATATTCCGATTAGAACAAGTCTGTACTAAATTCCAATAGCTCACCGACACGAGCTGTGCGTCTATGTATTGGTAAAATATTCACAAGTCGAAAATTTAACAATTTTTAGTTTTATCTCGTACTAATACACATGCAAGTCTCTAATACATGAACATAAATCAGCGTATACGTATACAAAACTTTAAAAATTTGTATAAATTGTAGGATAAGACTTAAAAATATGAAAATGTGGTTGTTTACTAAATGAAATATGAGGAAACGATGACGCAATCAGATTTTTAAAATTGTTTTTAGTTTCGTTGATATTTAATTACTCATAATTTCAATCCGGACGCCAAATTTTTTGTAGATAATAAAATAAAAACGGAATGCTTCATTTATGCTACCCATAGGTAAAGACACCTGCAGGATATGGGGCCCATCAATTCAAATATGTAATTTTTTAAGGCGGAATCGACTAATTTTATACTCGATTCAAAATATTTATACATTTTAAACAATAATTTTTATTATTGTTTAAAATTCCGTGGAACTATTTTGATTACAATAGTCCGAGGTACACTTGCGTTATTTAAATAAATTTATGAAGAAATTATTTAAGATAACTTAAATATCACCATTGAGTCATACGTTAGACATTATCATTTTAGGTTATCTTAAATAATTTCTTCGGAAATATATTTAAATAATGCATGTGGAACTAAACGAATCATTGTACTCAAATTTCTGGTAATAGACAAATTTTGAATGAGAATACCCGTGAATTGGGATATTTAAATGTGTACTTACTATTTAGGCGTTATTTTCGAAGCTAGTAGACTAATAAGTAAACTGGCAGCTTCTTTAAAATCTTCAGACCGGTACACTTTATGAAACTCGCAATATTTACCTATAAAAAAATAATTTACTCCTTTTACAACAAACAAAATAATAAAAAACGTACCTAAAAATATGAGTTTGTCGCTAACTAACATACAAGATCCTAAATTATCCAGCAAGTCAATGTTTCTCAATCTGCCATCGTGAGCGTATTCTTGTAGGAACTTATCAGCTAGGTACGAAGTAAAACTGCCATCTTGTGATCTCAGTGCCCAAGTGAGAGCGTTTCCTAGCCTCCCGGTTTTCAGTGAGACCATTCCCCGTATTTTACAAATGCTTGACACTGCAACAATGGATTGTTTGACAGGTGACAGGGTTCATTGTTGTATATAATTTGATATTACGGCTCTAGGTCGTGATATCAACTCACCGACATTGTTGAGGCGGCGTTTTTCTGCTTCTCGGATTATTTTAAATGTCCTGGCTTCGGTTTTGAGGGAAACTCTGCTTAATAATGTTTCAATACGTTGTTTTCCTTCGGTTGGACAGTGGTCTAAATAACTTAGACCGACCTGCCATAACGAATTGTGTTCCATTAAGACTGTACCGTAATCGAGGATAAATGTTTCGCGTAAATGTGACGCAATCCTATAATAACATATTATTAACGAGCACATAATGTAAGCTATAATTCAACAGGATAAGTTAATTTTATCTACGACTTTTTAAATAAAATATTTCTTTACACATTTTGGTGATGACAAATGTCAGTTTTATTGAATAATGGACTCATAATACAATAGTGTTGAATTATAAATTCATTACACAATAATGTGTCTTATGGAGGGGTTTTACCTACATAATAAATGTATTATTCAATGGTCGTAGATAAATAATTAAATTATTAAACTTACTTTTTATCTTCTTGTTTATCTAAAGCGTCCAGTTTACCGCAATGGAACAACAAATCTGTTAAATGGCTAACAAACCAACCATTTTCAGACATAAATTGTATTTCTTTTATAACCTGCAACCAATTTTATTTATTTGTGGGCGATTCACAACTTCGTGGTTATATTTTAATGGCATACAGTGCTCAACTCACGTATCATGGAAAATTCGCAATTTTAATTTGCATGTTTTTATCAAACAGTTCTGTTTTCAAATGTAATTCCTACTCTTGCAATTGCACAATTATTTAAAATTTAATTTAATTCCATTTATAGTAATTTAGATATCCATTATACAATCAATAATCCAGAATTTCTTGCGAAAACTGTCCTTAAATTTAAGAATTCTTTCTGTTCCATGATCTTTAAGATACTGTATGCTATTAATATATATGTGTTTAATGTTATACCTCAAGTAAATCGAATTCTAAAGCTGCTAATACGACATAATCTAAATGTTTCATTGTATCTTTCCCGCCGCATCGGTTTAACCAACGTCTAGCGAATTGTCCGAGCTCAAAACTTTTAACTGTCGGTTCTGTGTAAAATAACCAGTCGGCTAAAAGTTCGTACCAGGCTTCACATTTAGGTCGGACTTGTTCCCAGGCTCTCTCTTCGCCTACAGACAGCTATGGACCCCAAAAGTTAACAATAATAGTATAATAATATACAAGAAAGTACTTTATCTACCCTTGCTTTATATAATCTAATTTTACTCTAACACAGCTACGGAAAAAATGTATTAATATTTACCCTCATAATTAAATCCAAATGTTTTTCGGATACAAATAATCTGGCATCAATTTTTGACTGGACATCTATTTGCCAATGTTTCCATTTCATGTTGAACTCTTGCACAGAATTTCCGCCATACACCTAAATATTATTTATTAAAACAACTATGAAACATATTTAATAAAATATATTTACATTATAAACCGGCATGAGCTTCAACGCAACATCAACAAGTTTGAATGGCGAACTGTCACTTGCGGTATGTAACCTCAACAATGCTCGTGTAATGTCAATTCTTCCCTGCATTAAATTACCGATGACAGTGTCCCAATAATCAGGATGAGTTTCTGCCCCTTGCAGTTCGCCGCTCAAAATAATCGCAGCGTTTCTTTCATGTTTAGGAAAATGAAACCGAACCCATTCTAACAGCTGAGGTAACAACACATTTCCCGGGATCACATCAACAAATAAAATCTCACACAAATGCCAGACGCATTCTACTGAATAAAAAATAGTTATGTAGTTGGATAATTGGTCTTCTCGCTCGCCGGAAGCTCTCTGACATTCGTCTTGAAGGTTTTCTAAGCAAGCGCGGATGATGGATCTGTATTGTCGGCTGAATTTCAGTAACTCTGTTCGCAGTTCGATGTTTTCTTTTTTAATTATTTCCTGAAGGGCTAGAAATGCCCCGTTTGCTTCGTTTATTAGTTTACGAAGTATAGGTTCGAAGATGATGACTTCTTGGCGTATTTGTTGGACTGTGCTGTCGCATGGAGCAAACATACTCGGTTTGTCTTGGCTTTTTGATGTGACATGATGATATGGAAACACACCGAGCTTGTTTACTGACAGCCAAGAGGCTGCTATGCCTGCTCGCCGGCATAAATCATTAGGAATCACCTAATGTATGATAGTATAAACATGACAGTATCTAACAACAACACGGTTATATTTATAAGAAAATCTACTTACATATGTTTTGGCAGTTATTTCCATTGTTATTTGAACACTAGGCAGTTTGAATATAAATTACTCTTACTAGAACATTAAACTAAAAGTTGTTACACAAGTTGATTAGTGTTTAATTAAAATAATAAATTCCCACCAACTGACAGAATGCGGTTTTGCTTTTAACATGCTTATACCATCTAGCGGATACATTCTGAACTTGAAATTGTTGTATCGCGGTAAACTATTGATTTATTTAATTTTTAATTAAACGATAACATAAATGACCAATAAATACTGCTATATTTAATCTGTAGGTTTAATTAAAATAATATATTTCCATCAACTGACAAATATGCGGATTTGCTTTTGACATCTTCATGCTATCTGGCGGATAAACCCGAACTAGAAATTGACGTTTCCCGGTAAACTATTAATTTATTTAATTTTTAATTAAACAATTAACATAAATGACCTACAAATACTGCTGTATTTAATCTGTAAGTATAATCTATGTTTTCAAAATAAAATAATATACAATAATATAACCTCTCTGACAGGAACGTTGGACGTACGAAACATGGGCACAAATAATAAAAGGACAATTTATGTTGGTGGTTTAGCCGAAGAAGTCGATGAAAAAATCCTCAATGCTGCCTTTATTCCTTTCGGAGACATTGCAGATGTCCAAATTCCTTTAGATTATGAATCAGAAAAGCACAGAGGCTTTGCATTTATTGAATTTGAAAGCGCAGAAGATGCTGCTGCTGCTATAGATAATATGGTACGTTTTGCTACACTTAAACACTCTAAATTACTTGTTTTTCATTCAACATTTATCCACAGAATGATTCAGAATTATTCGGACGGACAATTCGAGTAAACATAGCAAAACCACAACGTATAAAAGAGGGTTCAACTCGACCTGTTTGGGCAGAAGATACTTGGCTCCAGCAACACGCTGGAGAAACTTTACAAAAAACAGACGAGGATGACACCAATAAAACAGAAACTGTAACTATAACAACACTAAACTTTATTGTTCATTTATTGTTGTTTACATTATAGGAAGAAGCAACAGTTGTTACGAACAAGAAAGTTAAAAATCCTCAAGTTTACTTTGATATCAAGATTGGAAAGACTGAAGTAGGAAGAATTACAATGATGCTAAGAGCTGATGTTGTTCCGAAAACAGTAGATAACTTTCGGTGTCTGTGTACTCATGAAAAAGGATACGGCTACCAAGGAAGTGTCATCCACAGAATTATACCAGATTTTGTATCCTTTTTATTGACAAACAAGCTTTAATTTCCACAAAAAAATACTATTCTTAACTCAGGTTTAGATGTGCCAAGGCGGCGACTTCACCAACCACAATGGAACTGGAGGTAAATCAATCTATGGTCGCAAATTCGAAGATGAAAATTTCGAGTTGAAACACACGGGACCCGGGACTCTATCTATGGCTAATTCAGGGCCCAACACAAATGGTTCGCAGTTCTTTTTATGCACAGCTAAAACAGACTGGTTGGATGGAAAGCATGTGGTATTTGGTCACGTTATTTCTGGAATGGATGTAGTGAAAAGAATGGAAAAATGCGGCTCGAAATCTGGAGCTACTAGTGAGAAAATCATTATAAGCGCTTGTGGAGAGATACAATAATTGATTTGTTAGTTATATTTTGTAATAAATACCTGTGAAAAGTCAGTAGATTGTTTTATTTAGCAGGCATAAAATTGCTATAGCAACTGTATGGTAGCTAAGGTACCGCACGATACAAACAAAACTTAGTTGACAAAAATGTCGTCCAACTCCAAACTTTATTTTCAGGTAAAATAACAATCAAATATTTGCATTCCTTCGAAAATAATAATAATTAATATTATTAGGATGATAGTATTCAATTAGTTGAATTATCTTCAGAAAAAGGCAGCACTGATAATATAATACAATCTCCTTCAGCTCTCGCTAAACTAAGAAAGAAAAATAAAATAGACTCTCCGACTATTGTATCTACTATATCTGCTTCTTCATCTAGTACCAGCAAAATATCAGATATTTTCTTAGCAAAACAGCATCCAGAACCAGCCAAAAGACAACTAAAACCAATTCCAGCTCCCAGAAAACTTAAACCGCTTCATAAGTCTAGTTCGAAAGAAAACAGCGCTTCAAATTCAATTGATGCTCAAGAGAATCTAAATGAAAATGTCAGAAAATCGTCAGATACTCTTGATACAATATCAGGAGACATACAAAGCATATTTTCACAAAGATCTGATACATTATCCTATAAAGAAAGGCTGAAGAATAGGTTTTTAACAGTAAAGAAACAAGCAGAAAGCTCTATCATCAACAGTGATAAAAGTAAAGTAAGTAAAAAGATAAAGTTAAAAGAAGCAGTTGAAAAAATACTTGCTAAGGAAGAGAGCCTAATAAGTGAAGAATTAAATAAGTATGAACAAAAGTCCGAAGGCAATAATGATTCTCAAAATGCGTACGACTTTTTCTGTAAAGTATTTGACAATAATACTGAAGAAATTGCAACAAAACAAGAAGAAATATCTGCTGAAGATAATGCTAAACAATCTGTCTCAGATTTTTTAGGAATAGACAATTTAGACACCGAATTAACTGAATATATTTTGCCGCATGTTGTAGATTACAGTGCAAACGATGAAAAATTATTTAGAATAAATAAAATCCGGTATGATTTAATAAAATCTATAGTTACTAGTTTATTTTATAGTGTTGTATATTTTTAGCCAACGAAAAAAGGACGAAATTAGTTATCAAAGCAGGAATTATGAAGAAGAAGGTATTTTTAAAAACAAAGTCAACCATATTTCGATATATCAGTTGTGTTTGCTTGAAGATCGTTTATATTTAGATACAAACAGGTACTGTACATACACTAATTATTCTCTTAAACCTATTACTCATTTTGTCATTTTAGAGATTGGTTTTCACCTGATGGAACTTTAAAAATACAACCGGACCCGCGTTTACAAAATTCTTACAAGCCATTTGAGTCTTCAGTAACACAATCTGAGTTTATAAATAATTATTCGCCTCCAACACTATATGAACCAGCTGAATACACAATTAATATAAACGAGAATACTTTAGAAATAATTCTAGGTGAAATCAAATTCGAACATCATCATCTATTCAGTGAAGAACACGTTTTAGCTCAAAATTTGATCAATTTTTATGAAGAATACAAAACATTAACGGCTGAAAATGTGTTATTGATTAATATCAAAAAGTTAGACGCATTGCGGAGCGCAAAAAATCGCTTGGAAGAAATTATTTACCAATCCGGAGACTGCAGCGATAGTCAGCTAGAAAGATACAAGAAATACTCACTGGAAATCAAAAATATTAGCGACAAAATATACACGTTCGGTTTGAAGGAGCGCACACTAAAAAAAACTATTTTATTCTTGTGGAAATCTATTAAAAATCTACGAAAAACACAAAAATATTCTTCAACAAACATAAAACTAATCATAACAAAAGAGACAATTGATTATAATAATGAACAGCAACAATGGGAACAAAATTTAACAGCTGCGACCAATGAAATGTTCGAAGATGCTGAAAGTAACTATGAAACAGAAATAAACGAATATAAAATTAAATACAAACAATGGAAACAACAGAAGCAAATCAACGATGATGAGAGCGAAAAAAGTTGCGAAATGATAGATAAACCGAAAAAACCTAAAAGAATTTTTAGTAAACAACAAATAGAAACAGAAATATTAGAGAAGATGACTTCAAGTTTGAAACCGCCAGGAGAACCTAATGTCAATTTTGATTTAAGTTTCGAAAATCAAATAACAGATAAACCAGAAAATATTAAAGAAAAATTACGAAGAATCGATGTATTTAAAACAAAAATATTTGCCAAAATACTGTACAATAATCTCGAAATATGCAAATCGAAATTTGTACCTTTGAACAATAATTTCACCTGTACATTTAATGAACAGTTCTCTATAAAATTATATAAAATACCTACAAGTTTAAGTTTACAAATATACGAACAAACAACTCAAATTACTAAGCGATTTTTATGTGAAATACATTTAAATATACCAGAATTTAATTGTAACATCAATGATGCAGAAAACACGATTGAAATATTTAAAAATAAAGAGGTATTTAAATATAATCATTCTGCTACTGGTACTGGACTCGAAATTAATGAAATAATTGATTTATCTGAGTTTAATATAAATGATTTTGATTGTAATTCTAAATTGTTTACCACCGGAACAGTTATTTATAATGCGGGCTGGATACTTGATGAAAATTATGAACAATTAATTCAAACAACTCCTAAAGAGAATAACATTTTAATTCCAACGCTTTTTGATATAGAAAACTTAGAAAATTGGATTAAAAATTATCCAGATCCTCTAGATCCAAAGAACAGTTTATTTTTTGACTATATAAAAAATCTAGACCCGAAAACAGATACAGAAAAAAATTATTTTAGGCTTATTCCCGAAATAACAGAATTCTGTACATTCGATAATTTAGAATCAAATTCGCGTTTTAAGCTTTTAAATTTACGATTCAACAACGAGCCTGAATTTAAAAACATCGTTGTACCTAACAGAATCAAAGAAATAGACGAAGAAATATTTTCGTCGTACGAAAAACGAAGAAAAGAAGAACTGGTCACTCAGGAAATAATCACAGACCAATTCAAAGACAACAATATTGATTCACAAAGAAAATGGACTAAAAAATATTTAGAACAAGCTGAAAATCGCATAATACAACTTAGTAAAATAGCAGAACGAAAAATTACCTTAAAAGATGTGCTAAATGAAGAAGTTATACCCAGTTTTGGATCGTTGACTCTTAGTTTCATGAACTGGTTGCAACCGAAACGTCCGCTTCGTCCTACAAGGAAACAAATTACTAAAAATGTCTCCCAAATTAACTTCACAGAACTGAATATATTAGTTAACATAATAGGAGCTATACAAGTACCTAATCGTAAAGAATTTGCTCAAAATGATTCGTCAACTTCTAGTTTTAGATACGATCAAAATAAAGATTTTTCTTTAGTTTCTGTTAGGCCTTTTGCAACTGTCAATTTTAGGGAACAATGCGCAAGGACCACAGTAGCCGAAGGCTCTAATCCAATCTGGAATCAAGAATTAAATCTAACTTTAAGGTACTGTTAAATGTCTGTCCAAATAATTAGTTTATACATACATTTGTAGAAGTGAATCAGTTCAATCTCTTCATAATATTCAAGATTCTGTCGTTATAAACTTGTACGACGAAACCGTGGATGATTTAATTATTGATGACCGTATTCGCGACACAAATATTCATCAACATTTGGGTTGTAATTATCTCGGAAGTTTTGAAATGCCGTTTAAAAGTTTGCTCGAAAATAACAGGGTATAAATATAAATATGTTTCCGGTGTTATTCATTTTCCTGTTTATATATTTGTGTTGTAGATTGAAGGCACGTTTAAAATTAATTTACCTACAGTTCTGCTCGGGTACGAAAGACAAAATATCAAAACTTTTCAAGAAAATGGCGAAATAATCAACCAAAAAATCGACACATTTTTAACGGTTTTTATAACTTTACAACCGGGAGTTCCAAATTTGCAAGCTGATATAAAAGTGAGTTAATCTACAATATTTTAAAACGTTTTTGATTGATTTTTTTTATAGACTGAACTAGAATGTACTGAACTGGAATATGTAGAAGAATATATAACAAACTGGCAACAAGAATACAACAATTTGTATTCTCATAGGAAGTTTTCTACTTTTGTAACGACTTTAAACGGTGAAAAATGTTGCATCACCCGTTTGTTTAAAGAAACTAAGCTTCCTGAATTAAATTCAGATGAAATTAAAGCTGTACAACTTGCTAAATATGTTTCTCTTATTCCTTTTAGGGAGAACAGTAATCTAGGATTGATCCCTGATATTTGGTTGGATCCAGAAGTAATAAACGCCATACTGTGTTTGTATTTCTTATTTAATTTTTTGTTTCAGCAATTACTGACTTTAATGATGGGTTCTGTGAAAGATCATGCAGTTCTATTAACTTGTTATTGTTTAACTTTAGGTTTAAATGCCTGGTTTCTGTTAGGTTACAGTTTAATTGATGGACATACTGCGTACGTTTTGATTCGAGAAAGAAACAGTTTAAATTTTGATTACTTTCTTTATAATGTAAAGACTGGGGAAAAATATAATATGTATGAGAATGATTGTCCGTTACAGAAAGTATTTTGTGTAGTTAACGATGAAAATGTATGTGTATTTAATTTATTTTAGTATTTGTTGAATTAATGGTTTAAAATTTAGGTATGGGCCAACATCCAAGACGATGATCGCATCCATCAAACCCGGTTCGATTTCACTAAATCTTCTGATTGGTTACCGCTGTTTAATAAAGAAATAACAGCTCCAACTAATTTGCAACAAATTAATATAACGTATTATGAACCACCATCGGTTTTGCTACTTCAAGAAAAGATAGACAAAAAGCTACGTAAAAAATTGATGAAATGGAGGAAATTTTCACGAACTACATTCAATCATTATTGTAATGCAGCTTTTAAAAAGATTTTAGCAAAGCTGGAGTATAAAAATATGCAAGAAAGTAGTATTTCTGAAAGTCCGGAACATTTTTCAGAAATACAAAACTTGCTGTCTTCCTATCAGGTTTATTTTATTAAATAATTATTAAGATATGTATTAATCTTTTCTATTTCAGATAAGAGGATTTGCTCGCAGTTTTCCATATACAAATATTTCAGATTTAGTTGAATTTGTACAGAAAACTGGTGTTCATTTGAACGACAACCCAAATATAGAATTTAGTCTATCGGTTTACGCTCATTCTTATAATAATAATACTGTTAATATTTGGCTACTAATAGCTACACTTATACGAAGGAGATAAATAAAATATTTAACTTTTGCAGTGCGTCTTTTTCGAAACTGCCTCCAAAATTTTGGCGCCCTCGAAGAATAGGGTTAGGTGTTGTCAGCTGTCAACGTCAAGTGAAAATTGATGTAAAAACTGTATCTACTTTGTATAAAATTAAAAGCTGTTGGATGTAAATTGAAGAACTCTCGGGATTTAAGGAAATAATGGTAGTGAATTCGAATTTCGCGGGAATTATAGAGGTTTTATTTTTTGTGTTGTCAGCTGGGTGATGTTCTTGAAGTTAGATTGTCTTCTGTGGCGTTGAGGCATCAGAAAAGACACTGACCACCAACCATGGGCACTAATTTTTCGACATACAGCTAGTTTTTAGCTTAAAAACCTTCAATAGTCTATAACGAGTGCATATACTAGTGTACGAGTGTGTTTAGTGCGTGAATGTCCCAACAACGTGTGTTGAAATGATTCAAATGGATCAAACTGTGAAAAAAGTGTGATGTAAAAATCTACGGCTATGGCCAATCTGTAAAAAGATCATTTACGTCTTAGTTTCAAATTTGTGTAGTGTATTATTTGTGTTTTATACTGAAAATGGTCAAAGAAAAACCAAATTCGATCCGGATTTACGACGAAGAGGGGTTTAGACGACGCGCGGCTTGTATTTGCGTTCGATCGGAATCAGAAACCGAAGTACGTATCATCCATTTATTATTTATTATAAACAAATTCTAATTCTAATTGTTCATTTCATCCAAATACAATAATTCAATCTACATCTGAACTTTGAAAAAAATAGTGCCATGCCTAGCTAATAACGGTCGGTGCTTTTAAGTACGCATGAATTTATTAAACATCTTGATTTTGCAATAGTTCTAAATATAATAATAATGATCTCTTAAATAGTTAGAGCTGATTTTATATAAAACTTATGTTGATTTGTCCACCGGTTCATACGAGCGGACATTGCCCTATTGACTTTGAAATATTGTATTTTTTAATTTGTTATTCAGCCATTTGGATCCATTTTATTATTTAATTTGATCTTAAAATGGCCTCCCTGACCTTCCAAAAGATTTAAAAACTATAATTATCTTAATTTTATACCAGTACAAACAAAATCACATATTTTATCATAGAAATATTTTTCTAATTAATTGTTGTTAATAATAAAGTAATTGTTGGAAATATTGTTGCTGTTTTGTGCAGGTTCTGTTGGTGACTTCCTCAAGGAATCCCGACAACTGGATCGTTCCTGGAGGAGGCGTCGAACCAGAGGAAGAACCAAGTGTAACTGCGACCCGAGAAGTCCTCGAAGAAGCTGGAGTTGTTGGAAAACTTGGTCGTTGTCTGGGAGTATTCGAGGTATGTTTGAGCGAAGTGGTATCAATGTGTGTATTATACTTGTTGTTTATTGTTAGAACCGCGAGCATAAGCACAGAACGGAGGTGTACGTGATGGTAGTGACAGAAGAGCTGGAAGAATGGGAAGACTCGCGGTCAATGGGAAGGAAACGGCAATGGTTCTCGATAGAAGAAGCGCTCGAACAACTCGCTCTTCACAAGCCGGTACAGAGGCACTACCTCCAACAACTTAGGCGTTCCAAGCTCACTTGATTATCAAATGTCTGTCTTTAAGCCCCTCTCAGAAGTAAATATTCAAATACTCGCACTTTTTGGAATTTTGACAAAATTGATTTACTTCTTTACGAAGAATTCATCATCATTTCATTCCATTTTATTTTCTTCGTAATAAACTATCGAGAATTTTGTCTGGTACAAAAAGTTTTAGTTATTATATAATTATTTTATCAGTGAGTGAAGTTTTGGACTTGATTATTTGTATTGTGTATTTATAAGTTTGAAATAAATTAAATTCAATCTGGTTCCGACATCAATTTCATTAAATTCTGCCTTCAACTACTAAATAATATTGTTTTGACCAGATTGTATTTAAACTACGATTTTATATAAATTTAAATCTATAAAAATACAAGCCTTTTGTTAAATTTGTTTCTTACTATCGCTTATTTTCGGCGATAAATGGTTTTTTGTATGTAAGTGCTCTTGTATGAATGCATTAATAATATAATAAATATCATTTTCATAATATGTTTGGACGAAATATTAGCAAGAACTATTGCTTTGACTCTTGTGATATTTAATTTTTCTTGAATTTCTTAATGTAGGCAGTAACAAATGTAGTTATAAACATTATTTTAGATATCTCATATAAATAATTTAAAGCAAATATGTAAAATTATATTTTATTATGTGTACTTGAGGCTTTAATTATTATGTTTTATATTGTGAATGAGGTGTGCTTAAACTGAATTACTACGGGAGAAATATACATTTTTAAGAACACATAGTCTTTTATTTATTTATCTATTCTATATTTAACTAATCTTTAAATACTAGCAGAACTAAATTATTATCCAATAAATTTATATTGGCGCGTTTTCTATGTAGAATAATAAGAACTACAGATAAACGTACAGGAAAAATTTGTTGGGGATTCAATTTTTTATCGATTATAAAATTGCATTTTTCACTAATCAATATTGATCAAATTAACAAATCAAGTCTATCACAATCGGAATATAATAATTATCAATCTTTTTTCCGCAGAAGAAAATGCTTTTTCCTATTTTTTCATCTGTCAAAGTTTCCCAAAGTGACGCGCGCTCATGTGAAAAATAATAAGAAGACCAAACCGGTACCGCATTTATTTGTGAAGAAAATTCATTGTCTGTGTTGTCTCGTGTGTTTAGTATATACTTTGATCTAATTAATAATAAATAACACAAAATTCACACAAAAATGGCACAATCTTTTGACGTGAATGTTTTTCGATTAAGTTCAACGGGAAGTCTAGTCCCAAAATTCGAATCTCGGGTTAAGGTAGAAATAAGTTACGATGCACAGGGACTTAGTGTGAGAGTTATATCTGCAAGTGCAAATTACGAAGAGGAACTCCCGGTGACGTACCTCGACTTCACGGTGTGCCCAACGACAGAGTGTTGCCGAATCCTGCCAAAGTCCTATCTGTTCACCCTTGATACAGAATCCATTGTTTTGGAGTTTAAAAACGAAAGCGACTATAGAATATTCCACGTCTCGATTACTAAAGCGAAATCATCGAAATCCGCGTCTGTCTTTAGCGTCCGGACAGACGACTCCTCAGCTATGCAATATTTTCAATTTTATGGATATTTATCTCAGCAACAGAACATGCTGCAAGACTTCGTGAGGACACACACCTACCAGCGGGCGATCCTCGGCAACATTGACGACTTCAGAGACAAAGTTGTGCTCGATGTAGGCGCAGGATCAGGAATTTTAAGTTTTTTTGCTGTTCAAGCTGGTGCTAAGAAAGTATTTGCTGTAGAGGCTTCTAATATGGCTCATTATGCTTTAAATTTAGTTGAAGCGAACAATTTATCCGATAAAATTAAAGTAATAGCTGGGAAAATTGAAGAAATAGAGTTACCCGAAAAGGTACATGTGATAATCTCGGAACCTATGGGTTATATGTTGTTTAACGAACGAATGTTGGAGACGTATTTACACGCGAAGAAATGGCTGCTGCCTGGAGGCAAAATGTACCCCTCTAGGGGTGACTTGCACATTGCCCCCTTCACCGATGACGCTTTGTACATGGAGCAGTATAACAAAGCGAACTTCTGGTACCAGACTTGTTTCCACGGCGTAGACTTGAGCTCAATGCGTCTGGCAGCTATGAAGGAATACTTCCGACAGCCGATTGTCGACACATTTGATATCCGCATTTGTTTAAGTAAATCTGTGCGCCATGTGGTAGACTTTTGCGAAGCCCATGAGACGGATTTACACACGATTGATATACCTCTTGAATTCCATATATTAGAGAATGGCACTTGCCATGGTTTGGCATTTTGGTTTGATGTGGCGTTCGGCGGCTCGTCGCAGGTGATCTGGTTGTCCACGGGGCCCACCGAAGCCCTGACTCACTGGTACCAGGTGCGATGTCTGCTGGAGGAGCCGCTGTTTGTCAAGCAAGGCCAGCTACTAGTCGGGCGAGTGCTTCTAGTGGCGAATAAACGTCAGAGTTACGATGTAACGATCGAGTTACAAGTGGAGGGATGCGCCACGAAGTCTACGAATACTCTAGATCTGAAGAATCCTTATTTTCGGTACACGGGGGCCCCGGTGGCGCCGCCCCCGCAAGTCAACATCACATCCCCTAGTGAAAACTACTGGAACCAGATTGATGCACAAGGCAGAAGCATCGGAAATGGTGGGTATAATAACTTGAACGCGAATCTCTCACAATATGTTCATGTTTGTCTCGATGTTCCCAATTTATGCAAATGTAACAGCGCTAAATGGTGCTAAGTCACAGCTTTGTAGAAATGTGTATTTAACAATTGTATCTAAGGACTTTGTGCTTTTTTGCATTGATTATAATTAATGATATTGGGCCATATGCAGTAATTTTCACTGCTTAGAAAGAAAACAACTAATATAAACAATTTCTGATTCTAGGTAATCATCTCATTTAGGATAGGAAAACTGCTGTTTATTGGCCCTGGACTAAACTTAAATGATTTTGTACATATTTAGTTTCGTTGCTGCAGTATTTGTAAGTTGTAAGTGTTAAGTAAACTACGTAAATGTAGTTTTCAGCCTAAGCCAGTGTAAGACAAGACTGTAATTAATTTTAAACAGTTTTATACATTGTAAACTCTGCACAAACTACCAAGTGAATCATATTTTAATTTATTTTAATACTATAGAGTGATTCTAAACGATGCAACACATATATTTCAATGTATTTTACACTAATGTTTATTTATTTTTACCACTGATTTTGATTAACTTTGTATAATAAGTGATGGTTTTTATGATATTTTGTTTAGATTCATTCTATAAAAAGTGTGATAATTATAACAAATAACTAAATAATTTAATCTTAGGCTGAACTAGAAACAAATTCGGAATATGACAATTTTTAGGATATTCTGTGCGTATTTTTAAGTAACATGAAACAAGCAATTGAAATTTGTATTTATTTATGAGTTCTGTTTATTCTACTAATGAATAAACATTCAACATTTTGCGTAAACCAATAAAGTTTTTTTCTACATCCTCCTGATTTTACTTATTTTCGAACCTTTCTTTTAGTTAAATTTATCTTAGGTTCTACAAATTATAAGTAAGTATATAAGGAAATCTTTCTAGTAAATATACGCAAATTTTTATAGACGTTATGTTATTTTGAGGATGATCTACTATATACAGAATTAAACAATAAATAAATTAAACACTACAAGGTAATTGTTCATAAGTCAAACACATGCCAATGTTATCCTCCGGACTTTCTTCTCTAGCACCAGGTCCAAACATAACTCCAATCGTAAACGGAGTAACAGTGGACTCCACACGGCATGTTGGGCCCCCATCCGGGCATAACGAAGCCCCACAGTGCACCAAATCGCACATTCCTTGCACTGGACTCGAACCAGGCTAAGCGGAACACAAAATAACAACATTTCACACAACAAAGTAATCAAACACTCACCATTATTAAGTCGTCAGAGTCACAAGGCATTATAATCCTATCGTTACACATTCTAGACTCGACTGGCCCTTCCCCGGATCCAACTTCATCGATATTATTTAGATTATTGTTTTGATTGACCCCGGAATTGGTTTCTGACGAGCTGGTACTGTTACTTCCTCCGATTTTGAACGAATTTTCATCGCATGGTTCGTACGCGATGCTGCAGAAACCGTTTTCCTGTCGCATGCAGATTGTGTAATCTTGATTCGCTAATCTACGGCCGTTTTCCGCAAAGTTCATTGTTTGTATGATGCCTTTTCGACCCGTGTGGTATTGAAGACAACCGTTTGGGGCCCTTTGGTTAAACGGCACCTGAAATGCGAATATAGTAAAATAAATCGAGGTTAATGTTAGTAAACTTACTTGTATTATTCGGACTTCCCATAGCCGACCAATATTTCGTTTACTGAGCTTCATCGTTATGGATAACGGTGCGTCATTGTTCTCTACGTCTATATAAACTGTTTAAATAATTAATAATGATTTAATTATAATATTTGAGTAATTATTTACCGTGTTGGCCGCTATTAAGTCCGCATAAACGTAATTCTCGAGAGTTTCCGCCTTTCATAACAAAAATATCGTCATCACATACTCCTGTGCGTCTATTTGGTTGTCCCTAAAAAAATTTATGAAACAAACAATTCTGAAATAGTTTATGCTGCTTACTAAATGAAAATGTATGAAGTCAAGTCTGAATTGGCTAATATTAGGATCCCTTTTTTTGATTTTTATTTGACATTTGGTCATTCCTTTGGACAAACTTGGAAAGTCCGGGTTTACGAAGTATGTGATATTATTTTTTACCTCTGAATCACAGCTATGCGAAACTAGAACAGTGGACAAAAAATTAATTGATTAGGCGACAAGTTTTTGTGGTGCATAACTGTTTTATATAAATTTATTACTTACAAACGCAGCATACGCCAAATCCAAGCGCACACGCACCAAATGATTTCCCGCCTTCGATTCTGCATTCGTATGTGTTCATACAAATACCTAAAACAGTTCAATTAATTATTTAATTGTTAAATAATACTACATTAATTAAATATTTACCTTTTCTTCGGCCATCAGTTGATAAACATTCATTTTCACTCGGTAAAGAGAAAAAATTCAGAACTAAAATAATTTTATAATTAAACTCCGAGCATAATTATAAGAACTAAATACCTTTTGGTGTCCTGTCTAAATGATTTGATCCATTTTGAAATGAATCCCCCCAAATGTCATAATTCTGTACCACAGGCGATGTATAAACTAAATTTGTACACAATGAGAACCACAGTATTGTTACAATCATTTTTTGATTGTCGTTATGAATTTAATTGTTAAAGATACGAATCATTGTCACACTATTTTAACTATAACATGTTTGCATACTCGCGAATCATTTTGTTAACGTTATCTTATGATGAGTTGAAGACTACTGAAATATGTATGTCAAAATCACAAAGTTAAACTGAATAAAGTAGGTCAGTTGGTTAGCTAGTTACTAAACTGTGGTCATCTTTATGAATACCAGTTTGTTTACTAAACAAGCCGAATGCTTAATTTATTTTGGTAAAACCGGAACTTTAAGGAAATACTTATTTCTGCCTTCTGCCTCATAAAATGTTCGTACTGTTCATAGGTTGGAAATAAAGAAATTTATGATTATATTTTGGGAATCTAAAAAACGGTAAGAGATGCGGTCTTGAATTTGTCACCATTAAATTCTTCAGGCATTGTTATATGGGTATAAATATTTCAGCGAAAAATTATGGTATTTTTTATTAAGGACTCTTTAAATTTGAGAAAATCGCAATAGGTATCCTCTAAAAAATGTGATACCTCGAAAGAACTTCATAAATATATTTTTATATTTATATGAATATTGAAAACCTTAAAAAACTGACAAATAAAATTTAATTTAAAGTGTAAATTTCCAGACGCAATAAGACCAATAATTAAAAACAAATCTTTTTTATTTTGTATTAGTTTAAAATCATATGCAGTTTTAGTTTATGTGGTAAATCCACTTAACCCTTAAATATATAACGAATTTATATATTTATTCTCAAAAATTAACATTATTTTATATTTAATATCATTACTTATTATTCGTAATAAAAATGGACTATTTATATTTTATCGTTTTATTAAAAAACGGTAACGAATTTTGTAATAAACGGCACAGATTCAGAATCTGCGTATTTTTCCCGATCTTTTGATATATAATTTGTGCTGATTTCATGTAATATACATTTGCATCAACATCAACCATCAACCAAATACGTCAACATTTTAAAACATCTTATATCAGCCCGCGGATTGCCTACTTTACAGGCGCTACGCATGTACCGTTTGCTGAAAAATTGAATTTTACAGAGATTTTTAGCCGGATTTCCAAGTCTGAGCTCGCACTACTACACTCGCAAAGTCATAGTATATCTATATTAATACAGCAATACATTTATTGAGATTTGACTTGCAGTTTAGATGAATTTTGTTGGATCAAAATGTTCTTATTAGTGAAAAGTTTTGAAAATTGTTTAAATATTAATGTTGTTAATAAAACCATGGCAAATATAAGATTAATATAAATAAAATATAATTAAACACACACTTCTACAGTGTTGTAATAACAATATTTTTTATTTAGAAAAAATAAAATAAACTTATTTTTTATATACCGGAGTCCCAAAAAATGGTACGCTCGATATAACTTTTTTATTAATACCACAATCGTTATGAAATTTTTTTAAGGTAATGAAATTTATTTGAATTTCGTACCTACCGAATTTGGCGGTTTTAGTTCAAAGATAAGACGCCTGGCAGTTACGGGAAAATATCAAACTTATTTGACTTTGTAAAGACAGCAGAGTCATCTAGTTTGGTTTCAGCGTCTGCCCGTTAGATGGCTTTACGGGTATTAAAATTAACTATTTCATAATAAATGTCATTTAACAACTAATTAAACAAAAACTGGTATTCTATCGCTTATATTTATTTAAATTATATTATATTATGTAATATTTCATTAACTTTAACATATAAAATCGATAATTGACTTTAAAAACACGTAAACATCCCCTATAGGTATAAGCCAATCTAAGCAGTTTTGATAAAAGTAACAGTTTATAATAGATGTAGGTAATAATAATACCAGTGAATATGTGTACAATAGCACGGAGGATGTAGTTGGAGTTTCGCTCCAGCTGATTTTGACATTCGGTTGTTACCAGGCTGCTTTTTGTGCTGTGATCCTCTCTACGATTGGATGGTATTCCTCCAATGAGAAATCGTGTCAGACTATCAGCTGAGAGTCTTTGTTGTTATACCGGCGAACTCAACTGCTACCGGTGCCGGCTTCATACAAAAACATCCTACTTCTTATGTACTAAATCCTTTATTTATGTCAATTTATAGTGTGATTGGTGCGAATATGCATAAGTCTAAAGTCTTCGCTATGTTTAATATCCTCGATTTGGGGGATAAAAACTCTGTAGTGCCAAGTAAGTGTTCCACATACATATCACACATCAAAATGTATCACACAATTCCTTCAATTTGATTATACGGCATAAAGACAGTGTTTATTTTATGCAATCAATATCACAAAATATACAAATGTTTATATAAACAATGAAAATCAAAACATAATTTACATCATTTTAAGTGTTCAATCTATCAGATGAAATTCAACACTGTATAAAAAAACCGCATGAAATAGAATAGTGTAGCTAATGAGTTAGAAATTTTCCACTCGTTATTCTGAGAAGAGTAGTTTTTTTTTCCAACGCCAAACAGTCTAGCTGTGCCTGTTCTGTTACTATGTAATTATGGGTTATTATTTCCTGTATTAGATCATTACTTTTTATCTCCGATGTTTGAGCTGAAAGTCTATAAAGAAAATAGTGAAAAGCGCCAATACATTTCATCAGCTTTTCACGGTCAATACAGGGAATAATAACTGATGCAACCCGGGACGGAAACTCAGAAGACACTTGCGTTCTTGGCTGACGCAATTTTGACACAAAGATGTGGAGCTATAGTTGAAATGATTGAAACCGCTGTCGTGTTTCATGATCGTTTGGTGATTGACTCATTGGCCGATGATTAGAGCGAGGCTTAGCCGGCCGGTTTAGCGTTGGTGCCGCGATGTCTGCCCAGGCGATTGTCCTTGAACATGTTGTACTCACTACCTCTAACATTTTGTTCGTATTCATTATTTTATAGTGTTATCGCAATTATTACGTATTTCATCATTCCCTGATTATTTTCCGTGTCAGTGAGTCAATTTAACTTGAAATCGACGTGTTTTAACTTGCGGTATCTGACAAGTTTGTACAGGTCCATAGAAAACTCCAGAAACCTATTGAATCACTATGCGAACTTGTTAGGGCTTGCTAATTTTAACTAAACGGTTTTTAAGTAACTATAACAGGTTGAAACGAGTTCGGAAACGTTACTTATTAGCGAGAACAAAGCCAGTTATTATAATATATCATTATATAATATTGTTTTTTTGTTTATCTCAAGAATAATTAGGGTTAAAATTAGAAGGGAATAGTATTGGGCTATCTAACTAGTAAACAATAAACAAAATAGCATCAGAACTGTTCGATGTTCCTTTGTTTCTTTGTACTACATTCATATTTGATACATTGAGAGCCAAATATATGTTTTACAGAGCGAATTATAAGTTTTTAACGATGTTTACTATCATATGTTATCATAATTTCCGTTTTTGTTGTTAAAAACTATGAAAATCTCTAGAAAAATCGCGTTTTTCAAACAAAGAAACATTAATTTATTCATTTGTCACGTATACCAGCCGGTTCCGACGCCAGCCGAGCGTTGTACGAAGCAGACCGGGTGCCGGCTTGCACGTGGTGGGGGAAAATGCTTATATAAGCCGCGGACACTCAGCTGATCATCAGACGCTTTACACAAAAGCAACAGAATAGAGTCAAACGTGACAAGTGTGTGATACAAATATCTGTGTTAGTTACAATGGAAGTTTTATCAATTATCAATAACAATGTGGATTATAGTGTACAAAAAGGTGCATACCACCTCCGCACCACCTTTTCGCCCATTACTAACCTAACATTTGTTATAGGCCACAACTACGAGCCGTATTCAGAGAGCATCGAGCGATCGACGTCGGTGACTTTGCTTTCCCGGCGTCTAGAGTCAGAGCTCCGAGCAGCGAAGTCAACACATCTGTCGTGCGGAGAGGTGTTGTTGCCGTGCGGGTTACTCCCGCGAGTGGCCCGCGATGTGTTGACACTTGCAGACAGCGAACCCTGCGGCTTGAGAGGATGCACGCTCTACCTCAGCTTCGAGAGCGACCAGGAGTGCCGGAAATTGACCACTGTCAAGTGTGATCCCACAACGGTGTCCACCTTTGAATTATATTTAACTTTGAAGCAGGACCACACGTCGTGGCACAATATTCTGCCGCAATTCTTAAAGTAAGTACCAATACTCAAATACAAAGTTTAAAAAATCTGATGTGGCTAGCACAACACCCTACTCTTTTACTACTAAAAATTTTATTTAAATGCAGAAGAAGATATACTAAACTGTCATGTTATCAAATTTTAAACGATCATAAACTACAGATATCGAAATACTAAATTCTTAAATGATATCAGATACAGATTGTAGATAATAATCACATAATCTTTCATTTGACATTAAAAACATTGTCTTAAATTAATTATTTATCGGAATTTTTTACAAAAGTACTACTTCCGGTTTGTAGATTGAAACCAAAATTTAATGGCTTATTAAGACTCGTATTAAAACCTTAAATACAAAATTTGAAAGTGTAATGTTTGATATTTTTTGAATTATCGTTTCCGAAAGATTGTAACACACGCGCGCACACACATACGCGCGCGCGCACGCACATAGTAAATTCGTATGTTAGGTTAGGTGATTATCCACCAAAAACTTATATAGTATTATAGAATATGAGCCGGGAGGTAAAAACTACTACTACAAAAGTATTTTAAAACTGTATTCAGTACAATTTGAAGTGCTATGTATATTAATTGTGTGTTTTTGTTGTAGAAATCTGGCTCGCGGTGGAACAGTGATGATAAGTTCGAAGTACACGCTGGAGAAAAAGAAGCTGTACAGGTCATACCACGAGTGAAGTTACTCCGGAGCCGCGAGAGTGAAGACTGACCATCACCCACCGACCCACTTGTAAATTCGTGTATAAATTATTTTCATCTTGTTCATGATCACCACATGATAGTTAAGAGTCTACGTAAATGCCAACGAAATGTCTATGTGTAAGAAGAAAAGGCCTTCGAAAGTATATTATAAAGAAAACGCCGATATCGTGATAGATTGAGTGATAGTTATATCCGTACCTGTGTACTTATTAATGACAGTTCTTCGAGTGCAGATTTTATAACTTTTGTAGTTTTATCATACGTTGCTATTTGCTATGATTAAGTTTTATTATAGTTACTTTGTGATATTTAGTTCTTAGTTCAACGAACACACACGATCTCGGCTCAGAGAATTTCTCATTTTGTTTGGTAATTTGTTTAACTGAAATAAATCTACCAATTATTTCAACCTTCAACAGTATTCCGCTGAGCCGAGCCAAAGAAAAATTGCGATCTCAAAAACGACGGGTTTTGAACCCAGAACTTCGATGTGAAAATGTCGTTCGCACAATTATTCACCCTGAGGCAAATAATACGTTTGTAAATCGCTCTATACGGACCGTATAGAGCGGTTTACAAGCTGTCTCTGCTCATTTCATCATCAGAAAATGTTTTTATATATAAAAATGTGGTATAAAATAGCATATAAGAGTTAGTTTGTAGTATTTTGTATCGCTGATTGTGATATGTACAGGCCTGCACTCCTGTACAGGCCGTGTGCGAAATTCTCAAAGCTTTTGTACTTTATCAGATCACATATATCGACAGAAAATATATGAAAAGAGTATATAAAAAAGAATAAAATATAAATATATTGAATTACACATTTCACACTTTTATTTCTACCTTCTCAAACATTTTTTTGGCAACAATAACTGTTTCCGCATCTATTATTTCTTTAATCTGTCATTAAATAAAATAAAAACTTGATTAAACTGTAGAAAATGCACGAATTCTCATCAAAATTTAATAAAATACTGACGAAAAAACGTTAAATTTCAATCAATTCTTGAAACTATGGGTTTGCCAAATTATTTTATGACAGTTCGTGGTTCGCTAAATTAGCTGCGGTTTGTTCCGGTTCGGTTCGAGACCCTACTTTAAAATAAATACGCTATTTTACACAATTTATTGTTCAATCGCGTTTGAAATAAGTAAAACGTACCAATTTTAAATGTGACATTAACTAGCGACATCTATGAGCAAAAAATTGTAGCGCAAATGTCAAATGCATTTAACCTCACAAAAAATGCGTTTGTCGGTCAAAAAATATAATACATAAGAACCTCGCGTTGTAAAATCAACTGGGTAGGTATTTACTACCCCTTTGAGGGATGTTGGCACCCCTGCTGATGATTTCCGGTTGCAAGAAAAGGGTGAGAGTTAATGTGGCGAATAAATATCAAACCCGCATAGAAATCATGAATACAATAAATGTATCGTGTAAACAATAGTTTGTCATGTGAAAATGAAACAATAAACAATAAGTACTTTCAATATTCTTAATTATATTCTATTTTTGCAAACAAAATTAATTATTTATCAAGACTGACTCACTCTATTCAAGGTTTTTGCAAAATTAATTCAAATATTGTTGCTGATTATAATAATGATTCATTAACAAATGGACGAAGGGTGTATATCTGCCCAATGTTATTAGAAACTCAAGTGTAAAAGCGTAAGTATAGGAGAAATTTAATGCATATGTTGTCCCCTGTCGTCTCTCCGCCGAGTTTATCTCACTTTCTAAACAGTCAACTAGCAGCGGAGCTAACTAAACTTTACTTTAGTTTCCTGCCCAACTCAGAAACCAACTCTCTACTCTACAGTTTGCGTCAATGTTTATTTATTAACACTAATGGTTAGTAGTTGAGCGATGCTGAAAAGAAGTAAAATTCACGTTTTTAGAATAACAAATACATTTTTGAAAGGTAAAGGTTGTCTCCAAATGCGTCTAATGCCACTTTTGTCATTTTTGTACCCTATTTTTTATATTCATGGCTGAACATGGTCAATTTTAGCTTTTTTAGTGAATTTTTTCGTATTTTATCACATATTTAAAACAAAAAATTTAAAAAGTGGCATTAGACGCACTTCAGAACAACCTTAAGCTATTTAAAAATATCTTATTTGTTTAAAAAATCTTAATATTGAAACCAGGTTTAAGGGAAAAACTGAAAATCGTTATTACCATTTTGACAAGTTATATTGAACCATTTGTAATTTATTTTTCTGAATTAAATAGGTAGTTCATAAAGAGTTCATAAATTAATAATTTTATACTTTGTGAATACACTGAAATCCAGCACTTAGGTATCAACCCCCTTAAGTATGTGGTATAAATAAAGGTACCTGAATAATTTATATAAAAATCTGCTGTGGCCATCACAGAACTTCCCCGACTATAAGTTTTAATACCTTGTTTTCGTAAATGATTTAATTTTTAGCATCATTCAGCAAATTTTGAACAAATTTCTAAATAACGTAGGCAGTGTCAAAGTGACAGCTGTCAATGTCAAACTGACGTTTAAAATTCGAGTTTTAATTGCATTTATTACAAGTCATAGACGTTATACGAGCGATATGTAAATTAAATTAAGTAATAATATTGAAAAAGCAAATGTTCACAATATTTTCATCAATTCAAGTACTAATTCTAACAAAATTAATTTATAAAGTTGATACGACTGATTATATTAAGCTCATTAACGAACTAAAACTTTTTTTTTCAAGTCATCGTGATTACTGACAGACAGACAGACAGACTTTTTAAAATTATGTTTTTATTATGTCAAGATTTATCAAAATCTCGAACTGTCAAAAAATCACGAGTACAAAAACAAGGTATTTATAGGGGTATTTTTAAAATTTTCCATACCTATCTATATATTATTGAAGTTAAGTTTTTTTCGATTTGATGTTTATAATAAGTGGGTCTGTTTGTTACCGGCCGGCATATATAAAATTAAAAATGAATTACATGCACAGCAAACGCGTTGAATGCTAAAACAACTGCTAGTTAAACAGTTGAAGAATGACATCATTTGTTTTCACAATTTTCAAGGCTAACTCAATCAAACAATCAAGCCAGAGTGATAAAAAAATCTTCCTACATTAGAAAATAAAATTTTTTATTGAAAAATCGCAGGACTACCGTATTTAGATGAAGTACAAATACGCATAAACAATCGATAATTTTAATTTATCAAGGCTATCATTAAGAGCCTATTGCATGGCAATAATACGCATTGAAAAACGAGTAATTTTTGTGAGGATCTCAATCTAATACTGTTTTACGTATGTTGTTGAATTTTTGTATTTAGATTAAGGAAGAATACTAAAAGGGCGGAATCTTCAAAATCTTTAATTAATGTAATTAGTTTGGCTTTAATAATTAAGTTTAGATACAATTTATGGCAATTATGTTGATAAAATTATAGTTTTATTGTTTTTCCGCCCTTTTTACATCTATGTTCTACTCATTTTATCTTTAAACTCAATGATAACTTTTATAGTTCATTCATGAGATCCTCACGAAATTCTAGTGTTTAATTTATTTTTATCTCTAATTGTTGTCGGAACAATATATAGTTTGAATTTTTCAATTCAATTTGTCGTTACTAATGTAAAATTTCAGATTTTTATTTTGAGCAATATAGCAAGAATCGTGAATTCTGATTCTTATTGCACTCAAGACGTATAGCCCCTTAAACGAAGGAATTAACAAAGTTATCTACTAATATAAATAACGGTAACATCTAATGAATTAAAAATATCTTTGTTCTGTCACTGATATTTTCTTCGACAATATTTAAACGTAATCTACGTTTAAATAGTTTATTTATATTCTTTTCAAGCTGTAATTCATGTTATAAGATACAAAAAACTGAACTGTTAATATAGAAGTCATAAATATTGTCTACTGTGCGACTCTGTCGTTTTTCTCTTTAGTTTTATTTTTATTTTAAGTTGAACTCTTGAAGACTAACCGGTTCTTCAAGTTTCTCTCAAGTCTTTTTTTACTCGGACCCTGTTAAAGCGTATGGAACAATATACTCGTTATAGATATAAAATTAATTAATCATCCAAAAATTGCAATATTATATGTAATCCTTTTCTGGTGACTCAAGCTTTTGCAATTTCTCTAAAACCAATTACGCTGATAACACGTTTTTGTAAAAAGTTTATGACTTATGACATATGTACATACATAATCATATTTATATTACTATAGCAACAATCAACAAAACGAACAAACACTTGAAGGTATTTGAATTAAATACGATAGTGTATCAATGTAAATAAATATCTCAATTTAATCCATTTCGAAATGTCGAAAACAAAAATATTTTTGTCACTTCTTACGTAGAATTGCACCTAGCAACAATTTCCTACAGTTATTTTCCTTTTAAGGCGCTACACTTGTGCCAAAAATATAGTGAAAAAGGGAGCTTGCTATATTACAAACTGAGCTCTTGTTAGTACAATGTATAAAAATATATATTTTAATTTAGACTGAATTTAGACCGAATTTAGACTGAATTTAGACCGAATTTAGACTGAATTTAAACCGAATTTAGACTGAATTTCCGACTCGCTCAAAATTTAGTTATAAAATAATATAAAATAACTTTTTCTCTCCTCGGGTCAAATTATGTAGGAATCCATAGTTTCAATAAAAAATATCAACGGGTACAGCTTTTACAAAGGGATTTCTAAAATGTATAAAAATATATATTTTAATCTAGACTGAATTTAGACCGAATTTAGACTGAATTTAGACCGAATTTAGACCGAATTTAGACTGAATTTAGACCGAATTTAGACTGAATTTAGACCGAATTTAGACTGAATTTAGACCGAATTTAGACTGAATTTCCGACTCGCTCAAAATTTAGTTATAAAATAATATAAAATAACTTTTTCTCTCCTCGGGTCAAATTATGTAGGAATCCATAGTTTCAATAAAAAATATCAACGGGTACAGCTTTTACAAAGGGATTTCTAAAATGTATAAAAATATATATTTTAATCTAGACTGAATCCTTAAAGGATCAAATAACAGTTGTGCCTTTTTAAATTTTTATTTAATTTCCAATTTACCTATGCAAACTTTGCACGGTTATATCTAACGTTTTAACACATCTGTAGATCCATTCTTTCTCTATTAAATGTTTACAAAAACATTATCCTAAAGTCAATAATAAACTGACAGTTTACTCGCAACGAAAACACTTTTACAGTATTTTTCAACTTCAAAATGATATTGCATAGCTAGGATGCGGCAAAGTACGAGTTTCGGGCTGGTTTCAGGCAGCCGTAGTAGTGGGGAAAGAGTGGAAAATTTTAAAGATGGATATTAGGCAAGAATTAAAAAGGAAATGTTAAAATTTCAGGATGATTCAAATTCAAATTAAATCCGTTTGTGGTTGTCACAGACTAAATCGAACGATATTGTGGTTTTATGATGAAACTGAATTAGCAGAATTAAACAATTTCTTAATAAACATACCTTATCTTTATTTATCATACTTTCCAAATATTGAAACACGTTTTGGAAAACATATAAAAAATGCAAATTTTCGGATGATGTAAAATGAGTAAAGTATTTGTATTATTTTAATCTTGTTTGTGAGTTGTTCTTATCACTAAACGTTAAAAATAAAATCGTACGAGTTTCTACCAAACACAAATATTGAATGACGTTAATTATTATCTATTCATGTATAAATCTTTTTCTTGCAAAGATTTATACTATTATTATTATTATTATCTGTCGCCTCATATTCTATGTATAAGAGAGGTATTGTAATGGGTCAAAATTTTCTAATATGAGTTTTTGGTGGATAAGCACGTTTCAGGGTCTCTACAATACGAATTTACTATTTTCACGATGATGTCTGTGTGTGTGTGTGTGTGTGTGTATGGACGTATGTGACGATTTTTCGTCCACGATAACTTAAAAAGTATCAAACCTTAATAACCAAATTTCATATTTAGGTTTTTAATAAGGATCTTAACACCGGATAAGATTTTGGTAGAAATCTGCAAACCGGAAGTAGTACTTTTGAAGCTTGATATATAGTTTTCCTTAAATAAATTGGTACATTATTTATTTATGACAATTTTTGCAATTAAAAATAAAAGATAATATAATTATCTATGGGTACAGTTAATTTTAAATACAATTTGCAATTAACAATAAAATAAAGTACAATTTATATTCTACTTTTTACCTCTCGCCTCATATTCTATAAGAGAGGTATTGTAATGGGTCAAAATATTCGAGTATGAGTTTTTGGTGGATAAGCACGTTTCAGGGTCTCTAGAATACGAATTTAATATTTTCACGATGATGCCTGTGTGTGTGTATGTGTGTGTATGTGTGTGAGTGTGTGTGTGTTTGTATGAATGTATGGACTGACGAGTTTTCGTCCACGATAACTGAAAAAGTATCAAACCTTAATAACCAAATTTCATTTCAAAGTTTTTAATAAGGATCTTAACACCAACACCGGATAAGATTTTGGTAGAAATCTACAAACCGGAAGTAGTACTTTTGAAGCTTGATATGGTTTTCCTTAAATAAATTGGTACATTATTTATTTATGACAATTCTTGCAATTAAAAATAAAAGCAAATATAATTATCTATGTGTACAGTTAATTTTAAATACAATTTGCTGAATCTGGTAGTATTTAGCAATAAAATAAAGTGCAACTAAGTACCAGTATCTTGTTGTCCATGATATGAAATTTGTTTTTACTCAAAATTTTAATTATAATGACAGTGACAGTACAGTTGACATCTTTTGCTTGCATCTTGGTTTACATTATCGTTTATATATTACATGAACATGAAACTATTAAAATGTAAGTAAAACTATTTATTAGATTAGTAGAATAAGCAGAATTAGGCGAGAGGTCGTGTACTGGCCACAGCAGATTTTTTTTTTCAAAATTCCAGTATCTTGTCCATGATATGAAATTTATTTCTACACAAAATTGGAATAATTATGACAGTGACAGTACAGTTGACATTTTTGCTTGCATCTTGGTTTACATTATCGTTTACATATTACATGAACATTAAACTATTAAAATGTAAGTAAAACTATTTATTAGATTAGTAGAATAAGCAGAATTTGGCGAGAGGTGGTGTGCTGGTCACAGCAGATTTTTTTGACATAATTTGTTTCTCCACAAAATTAATTATGACAGTGCCAGTACAGTTGACATTTTTTGCTTGCATCTTCATGAAACTATTAAAATGTAAGTAAAACTATTTATTAGATTAGTGAATAATCAGAACTAGGCGAGAAGTCGTGTGCTGGCCACAGCAGATTTGTATTATATGTCGTGGTTTAATCTATTTATAATGATCTAAGGCGCGCGTTGTTCGAGTCACGTAGGCACTGGCAGGGGTTGGTGACGTCACTTTTCATCCCCTCCGATGTTGCTTTGTTCTCGAAGATCGACACTCTTGACTTGTTAACGTGTTTGTAATTATCAAATTATGTTTTTGTTGGGCAAAACTAGATTTGAACCGTTTTGTCAGAGGGTTAATTAATTTTGTAGACAAATAATATGATGTGTACCTACGTGATTTTTGAAACGTTTCTGTTTGACCTCCAGGAAACTCGTATTTTCGAACAAATTGGAGTGACGCGAAATGACAGATTACCTAATTAGCTTTAGTAGTCACCTGATTTTCTTTATTTTACGAATGAATTACCTGAATTAATTATTTCATTAGTCTATTTAAGAAATTAGTTCCCATGACGAAAATCAGTTCGTCTTTGTGTGGTTGCGGGTTATAAAAGGGAGTGATTTCACTGGGAATTATTTAATTATAGATATGTGCATTTTAATTAATACTTTGTAGGTACATTAAAATATATATTTCAATATATTATGATGGATTGAAATATTTTAGTCTCCTTCTTAAATCCCATAATCCAATTTTTGGTAGTAACTAACTAAATGGAAAAACCCTTTTATCCTTCTTGAATTCCACTGCATTTTTAGTAGACTCTAATTAAATAAAAAATCTGACGTGGACACCACATGACTTCCTTGTACGCCTTGTTTGTTCATACTTTTCTTAATAACTAAAATGTAGAATAATATAAAAAATTCTTTTAACTTATTATACTAGTATACTCACAAATATATTTTAGTCATTTTATTTAAACTGCAGAAGAAGATATAAACGATATTTTACTATTGTCACTGCTACTGTCACTGTCATGTCATAATCATTTAAATTTTACGTAGTAACAAATGTTAATCGATCATGGACTACAAGATACAGAAATACTAAATTATAAGTATATACTTTAATTATTCTTAAATGATAGAAGATACAGAAAAATTTATAAAATACCGATTGTAGATAATAATCACATAATCTTTCATTTAAAATAAAAAAAATTGTCTAAAATTAATTATTTATCAAAATATTTTTTAAAAGTACTACTTCCGGTTTATAGATTGAAACCAAAAATAGGAGGTGCACAACTAGATGCTATAACAGTCCTAAATACAAAATTTCAACTTTCTACGTCTAACCGTATTTGAGTTATGCGACACACATACGTCCGTACGTACGTACGCACGTACGTACAGACGTCACGACGAAACTAGTCATAATGGATTCAGAAAAGGTCAAAACGGATATTTCCATCAAAATCTGAAAACCGAAATTTTTCGCGATTACAATACTTCCTTATTACTCCGTACAAGGAAGTAAAAATCTGATGTGGCCAACACAAGACCTTCCGCCATACTTACTTTATTCTTTTTAATTATTATACAAATATATTAACTCACAAATACATTTTATTCATTTTATTTAAACTGCAGAAGAAGAAATAAACGATATTTTACTATTGTCACTGTCACTGTCATGTCATAATCATTTAAATTGTATAGTAACAAATGTTAAACGATCATGGACTACAAGATACCAAAATACTAAATTATAATTATATACCTACTTTAATTATTCATTATTCTTAAATGATACCAGATACAAACAAATTTATAAAATACCGATTGTAGTAATAATCACATAATCTTTCATTTAAAATTAAAAAATTGTCTTGGATTAATAATTTATCGAAATATTTTAAATAATAATTTAAATATTTTTCCACTACTGCCTGAAACCAGCCCGAAACTCGTACTTTGCCGCATCAGCTATGCAATGTCATTTTGAAGTAAATACTGTAAAAGTGTTTTTGTAGCGAGTAAACTGTCAGATTATTATTAACTTTAGAATAATGTTTTTATAAACATTTAATAGAGAAAGAATGGATCTACAGATGTGCATTTTTAAAATCAGGAGATATAACCATAAAGTTTGCAAAATTGAATTGAATTTTTCGGAATTTTTATAACCATGTACAATTTTTAATCAAAATTTTAAAAAGGCGCATCTATAGATCCATTCTTTCTCTATTAAATCCTTGTTCAAATAAAATTTTAGCATTTTTGTACTAGCCACAAAATACTCGCTACGTTAGTACATTTTATCCAAGATTTTATGAGGTAGACGGGCCTCTTAAACCAAACAAAAACTTATTGAACCTCACATACCTACTCTGTTTTTGGTAAAAACTATAAACAAAATATTTCTTAATTTTAAACAATATTCTAAATAATATTTAAAGTTTAAATAATTCCTAATTAAATTACAATGCTAATAAAATCCCGGTGATACGGCCCTGGGCATCGCAAGGGTCTTTAAACTAAATTTAGGTCACGATCAAGTCTCCCAGCTCGAAGTAAGTCTTTGTGTGGAGCAGAATCCCGTAGGATAGGAACAGAACAAATAGAAATCATATTGGAGCGAATATCACACTCTGTATTATAGTGCAAGTAAACGCAAGTGCATTCACCCTGCACTTGCGTTACTATAGTCTTAATTAACTGTAGTGGAGTGGAGAATGGAACAGCTGGATGTAGAATTATTTTGTGTTTGGTATCTTTTAATCTATTGATAATTGATACAATGTATTAACCAGAATTTTGCAGTTTCGAAATTGGATTTTGTATTGTATTCTTGAAATTATCAATGAATTTTTCGAAGTGTCTCGTTTATAATCTTAATCGTTACCTAACTTATTTTTTAAAATTTGTTTATATTTTTACCTCTCGCCTCATATTCTATAAGAGAGGTATTGTAATGGGTCAAAATTTTCGAGTATGAGTTTTTGGTGGATAAGCACGTTTCAGGGTCTCTAGAATACGAATTTACTATTTTCACGATGATGTCTGTGTGTGTGTGTGTTTGTGTGTTTGTATGAACCGACGATTTTTCGTCCACGATAACTTAAAAAGTATCAAACCGTTTATAACCAAATTTCATATTTAAGGTTTTAATAAGTATCTTAACACCGGATAAGATTTTGGTAGAAATCCGCAAACCGGAAGTAGTACTTTTAGAAGTTTGGAAAAGTTTTCCTTAAATATATTGGTACATTATTTATTTATGACAATTTTTGCAATTAAAAATAAAAGAAATTGTGATTATCTATGTGTACAGTTAATTATAAATACAAATTGCTGAATCTGGAAGTATATAACAATAAAATAAAGTACAATTAATATTCTATTTTTTTGAAATTCCAGTATCTTGTTGTCCATGATATGAAATTTGTTTCTACATAAAATTTGAATGATTATGACAGTGACAGTACAGTTGACATCTTTTGCTTGCATATTGGTTTACATTATCGTTTACATATTACATGAACATGAAACTATTAAAATGTAAGTAAAACTATTTATTAGATTAGTAGAATAAGCAGAATTAGGCGAGAGGTCGTGTGGTGGCCACAGCAGATTTTTTTTACTTTCGTTAAGTTATAGACATTTTATTTCATTAATTTGCGGTACGTTATGAACTTTATTATGATCTTAATTAAAAATTATAGGTCACATTTTAAGAAATTTTAATATAAAATGGTTTAGACTTGCAATCGCATATTTTAATAAATAAGAAAAACTCGAAAAATGTCGTTTGTAGATAACCTAATTTGGATGTTTTGGTTTTATGTCAAAATTTATAAATGTCAAATTTGCATAATTTCAAAAAATACATTTATTCGAACGAAAATAGGTAGCTACCTGTACCTTTACTTATGTGTTTACAGAACTCGGCTACGCCTCGTGCTGCAAATTTTACCTTCGTTGCCTTACTTGTTACATAAATAACTATTATTCAGTTTTGACGTTTTAAACTACTATTATACCAACTCCAGCAACAACTTTAAACAACAAACTGTTTATTCGCAAGTGAATTATATATTTTTTTAAAACTGTCATTATTTCGATTAGTATTTTGGCAAAATAAATATATTTGAAATAATTTCGTCAAAACTGAATAAAATATTGTATAATAATGTTTATTCACTCGAAGAAATTATTTTTTGCCCGACTCGGGGCCTAAACCTTTTTCTCTTGAATAAACATTCATGTATCTCATTTGGTGTATATCTATTATTTGATGAATACAACAAGACACAGGGTTTTAAATGTGAAATGTATTTAGTACACCCACAAAAACTAATTTTTAAGTAGGTATACCGTAAAATTTAAAAATGATTCATACTGTAATCGGTTAAAAGTTAACCTTGCATTATTACTTTCAAATTATACTGACTCACTCAAACTAAAGTGAAACTTTTTATCAATTGATTAGGTGTTAAATTAATTATGAATTGTGTTACTAATAATAATAAATAATAAAGAAATTATTTTCAAAAACAAAGTTGCAAAAAATATAAATTAAATTTGGATGTAGCTGTTGTATTAGCTCACAGTGTTACATAATAATTAGTACGGTTTGAGCGCAAGCCTAACACAATAATAATTCAGAAACACAGCATAAAACATTACATACAAAGTTCAACGTTCTCAAAATAACCTACAAACTCTACCACTTCGTTAAAGCGTTGCTCACTGATATACACTCACGTACAGAGCAAGTATGAGCAACACTTTAATTCAATGAGAGGAATATAATTTTCTTTGGCCTAGCAACAGTTGTAGTTGAAATTATCCACCACCAGGGTTGATTATTAAAGCTGTTACGCAGTGATAAAAGGAATGAATTATGCTTGGTTAAATATAGAACATTTATTACTGATAAGGCATACAATGTTTTGTATTATTGTTTGTCCGTGAATGGATCTTCCTTGGCATGGTTTTTTTTCTTCTCGGTTACTTCTGGTACTATAGATTCATAGTTTCTTTTAACTGAAGATGCTGCTGGAAGTCTACAAAATATATTTTTAGTTATCTGTAAAACTGTTCCGAGTTTGCAAATAGTATATTAAAGAACAAGTTTTATAAGATTTTTTCGCCCTCGGGCGAGTTTACTAGCGAAAAAGTCTTAAAATAGTATATTATATATTGAGGGACTAAAGTGCATGATTTAATCCTGAGGGTGAAGTTTATTTCACGAGCCGAAGGTGAGGGAAATAATCACCTGAGGGATTAAAGGTACTTTAGTCCTGTGGTATATACGCTATTTTTTGCACTTCATCCTCAAACGAATGCAAAATAGTTTAAAAGAATACACATTTTGCAATTTTGACAGTAAATTTTATGACAAATATTTATATTGTTACCATAGATACTCTGTAACAAATAGCACGTATTTACTTGACAACGGGAATAATTAATTCAATTCCTTGACAACGGGATTAAATATGAAAAATAATCCCTTGGGATCAAATTAAGAACCTTAGTCCATAAAAATAAAGACTAAAAAAGTGCAAAAAATAAGTTCTTTATATTATTTTTCTATTTGGTGTATTTTTAATAATAATATTAAACTGTCACAATATACACAAGTCAATTTAGGAAAATTTATGTTTGTAACGATTTTGTTGGTGACATTAATATTGCCAATTATTTAACTGTCACTGTAAAAGTCTAAAAGTATATAATTAATGAACTATTCTAGGTGATAAATGCAGACATTATAGAAAATATTGAATTTGTATTTTTGCTATTATTAGATTCATTAATTTTATTGAATAAAAATTTATTAATTAAGCAAAACAAATTTAGAGATTTACTATAATGAAATTTGTCAGTTCTGAGGTTTGACGTTTGACAATTGAAGTAAATATCATCTGATACTGCCAATACCAACCTTCTAAAAAATATGTAGCGTGTCACAAAGTGAACCTTGCGACATTCAGTTGCGTGTCACAAAGTTAACTTTATGAATGCCAACTAGAAAAATAATATTTTCGGGGATTTAGTCCTTTTAATATAGGCAAGATTTAATAGGATTATTTTATCATACGTTTAACAAAATGTAATTATAAAGTTATATTCAGAACAACTTTGTCATGATCAAAGCTGGGCATTAGATACTTAAGTAATTAGGTACTTAAGTATTATATTTTCATAACAACTAATACTTAATACTAGTACTTAAGTATAAATAATTTTTTGGCACTTATTACTTTAAAATTTAAAGTACTAAAATAAAAACTTGTACTTAAGACTTATTTTCATTTCATAATCGTAAATATTATTGAAGTACTTTTTAAATACTTAAGTTTTTCAATAATACTGAAATAATGTAAAAGAACCTAAGTTTTTTCAATAGTTTAACCTGCGACCACAGCGACAGAATACGACATTTTTGCTGTGAATTAATTTTCCTCGATATAAAAAGATTATAATCGAAGTTAAAGGTTACAAACCATGCAACTTATTACAATAATTTTTAGAAATACTGGTACTTGAAAAATACTTATTTTTAAGTTCTTTTGACAAGAAAAACTTATACTTTACTTAAATACTGTAAAACTTTACTTGAAAATGTACTTATACTCAAAAATTTTGATTTAGATTCTTCCCAAATAAATATTTATACACAAAAAAATCGAATGAATCCAATAACCTCCTATAATATTTTCGATGATTTCGTGTTCATAGCTTAGGGTTTTTATCTGTGAGGGTGATACACCCTTAGATATCAGAGTCGAGGCAGTTTTACGATGGCAGCATCTGTGCCAAATATAAACCGTTAACTGCCGTTCAACTTATCAATTCTTATGATTCTTTTGTGCTAACTTAGGGGTTGTTTGGGATTCTACCTGTTATACAAAGTCGAACGCACAGGTGCAGCAGACACGCTGGAGCCTGTGCTGCATTGTGTGCGGTTATCAACCAACAACGCTTTCTATAAATAGTCAGTTAATTTACATTTTATTATTTGGTTTGTAAGTTGTAACAAACTCGTTTTTCAAGGTTCGTTTTGACTTGCAAATAATAACTATTTATATTCTGATCGGGTTGTTTACTGCCTGTGCTGCATTGTGTGCGGTTATCAACCATCTACCATCCACGCTTTCTATAAATAGTCAATTAATTTACATTTTATTATTTTGTTTGTAAGTTGTAACAAACTCGTTTTTCAAGGTTTATTTTGACTTGCAAATAATAACTATTTATATTCTGATCGGGTTGTTTACTGCCTGTGCTGCATTGTGTGCGGTTATCAACCATCTACCATCCACGCTTTCTATAAACAGTCAATTAATTTACATTTTATTATTTTGTTTGTAAGTTGTAACAAACTCGTTTTTCAAGGTTTATTTTGACTTGCAAATAATAACTATTTATATTCTGATCGGGTTGTTTACTGCCTGTGCTGCATTGTGTGCGGTTATCAACCATCTACCATCCACGCTTTCTATAAATAGTCAATTAATTTACATTTTATTATTTTGTTTGTAAGTTGTAACAAACTCGTTTTTCAAGGTTCGTTTTGACTTGCAAATAACTATTTATATTCTGATCGGGTTGTGTGTTTTTAATTTATTTACAACTGATAGATTTACTTATACTCGTGTATGTAATAGATTAGGCTTCATCATTATTTCCGTTTTATTTGATTAATCTTGTAGAACCGGATGGCAAAATAAGAAATGAAGGTTTAATTATCACCGGAAGTTAAAAACAGTTTAAGTTATCAGCCAGTGTGGCCACAACAAAGTTATCAATGAGATAAAACTATTATAAGTTTAATTAAATGAAATATATCTTGTCACAGCAGTTTGTGTTGTTTACTATGAACAATCATAATATGTATGCACGTGTTGTGAACATAAATTAAAATGCTAAAATATGCAAATTGTCTCATACGCATTTATGAAGGCCTGTACTAAATTCATCATTGTGACTTGAAAAATACACAAACTTGTTACTCAACTCATAAACATAAATGTGTATTTAAAAAAATATACAAATAAAAATCTAAAATATTCAAACACAGAAATTAGTATCACCTGAATCAAAAGATTCATTCACAGGAAAACTCTTCTGTGTTGAAGCCATCCTCCGTTCATAATTACTACATTAATGGCCATTTGCACCGCTTCCACTTAAATTGTAAGTGTCCTTTAAATGAAAAATCTGACGTGGCCATCACACAACCTTCCGCCATATCTAGACTTTAAACAGAAATGTATACGTACAATCCGGTGCCCATTTAAAATATACAATTAAAAATCTAAAATATTCAAACACAGATATTTGCATCACCTGAATCAAAAGATTAATTCGCAGGAAAACTCCGCTGTGTTGAAGCCATCCTCCGTTCTTACTTAGGAGTTATATAGCGCTAGTATGCCAACTTGTCACCCCTCTCACCTGTCAATATTTTTTACGAAGAAATAAAAATCAACCGATCATGGATTACAAGATTTCAACGCTTTATCTGATAAATTTATTTTTTAAATTTTACTACAGTTCTTTAATGCTATCATAAAGACAATTTTTTTATAACGTAAGTTGCAAATAACTTTTCCCCTTATTCTACAAATAAATACTATATTTATCCAAATTTATAGAAATTCTTGACAATTTTTCAATCTTCAAAAATATCACTTCCGGTGAAGATATTTGTACCAAAATCTGAGCTCTTCCAATTTATATACAAATGTTAAATACCAAATATCAAATTTTTGGGTAATTCGTATTTGACCTGATTTTTAGCATGATTCCAATACCTTTACAGGTAAGCGGTAGGTAAAAACCATTAAGTCTACAAATCATATGAACCCTTTTCAATTTTAAAATGTTTGGCGACACATAAGGTGTATATACACAGGTAGCAACCCACAAAAAACTTCAAGCAGGTAGACTTCTCCAAAATCTCATAGAAATTCTGAGAAACCTGAGGCATTTCTTAGTATTTGTTACATAAAAGAAAAACGTTGAAGTCTCGTACCCCTCGACAACCTTCTTTCTTCCTCAAGTCAGATATTGAATATCAAACGTAACTTTCCTTCTATAGCGAGGTCTGTTTATATCAAAGTTGATTTCCTCGCGAACACCTGTGATTTGAACACTGTACCAATGTTGCTAAACATTTAATAGCACTTCGGAAGAGGGAGAGATCAATTATTACCCTCTTAAGAGCCTATTGTATGCCAATGCATTGAAAAACGAGTAATTTTTGTGAGGATCTCAATCTAATACTGTTATACGTATGATGTTGAATTTTTGTATGTAGATTAAGGAAGAATACTAAAAGTGCGGAATCTTCAAAATCTTTAATTAATGTAATTAGTTTGGCTTTAATAATTATGAAAAATACGCGAAAATTGTACAAGTTTAAATAGTATTTATGGCAATTATGTTGATAAAATTATAGTTTTATTGTTTTTCCGCCCTTTTTACATCTATGTTCTATTCATTTTATCTTGAAACTCCATGATAACTTTTATAGTTCATTCATGAGATCCTCACGAAATTCTAGTGTTTAATTTCTTTTTATCTCTAATTATTGTCGGAACAATATATAGTTTGAATTTTTCAATTCAACAATGTTTTGTCGTTACTAATGTAAAATTTCAGATTTTTATTTAAATATTATAAAATTATAAAAATTCCGAAAAATTCATAAAAATTTGCAATTTATGCAAACTTTACACGATTATATCTGATGATAGAAATTAATTTTTAAAGTTTTAAAAAGGTACATCTGTAGATCCATTCTTTCTCTATTAAATGTTTATAAAACAATAAAGTCAATAATAATTTGACAGTTTACTCGCAACGAAAACACTTTTACAGTATTTTTCAACTAGGAGGCAGCAAAGTACGAGTTTCGGGCTGGTTTCAAGCAGCCGTAGTAGTGGGAAAGAGTGGAATAGACAAAAGTTAAATCGAGAGTTACTAGGAATTCGAAAAAACCTAGACTTAAATTCAAATTTGAAATTAACATTCAAGAAGTATTGACTTTGGCGTTTCTACAGTTTACATATATTAAACTCTATAGTGTACCTATTAGAACTATTATATGACAGCAAAAAAATCATATCATTTTAGTTCTGACTTTGGCGTTTCTACAGTTTATATCTACTAAACTCTACAGTCTACCTATTCTAGTTTGTACAGTTTAAATCTACCAAACTCTATAGGTAGTTAAAAGAGAGTGTTGTCTATCAGAACAAAGCATAATAATTAATAATTATATGAGAGCAAAAAAATCATAGCATTCTAGTTCTGACTACAGTTGATATCTACTAAACTCTACAGTCTACCTATTCTAGTTTACAGTTTAAATCTACCAAACTCTTTAGCCATCTACCTGCGAGTGTTGTCTATCAGAACAAAGCATAGTAATTAATAATTATATGAGAGCACAAAAAAATCATAGCATTTTAGTACTAACTTTGACGTTTCTACAGTTTATTATTTATATCTACTAAACTCTACAGTCTACCTATTCTAGTTTACAGTTTAAATCTACCAAACTCTTTAGCCATCTACCTGCGAGTGTTGTCTATCAGAACAAAGCATAGTAATTAATAATTATATGAGAGCAAAAAAGAATCATAGCATTTTAGTACTAACTTTGGCGTTTCTACAGTTTATTATTTATATCTACTAAACTCTACAGTCTACCTATTCTAGTTTACAGTTTAAATCTACCAAACTCTATAGCCATCAACATGCGAGTGTTGTCTATGAGAACAAAACAAAGTAATAATTATAAAAGAGAAAAAAATCATAGCATTTTAGTTCTGACTACAATTTATATCTACTAAACTCTACAGTCTACCTATTCTAGTTTACAGTTTAAATCTACCAAACTCTTTAGCCATCTACCTGCGAGTGTTGTCTATCAGAACAAAGCATAGTAATTAATAATTATATGAGAGCAAAAAAGAATCATAGCATTTTAGTACTAACTTTGGCGTTTCTACAGTTTATTATTTATATCTACTAAACTCTACAGTCTACCTATTCTAGTTTACAGTTTAAATCTACCAAACTCTATAGCCATCTAGCGAGTGTTGTCTATGAGAACAAAGCATAGTAATAATTATAAAAGAGAAAAAAATCATCAACTTCAGCATCAGCATCTATAATCTGTGGATCTCTGACGGTCAGTGGAAAATTACCAGTTGTTCGGTAGCAACAGTGTAGCGTAGTGTGCGTGTAATTTGCTATGTTGGTAGCCCTGCCGTGATTAGACGTGCTCTAATTCACACACAAAACAATACGCAGGGGCTAATCAAATCACATCCAAACCAAAACTTATACATTCACTCAGATTCCAGTTACTATGAATTATTTACAGATGCTTCTTACATATCAATAGTACTTTGAACTTATGTTTTGTCATTTGTAATTCTTATACGCTTCTTGGTACCTGTGTAACTAGAAAATTGATTTTTAATAATAAGGTATCAACACTTTCACACTTTTATTATAATTTGATCGCTCGATAATTGTTTATAATAATGATAAGTAATTAATACCAAACAAACAACATTTATAACAACGAAGCTATAAAGAAAGTGCCCTAAATTATGTTAATTTCAAGGGAAAGCCTTAAACAAACAGTAGAAAGTAACATTTGGCTAACAATACTCTCTTTAAAAATTAAAGTCCAATTAAGGTATAAAGGGACATTAGAGACTTGTACATATAGCAAATCCTGCAAAATGACCCACACGGGAAATAACTGTCAGTTCATGTGGCTGGTAAATATGATTTTACAGATTGACCATAGGTGCTATTCTTTCTGGATAACTAAAGACAAGAGGTAGATTTTTTTACCTCTCGCCTCATATTCTATAAGAGAGGTATTGTAATGGGTCAAAATTTTCGAGTATGAGTTTTTGGTGGATAAGCACGTTTCAGGGTCTCTAGAATACGAATTTACTATTTTCACGATGATGTCTGTGTGTGTGTGTGTGTGTGTGTGTGTATGTGTGTATGTGTGTATGTGTGTATGTGTGTATGTGTGTATGTGTGTATGTGTGTATGTGTGTATGTGTGTATGTGTGTATGTGTGTATGTGTGTATGTGTGTATGTGTGTATGTGTGTATGTGTGTATGTGTGTATGTGTGTATGTGTGTATGTGTGTATGTGTGTATGTGTGTATGTGTGTATGTGTGTATGTGTGTATGTGTGTATGTGTGTATGTGTGTATGTGTGTATGTGTGTATGTGTGTATGTGTGTATGTGTGTATGTGTGTATGTGTGTATGTGTGTATGTGTGTATGTGTGTATGTGTGTATGTGTGTATGTGTGTATGTGTGTATGTGTGTATGTGTGTATGTGTGTATGTGTGTATGTGTGTATGTGTGTATGTGTGTATGTGTGTATGTGTGTATGTGTGTATGTGTGTATGTGTGTATGTGTGTATGTGTGTATGTGTGTATGTGTGTATGTGTGTATGTGTGTATGTGTGTATGTGTGTATGTGTGTATGTGTGTATGTGTGTATGTGTGTATGTGTGTATGTGTGTATGTGTGTATGTGTGTATGTGTGTATGTGTGTATGTGTGTATGTGTGTATGTGTGTATGTGTGTATGTGTGTATGTGTGTATGTGTGTATGTGTGTATGTGTGTATGTGTGTATGTGTGTATGTGTGTATGTGTGTATGTGTGTATGTGTGTATGTGTGTATGTGTGTATGTGTGTATGTGTGTATGTGTGTATGTGTGTATGTGTGTATGTGTGTATGTGTGTATGTGTGTATGTGTGTATGTGTGTATGTGTGTATGTGTGTATGTGTGTATGTGTGTATGTGTGTATGTGTGTATGTGTGTATGTGTGTATGTGTGTATGTGTGTATGTGTGTATGTGTGTATGTGTGTATGTGTGTATGTGTGTATGTGTGTATGTGTGTATGTGTGTATGTGTGTATGTGTGTATGTGTGTATGTGTGTATGTGTGTATGTGTGTATGTGTGTATGTGTGTATGTGTGTATGTGTGTATGTGTGTATGTGTGTATGTGTGTATGTGTGTATGTGTGTATGTGTGTATGTGTGTATGTGTGTATGTGTGTATGTGTGTATGTGTGTATGTGTGTATGTGTGTATGTGTGTATGTGTGTATGTGTGTATGTGTGTATGTGTGTATGTGTGTATGTGTGTATGTGTGTATGTGTGTATGTGTGTATGTGTGTATGTGTGTCTGTGTGTATGTGTGTATGTGTGTATGTGTGTATGTGTGTCTGTGTGTCTGTGTGTCTGTGTGTCTGTGTGTCTGTGTGTCTGTGTGTCTGTGTGTCTGTGTGTCTGTGTGTCTGTGTGTCTGTGTGTCTGTGTGTCTGTGTGTCTGTGTGTCTGTGTGTCTGTGTGTCTGTGTGTCTGTGTGTCTGTGTGTCTGTGTGTCTGTGTGTCTGTGTGTCTGTGTGTCTGTGTGTCTGTGTGTCTGTGTGTCTGTGTGTCTGTGTGTCTGTGTGTCTGTGTGTCTGTGTGTCTGTGTGTCTGTGTGTCTGTGTGTCTGTGTGTCTGTGTGTCTGTGTGTCTGTGTGTCTGTGTGTCTGTGTGTCTGTGTGTCTGTGTGTCTGTGTGTCTGTGTGTCTGTGTGTCTGTGTGTCTGTGTGTCTGTGTGTCTGTGTGTCTGTGTGTCTGTGTGTCTGTGTGTCTGTGTGTCTGTGTGTCTGTGTGTCTGTGTGTCTGTGTGTCTGTGTGTCTGTGTGTCTGTGTGTCTGTGTGTCTGTGTGTCTGTGTGTCTGTGTGTCTGTGTGTCTGTGTGTCTGTGTGTCTGTGTGTCTGTGTGTCTGTGTGTCTGTGTGTCTGTGTGTCTGTGTGTCTGTGTGTCTGTGTGTCTGTGTGTCTGTGTGTCTGTGTGTCTGTGTGTCTGTGTGTCTGTGTGTCTGTGTGTCTGTGTGTCTGTGTGTCTGTGTGTCTGTGTGTCTGTGTGTCTGTGTGTCTGTGTGTCTGTGTGTCTGTGTGTCTGTGTGTCTGTGTGTCTGTGTGTCTGTGTGTCTGTGTGTCTGTGTGTCTGTGTGTCTGTGTGTCTGTGTGTCTGTGTGTCTGTGTGTCTGTGTGTCTGTGTGTCTGTGTGTCTGTGTGTCTGTGTGTCTGTGTGTCTGTGTGTCTGTGTGTCTGTGTGTCTGTGTGTCTGTGTGTCTGTGTGTCTGTGTGTCTGTGTGTCTGTGTGTCTGTGTGTCTGTGTGTCTGTGTGTCTGTGTGTCTGTGTGTCTGTGTGTCTGTGTGTCTGTGTGTGTGTGTGTGTGTGTGTGTGTGTGTGTGTGTGTGTGTGTGTGTGTGTGTGTGTGTGTGTGTGTGTGTGTGTGTGTGTGTGTGTGTGTGTGTGTGTGTGTGTGTGTGTGTGTGTGTGTGTGTGTGTATGTATGGACGTATGGACTGACGATTTTTCGTCCACGATAACTTAAAAAGTATCAAACCGTTTATAACCAAATTTCATATTTAAGGTGTTAATAAGTATCTTAACACCGGATAAGATTTTGGTAGAAATCCGCAAGCCGGAAGTAGTACTTTTAGAAGTTTGGAAAAGTTTTCCTTAAATATATTGGTACATTATTTATTTATGACAATTTTTGCAATTAAAAATAAAAGAAATTGTGATTATCTATGTGTACAATTAATTATAAATACAAATTGCTGAATCTGGAAGTATTTAACAATAAAATAAAGTACAATTAATATTCTATCTTGTTGTCCATGATATTAAATTTGTTTCTACATAAAATTAGAATGATTATGACAGTGACAGTACAGTTGACATCTTTTGCTTGCATCTTGGTTTACATATTACATGAAGATGAAACTATTAAAATGTAAGTAAAACTATTTATTAGATTCGTAAAGCAGAATTAGGCGTGTGATGGCCACATCAGATTTTTTGCTTAAGACCTCAGGAATAATTTGTTAAAATTAAATAAGAAAATTTTCGAATTGACACCAAATAGAAGATGAAACCCAATCGCTTGTTAATGAAACACAACACCTTGGTGTAGTTTTCTGCTGATACATCGAAATGAACCTCTCTGTGTGTGTGTTTGTGTGAGTGTGGAAGCCATTGTTGATTTGTGATTGATGTTGTACAGTTCTCCACGCCTACGACTAACTTAACTAAGCCAGAGTGCAAGAGCTCGAGGCAACGCAAGAGCACAAGAAGTCGAGGAGCGCGGAGCAGATGAAGAGTTGCAGGACTGGTTTGTTCAGCGGGTAACACGGGAGTGAGATGCTGTACAAACCGGTTCTGAGATCTGACGACCAACAAGTACACGACACCGGCTCAGCTGAGCAACCTGTGAGGGTGACACACCCAATGGTTCTATGTTTTGTAGTTAGTTTTGTTAGTTTTGTTTTTGTAAAGGATTTAATTTTAGCGTCATTCAGCAAAATAACTTAGGCAGTGTCAAACGTCAATGTCAAAGTTCGACGGCTGTAAATGACAAAGAGGCAGTGTCAATTTCAAAGTGACAGCTGGCAATATCAAAGTGACGTTTAAAATTCAAGTTTTTAATGGAATTTATTACAAATGTTTACAATCATCAATAATTCAAGAACTAATTTAAAGAAAATTAATTCATGTTGGTACCACTGATTGTATAAAGCTCAATTTATCGTGCTTACAGACAGACCGACAGATCGACTTTTTTAAATGTTTTTACCTCTCGCCTCATATTCTATAAGAGAAGTATTTTCGAGTGTGAGTTTTTGGCATTAAGCGCGTTTTAGGGTCTCTAGAATACGAATTAAGGTGGATTTATAACTGCGCACAGCGCACAGAACATAATTTAGCACAACACAGCACAGCACAGCGCACAGCATTTTCTTCACGGGGGTTTTATAAATTACACAGAAACACAGATTTATTGACGGGTTATCACAGCTGTTTTGACATTTAATTTGGAGGCTTTGTGTATTTTTATTGTGTTTTACAAATATTTCTTTAAAATAATGGACAACAAAATAATATAAAACCGTGTTTGACCAAAAAATAACCTTGACAGGAGACTTTGACATAAATAATAAATGAATAAATAGAAAATAAATAATTCGTGTGCTGTGAAAAATTATTTTCTATGCGCTGTGCGTCTTATAAATGGATGCACTAATTTCCATATGACCAATTCATATGATATGCTGTGCTAAATTATTTTCTATGCGCTGTGCGTGTTATAAATCCACCTTTACACATTTTTGAGATGATGTCTGTGTGTGTGTGCGTTCGTTTGTATGTTACAATTTTTTCGGAAACGATAACTCCAAAAATATGAATCATTTAAATATCAAATTTTATATCAAAGGTTTAAGGTTAAATGTTACCCCTGCGCGCGCATTTCAAAATAGACGAAAGACGTATTTATGTCTATTTATTTTTTTATTAAAATTGTGCAATGTTTACAAGTATTCTTTGAATGCATAGTCAATAAGAAATCATTACTTAATGTAAATTAAAATATTTTATAACGATTTGTGTTAATTTACCCATCTAAAAAAGCATTTCATATCTTATTTTTTAAATAACTCCAATGCTAGATGTAAGTTAATGTTCTTATTTATAGAGAACATTTCTAGTAATATGATTTACAATATATATAAAAATGATTAAAAATAAATCTCAAGAACAATATTTAAAATACAAAAAACCTACTTTTTTCATACATTTATTTTTTTTCCTGCTATACCAGATGTAAGATATTGATCATATTTAAATATGTTGTGTAGCTTAGTACTGTACATAAGATAGTAAATCGTAATTTCAAAAGGAATTTCAGGCTCCTATAGAAAAACCATAAAATATGATATTTTATTTTTTTTCTCAATAGTTTTAGATTTATTTTCCAAGATTCGGTTTGTAAACTCTACTTTACACATTTATTAATGTTTGGTAAAATTTTGAAGAAGATTTGTTACCTTATACAGGAGATATTAATATTTACAACAATTTTGGTCAATATTTTTACGGCAAATATATTCATTCAAGGAGGTGCTGTTCGATAGATGCAGCGGGAGAAAGATTAACTATTTAGTAATTATTTAAAACAACTGTTGGCACTAGTTTCGCAACTCGTAATTTCTAGTAATGGTTGGGGGGCAGGGGGATCTGTGTTACATATTGTCGCCAAATCATGTTTTCACCCGTGCCATGATTTATTCAATTTGTTATCGGAAATATACAGAAGAAAGAGAAATTATAATGTAAAAATGTATATGGCAATATAAAGTTTTTGTAGATATTGTATGTATTATGTTACGAAGATGATTATTTTTTTAGCGTATTATTTATTGTGCTTGAGGTACAATGTAATGTCGTGGATTTAAATAATATAGTCAAGTTGGGTATACAGACTTGATGACATACAATACGTATGTATGCATGTATAATTATTGCACTTGACACACATTTAACATAATATAATAACTGACTTAGCTTATTGTTTGTATGCAATAAAAACTGAACTATTATTGAAAACTATAAAATCAAAAGAGTCTAAGTGCCCAAAATTGAGTTTTTATTTTTTTTCGCCAAAAAGGTTCTAAGTGCCTTGCCTAATACCATAAAGGTTCCATGTGCCTGAAGTTTTTAAATTGAACTTTATACATACGCAAAGATTGCCTTCTTTGGATTTTTACCTTATGTGTATGTATAAGTTCTTTTTAAATGTTTAGCAGTTTAGCCCTCATTATAGGCCATTTTGTATAATGTTAACTTTATTTTATTATTATAAACATGTATTTATAAAAATTACATTTAAGCTCTACAGCGTTATTATGTCTTTGTTAATTTAAATTAAAAATAAATAATTTCCAAAAAGAAAAAGCTGTTTTCAGGGGTAATACCATAAGAAATGATAATTTTTTGAGAATTGTTTTGTCGTTTCCACGGCAAATTATTTCTAACAATTTCACGACACAAAACATCATCTGACAATTTTCCGTGATGTTTTGTGGAGTGAAATTGCAATAAGTTGCCGTGGAATAGACAACAATTCTCTCAAAAAATTATTATCTCGAATGGTATTTAGGAAGAATATTTTTCTTGTTAAAAATACTACCAAAACGACTCATATTGCTAAACATTTTTGACGTTTCATGTGACAAATTAATTTATTTTTTGTAACTAACGTAACAAAATAAAACCTAATCTACATAATTATATTGTCAGATACATCATTTTACATTTTCAATTCTATTGGTTGCATTACGTCATTTGACGTCATCATTACGCAATTTGATTGGTTAAACCATCTGTCAAAAAATATTCCTCAGAAGTTTAATTTTGGCACTTAGACCCTCCTGATTTTATACTCTTCGATTATGTACTTATTACTTATTATTATTTTTTCGCTCATTGTTATTAATTAATATTAATTTTGTTATTATTTCCAATATTTTAACAGGTATCGCCATCAAATTGACCTATCCTGTTGAACTTCAGTTGCGCGCTTAGGCATTGGGCATCCGGTTTAGAGGAAGTGAATACGATAGATACAAAGTAACATGTGTTGAGTGAGACGGCAAAACTGCTGCGCAGTACGCTATGACAATAGAAAGTGCGGTTAGTTGAAGTTTGACATTTCTTATTTTAAATTTTTTAAATGTAGGGGAAAAGTTAAATTAAATTTAATGACATTATGCAATTTGAACAATTTATTACGCAACAGGCATGAAACAAATTAATAAAATCGTAAAAAAAAATTGAAATTAAATTTTGATATTTGTACAAATCTGTCAAAATACGACCGCATCACCAGGATTGGTCTATTGACGTCACTTCCTTTTGCCACAAGCATGCGCACAGCGTACTGCGCACCAGCTTGCTGTCTCACTCAACACAATGTTACTTTGTATCTATCGCACTCACTCCTTCTGACAGGATACGTCAATTATGTTATTATATGCGCGTTTATTGAACGGTTGCTATGCGTTTGTTGATAGATTGTTTTGAAAAGTAATTACTTGTTTAACTAGTTAAAAAAATAATTGTTTTACTGTCGCGGCTAGAGTTTCATAGACGAGGCGCAGTCGAGCTTAGGCAGTAAATCTATATTTTTGCCATGTTAAACACATTATTTTTTGCAGATTGTTGCTATGCCTTCGTTGAGCGATTGCTATTTTATTGACAGGTGACACCATAATGGTTCAAAAAACGCGCATAGCAATAATTTGATGGCGCGATATCTGTCAAAATATTGATAATAATCACTAAATTAATATTAATTTGTATAACAATCAGCGAAAAAATCATATTTAACATGGTAAACAAACATATTTACTAGCCTCGGCAGTAAATGTGTAATTTTTTTGCCTGGTAAAACAAATAATTATTTCATAGTCATAATTCATAATTATGTAAGGCTAAAAGCTTTGTTATTTTTGTGATATTTTGTAGGTTTATTAGGAATTAGAGTTTCTACCAATACCATAGTACATTATGCACCAAGGGAGGAAAACTCGATTTTGCTCCCGCAGGCAGCCCGAGAATCAGTCGAGTGCTGTCAATTCACCCGAGAGAGCAAAAGCGTTCCTCCCGAAGTGCTGAAACATGCTTGTTTAGAGGAAGCAAAAACAAGCAAGTTTCAGTTCATTTTGCGTGCACATATTACAAAAATCCGATGTGGCCAACACATGACCTCTCGCTCTCGCCATATACTCTACTATTTTACTAAGTGTGTATGAAGGTACTTACTCACAAATATACCATTGTAGAAGGGAATTCGAGAATTGTAGTTTTTATAATATTATTAAAGTTTATAATGACCTTATAAATAATAAATGATATTTCATATTTTCCATTTCAATTATTTGCCAAAAAGTCAAAAATTGATATGACATTAACACTCAAATATTTTATTTTTTGTTTTCATAGGTAGGCAGATAAATCAAAATTGTAACAAATTTGTAGAATTTTTAACTTCTTATAATTGGAAAATGGTGCTAGATAGAAACAACGTCTTCAATACATATTGTAGACAGTAACATTTAGTATACAATGTTATTTAAAAAATTCCTATTAATTCATAAATTTTGAGGAAATTACAAAAAAAACTATTCAGATCTTCAAGAAACTATAACTTCCGGTTGCACGATCAACACCAAAATCTAATCAGATCTAATCTAGGGTGTCAGAATATTATATACAAAATTTCAAATTTTTTTACTCAGTGGTATTTGAGTTATCGTACCTCCAACATCCATCCACGCACAGATACACACACACAGACATCATCGCGAAATTATCAAAATCGAGTTCTAGGGACCTCAAAACGTGCTTATCCATTGAAAACTCATTATCGAAATTTTAGCATGATTACAATACCTCTCGTCACTCATATCTGGTAAGAGAAAAATGATATAATATAATAAATAATATAGACGGAGTAGAGCGCGCGCGAGAATGTTACGCTGGTGATGATGGAATGTATAGGGGCAGGGGCGAAGGGATTGCAAACCGATTGACCTTGCCTCTTGCGTTGCCTGCATTTTTGAATTTTTGTTATGTTTTCGTTTTGAACAGAAGCGCGCAATTTGCAGGTTATGTTAATCGTGAATGTCATGAATGCTAATAAATACTATTTTTATTCTGTGATGAATATTATATTATTGTACTCTGTTGGTGCCAGTATTTATACAAATTAAAAATAAACTGTCGTGAGACATCATAGCAACGAAAAAAGTAAACATATCATTTTTATTTCGTGTGATAATTTTGCCAAACTTTCACATTATTTTTTGGTAACAAGGGAAGCCAAAAATGCCAAATTGGAACCGTATCACACACAAGAGAAACACTTTATTGCACATACATAAATAATATATTTACAAATCAGTTGCAATATCAAAAATAATAATTTCTTTTCAACAAATACCTACACTAACGAGAAAAAGTAACGACATCGGGTTTATAACTCTAGCAGTAATTATTCTGACGAGTAAGTATGTGTGTATACAGTACATATAATTTAATGTTACTACTATAATATTAATTTTATTTTTAGTGTTCCAACATCAACATTCTCGACTACTGCATTTTCCGAGGAACCATCGTGTAGTAGTGTGTGAGTAAAAATTAAAGAATAAAACTGAGTTGAATTGCAACATTCTACATTGCCAAAATCAGATCTTGACTTACGATTTAATTTCCAACAACCCCTTGTCACAGTAGACATGACTAATAGTCATTGCAAAATATTACTCTGTACAAGAGTCATCTCCACCTCTTCTGATTGAGAAATAATACAGGTCAAATGATCCTTACATTTCATCCTTGACGGGGCATAGAATTGTTGACATCGCTCACGTCATATCTGCATCAAGGAGTTTAGAGAACCATGGAATGCAAAGTAAATCCACTGGGTTATTTGGAATTTCATAAAGAGGTATAATATACAATTACCGAACAATTAAATTTATGTATTCAGTTTGATAGTTCAATTTTTGTAGGAGGAACTTGGTTTCAATTTGTACAAATCCTGCACCAACACAAAGATAATATCAACTGGGCAGGTGAGTACTCAGTTGAAAAATAATATAGAAGCTAACAATTAACTATATTTTAGTATAATCTGAAGACCAGGGAAAACTTGCTGAAAATATTGATTTAAATTTTGAAACAAGATATTCAATATGACCAAAAGCTGCGTGTGGTTGGCAGACATTCGGACAATAATCTACACTGCTGGATCGAGAATCGTTGTGCATCCAATATTTCAAATTTGATTTCCATTGACTGCAGTTTATAATTATTATGTTGCGCGACTTCTTTAGACTCAGCGAAGAACACTGCATTTTTAAATGTTTAATTTAATAAATAAAAATTTGAATTTCTATGGTTTAGTGTTTTTATGAGCTCTTGCCAGATTTATTCACTATTATAATTGTTGCGTGGTATAGTTTTATTTCATGTTTGTTTCATGCAAAAATGAATAATAATTTATTGTTAACTGTAATATGTAATATTATTTACTATGTGCCCAATGATATAATTTTAATAAAACTGGTTGATCAAAATAATAATTTTGTAGTGTAAAATAAACCCTGCTACCAAAATTAACGGTTTGTTATTTTGTTACATTGTTAATTAGTAAATAAGAATATGTTTATAGTTTTTGGGTGAATTAAAATTTGTCTGTACTGCATGATTATAACATAATACAGCAATTTCTAATAGCGCGCGATTTTTATCCCAGGGGTTATAATTTTGTTTGGTTTGTTTCTAAGATAAAGTACGACGTTGTGGAATTTGTCTAATAGGGGGCAATCTATCATATACTTAGATAACTTCTATACCAACCCAACCCAAAGTCAAGCATTAGAAGTGACTACAGCGCTCGCCTCGGTCCAGAAACAAAACAGAGACGGGTAACATTTAACGTTAAATACGATTTTCAATAGACCAATTGTATTTTGGTATCAATTCATAAATCGGAAGTAAGACTTTTCTTATAGAGCAATATGATTTTTCTTAAATTATTTCGATAAAGAAAGCATTTATGATAATATATGTTTCATTAAATATAACAGAAAATTTTAAAAAGAATTCTGTACCATTTATAATATAAACTATACGAGTAGGACAATTTAAATCTACTTTTTGAAATTCTAGTATCTTGTTGTCCATGATATGAAAGTTTCTACACAAAATTTGAATGATTATGACAGTGACAGTACAGTAGACATCTTTTGCTTGCATCTTCATGAAACTATTAAAATGTGAGTAAAACTATTTATTAGATTAGTAGAATAAGTAGAATTAGGCTTGAGGTCATGTGCTGGCCGCAGTTGAATGTAACCGAGTGAGTTGACTGGTAACCGCACACACGGTAACTGCACTCTTGTTCATTAGTAAAGACAGCACAGCACACAACACGCTTGCATTGTGCGGCAAAAGAATAAACCAAACAGAACATGAATAACAATGAGTACGTGTTGGTAGAATACTAAGTGCTAGCGCGCCGCGCGCCTCCACCAATGTTAACTCTTCGTCTTCTCTTCAGCCGTGGTAGAGCAGCAAACGTGACCGCCGCGAGGCACAGCTGACCTCGAGAGGTATCACAGCATTGTAATCAGAGCTGGGCTAAGTACCAAGGAAAGTACTTCAAATCAAAGTATCTTTCTTCATAGTTTATATGACCGAGTATTTTCAAAATGTACTGGGAAAATCAAGTACTAGTATAGTCTGCAACAAGTGTGGAATGAAGCATATTCAGTTTGAGACGAGCCGTAGGCGAGTTTCACGGTTTCATGAGGGACTATACTTTCTCTACGACTATAAATTTAATTGCATTAAAAACATAACCTAAAACTATTAAAATAAAAATATATGTATAAAATAATATTCTACATAAAATTAATAAATCTAAACGTATTTTGAAGCTACCCACCAACCAATAACATTGAATAAAGTTAAATTATTATAATTAGCCACATTTCATAATTGAAAATGATGTAAGAATTATAACAGAGTCGTATAGAAATTAACTTAATAATTTTAACTTATTTATTGTTTATATCAAAAAGAAATAAGCGTACGAATTACGAAAGCACAAGCAACCAACGAATGACTGGCCAAGTTTAATTCAAATACTTTAAATAGATACTTCAAGTACTACAAAAGTACTTGAAGTACTAAATATATTTAAGCAAGTACCAAAAATAAATTGCTCAAGTATTTTAAATACTTCTAGTATTAACATTACGTGAAGTAATTATTTTTTACTTCAAGTACTCATAAAGTACTTGAACTACTCATATATTGAAACAAGTATCAAGTAATTATTGAAGAAGTGCAAGAACCAAATTTAAAAAGTACTTCAATTGACTTTACTTGAAGTAATGCCCAGCTCTGATAGTAATTACCTACAAATCTAAATCCTAAAACCTGTAATATCAGATGAAAACAGCCCTACAAGTAAACAAACCACAACACAACGCAAGACAAGACAAGAGAGATGGATATAATGTGCCAGATAGAGACAGACACATCTTAGATTTCCTTGCTACGATGGACAAACAAGAAAAAAACACGACTTGGGTGCAGTCAAACCATATGGGAGTGCCAACAGTACCATACTATACCAGACATACGTACTAAACTCTGTTTCTTAACTACCAAGAGTTCAGTCTCAGTCACAACACGAAATTAGTAGTTATAGTCACTTGGTAGTTAGAAGTTATAGATTAAAGCCTCATTCACAACGTTTGTGATTTGACATAAGCGTTTCACTTGTAGCGTTCACAATAACGAAATTAGCTCCACGTAATTACAGTTAGCGCAGGGATTTGCAAACTCCAAACCTGTACTTAGTATAGTAAAAAAATTTTTGGAGAGGAGTCACGTCATCAATGTTGGTCATTAGATAATGACGTCACGGAACAAGGTAATGACGTCACGGAATACTAGATTTACATAGTATACTAATTTAAATTTTAAAAATGTAATGTGTGTTGCATTATTGAATTTACATGCGATGCTTATTTTTCGATCATTTTAATTGAATTATTAGACGATTAATATTTAAATATCATTGTAAAATTTAATATATTTCCAGTTAGAACTCTATACCGTTACAGAAAAAATATGAATGTCATGTAAACGTACAACACAAAACACAATTCTTAATTCAGTAATGCCAATATGTGGTGAAAAAACAAACTACAATTATTTGAAATAAATTAAAAATTCATTAAAAACATTATGTTCGGCTTTAAAATTATTGTAAATTTAATGAAAATGCATTATTCTTATAATATGCAAAAAAGTAGTATTTATTTTAATCATTTAACATCACTAGGTCATTACTACAGTTATTTTTTATTTTGTAATGTTTTGATTACGTGACTCCTCTGCAAAAAATTTTTAACTATAGTTCATGATTTTCTGTATAAACTACCAATCAGAATCTAGAACGAGGATTAGTTTTGACGTTTGGCGTCTAAGATGACATTAATATACTTATATTTCATACAGTTATTTACAATTTTATATAAAAATTTTAAATGTTTCTTCAGCCATTTATATTATTATAAACCAAACACACAAAATGACATTTCTGTCTTCTGACGCTAATTTCAAAACTAGTTTGTTGTACTAGACTAATTACAACATTCATTTTGTAATTCGAACAACAGTAGTCAAATTTAACTGATTAACTGTAACTTCTAACTATATTTACTGACTATAACTACTAATTTCGTATTGTGAATGAATAGTACTATAATTTCTATACTTGTGATTGGCTAAAACACAGCCCAGTTTTACACGTAACATACCTAGATACCTAGCTGATTTTTTTTTCAATTTACCAAAAAAATATATAATTTTTTAAAATAAAATTAATATTCTTACATATGTTTCAACCTAACATGAATTAAAATATGTTCATATTTAGTCATTGTATTGTATTACTTTTGACAAAATATTACCAGGACAGCAAAAATAGTACTGACTATGGTGACGTCACAAATGAATCTAAAAATTCACTCATCTCTGAATCTACGCATCAGAAAACATTGAAACAAATACCTACACGCATACAATTAACCATTTAATCATTTTCTTGCACCAATTTCAAAATTTATATATTTTATGAAATAATTCCCTGAATAAAATAATAAAAGTACGTAGGTCTGAGCTAACACCGGCCGTTTTTATGTTATTTATTATACAATAAAGCGTAAGATGAACGCCTGAAGAGCATAAGATATAAACTTAAAACACTAAACAGGTTCTGCCATAAGAAGCCAGTTTATAACCAAAGAAATTATGTCAAAGTAAAGCCATTACTACTACTGTACTCATACTAACCCCTTCCCTCTACTGGGCTCTTTCTAAAAACATAACTACTTTCAAGTGTATAAGAGTTTAATTTAAACTGTACCATAATGAATATTAGCATCGGTTGTAACTGTATAGCTGTGAAAGTACAGATGTCACTATGATTTATGGATTTCTGGATTAGTTTATTTTATTTTAAACACATCTGTGCATTGGTATTAAACTTAAAAATAGTCTCAAATGTACACAAGTGTGAACCCTGTGTCGTTACATTTATTTACTTTCTATAGCAAATTAAGGTCAAACTGAACTGACATGCTTATAATCATTCAAATAATAAGTTCAAAAGGGAATAGGTTCAATAATAGAAATAAAATCTGATGTGGCTAGCACAAGACCTTCGACATACTTACTTACTACATTAACTACTACTACTCAAAAATATATTTTAGTCATTTTATTTAAACTGCAGAAATAAACGATATTTACTACTGTCACTGTCACTGTCATGTCATAATCAATTAAATTTTACGTAGTAACAAAAAATACTACATTATAAGTATATATTTTAATTATTCTTAAATGATACCAGATACAGAAAAATTTATAAAATACCTATTGTAGGTATTAATCACATAATCTTTCATTTAAAATAAAAAAATGTCTTCAATTAGTTTCAATTTATCGAAATATTTTTTAAAAAGTACTACTACTTCCTGTTTGTGGATTGAAACCATAATTATTAAGAATCGTAACAAATGTTAAACGATGATGAACTATAAGATACCGAAATACTAAATTATAAGTACTTTAATTATTATTCTTTAAAAATTGTAGAAAATTATAAAATAATTGTTTTTTCTGCGCTACAAATTGTAGTTCAAATAGGGACAGACACAAATTGTTTTAAAAATTTATATAATGGTGTAGTTTTTAAAACTACAACGTTATAAAAATTGATAAATATTGTATTTAACTATATAACAATTGTAATAATTTAGTATTTAGTTTACAAAATTTTAAAAACAATATATTGTATTAAAATTTTAAATGTGATTTTTCTCTGTGTGAGCATGTTTTTTCTGTGTATTTTTATTTTCTGATGTTGTATGTCCACCCGTTTCAAAAAGAGTATACGTGTGTTACGACATGCGTTTGTTTCTGGTGCCTACGCATTTTTACACAAAAAATAGACAAGTCTTTAGGTAGAAGAATAGTTAGATAACTTTGGAAGGTGAATACACTTTGAATATTTACTGTGATATACTAGATACATTATTCGTTGTCACTCGGGTTTAATTACCGAGATCTATAGGTGTGTCTACAGTCTGCGTCACCCTGTGACTAAACAGCTGATAAGATTTTATTTCAGCATAAATATTGTATGTTTGTAAAGATATATTTTTCGTAATAAAAATAATCTCATAAGTCCTTGAAACTTTATTTGTTTTGTATAAACATCTTTATATCCTTCCTGATTTAAACAAAAAGTCACCTGTAATGACCGCTGTGACGTCACACGGGTCAGCAGCGCTCTGATTGGCTGAACCAGAGGGCAGCGAAGGCATTATCATTTATTTATGTAAACTAATATTCTATTTTTAACTGACTTAAGTCGGATAAAACAATCGAGTAATATTTATTCACATTAAATAAATATAAACAGTATAAGTACGGTTCTGTACTAAACAAAGGAGTGGTTCAACACTTGACTTGGCAACAGTGTGCAGCAACACAGCTGCTGGCAACAGCGCAATCAGAGGTCAAACTTGTGTTCGTACTAACAATCAACCTATATTTTTATACTGCAATAATTAGTTGAATGCTATACAAAAGATGTTTATTACTTGGTTATTAATAACATTGTTCATATTTACACTGATAAGATATCGGATATTTACTTTCGTACAAAAACAAGCATAAAAAGCTTTAAGAGGACATAAATCCACTCGAAAAATAGACTATTCTCTGGAACAAATCCTGACAACATATAGTATTAATTTTTTTATACTATTATATGCATAAGAGATGAAAATAGTCCGCTAACTCCAAATTATTCATTTTTCAATGCTGGCACAATGTTTAATTGCATTAAAAAATACACCAATTTTTGACAATAAATTAAGTATATATTGATATATTACTGAGATAGCGGACTGTACACAACCTTTATTTAGAAGTATACAAAATTTCAAGCTTGTAAGTTTGTTTTTGCGGCTGTATTTTGTTCCAGAAAATTATCACTTTTGAACAAATTTTGCCTGTTTTACAGCGTAACTATCAGTGTCACAAAAGGGTGGGGTTTTAACTTGTGTTTATCTCTGACGTAAATTTCTGACCGTTTTGGCAGGAGGGGGTGGGATAAACTGAATTTAAAAAAATGAAAATTCGGGATTCATGTTAGGAATAATATCCTCTTAAAGCGCTACACTTGTGCCAAAAATATAGTTAAAAAGGATTACAAACTGAGCTCTTGTTAGTACACCTACACTGTTCATATTTTATACATAGATAGTTCAAAGATGACTCTAGAGTGCTAAGAAATTATATTTTTGTAACACTTAATGGTATTTTAGTAATAAATTAGTAAAAATACTCAATTTGGCCGATTTTTTTACTATTTTTTTCGTCATATTTGACATATTTTCTTAGCAGTCTCACGAACAATGCAAGAAATCGACTAGGTATTTAAACAAAATTAATAAAATGCAATAATAAGGCCTTAATTTGTAATATTAAATGCATAAATAAATTCGTATTTTCTCTAATTGTTTTCACAATGTATTGTATGAATTTTTCGATAAATGCTTCGTAATTACTTATGGTAAATTTAAGATTTATATTTTGAGCAATATAGCCAGAATTCTGATTCTATTGCAGCAATATTGCGTGCAACAAGAAGTCAGGTTAGAAGTTCTACAACCACCGAAGTCTGGACACCCCAGGAAGTGTGATTTTGCCAGTGGTTATCAAGAGAGGTCAAGATTAGGTCAAGATGGTGATGCAAGAAAAACACAAATACTGTAATGCGAGCACTTTTTGACCTGTGATAATTTAATCGCGAATTGCACAGCAGCACAGCCCTTTGGGTAAATCGTATCACAGATTTTAATAGAATATTCTGCGAATTTGTTTGGCGCGGTTTACTTCTTTGTTTGCCCGAATATCTTTCGAAATAAGTCACAAAAATAGGCTGTTACAATTTAATTGTTTTGAAATATGTTCTCATATTTTGTAATATTAATTTTACCTCTCGACTCATATTCTATAAGGGAGGTATTGTATTTTTAGTGTGAGTTTTTGGTGGATAAACACGTTTAGGGTCCCTAGAGTAAGAATTTAACATTTTCGACACAATAACTCAAAAATATTAAACATTAAAATTTCAAATTTTGTATTTAAGGCTATAATTCGATTCTTAATACGCCAAAATCATTTTGGTTTCAATCTACAAACCGGAAGTAGTAGTTTTTAAAAATATTTCGATAAATAACTAATTCAAGACAATTTTTTAAATTTTAAATGAAAGATTATGGGATTATTACCTACAATTGGTATTTTATAAATTTTTTTGTATCGGTATCATTTAAGAATAATTAAAGTATAAGTATATGCTTTGCTTATATTTATCTACGTAAAATTTAAATGATTATGACATGACAGTGACAGTGACAATAGTAAAATATCGTTTATATCTTCTTCTACAGTATAAATAAACTGACTAAAATATATTTGTGAGTAGTATAGTACCTATATATTAATATACCATTTGTAATAAATAAAAGAATAAAGTATGGCGGGATGTCGTGTGCTAGCAACATCATATTTTTTGTATAGATTTGTTGTTGTACAGGTACAGGTATAAAGGAAATAATTATGCTTTGTAGAAAGTTTTTAAATAAATGAGTAAACAATGAATCATGCACTAGTCACACCACTTTTATCAAATTTGTAGCTTTTCTTCTTATCTAAGTATTTAAAAATATAGCTTTGTTTCTTTCAATACAGTTCTAAACAAAATATATAAACAGCCCTACGTCAATTGGACGGATGCTAACAGAAATCTGCCAACATCTTTCAAAATACGTAATAAAAATTAATTTGTTTGTATTTTTTGAACTCTCGCCAATGAAAACAAGTAAAAGATGTCAGATCTTTACTCTGATTGGCAGATTTTCAAACATTTGCACATGCAGTAAATGCAGAACCCTGTTGCCAAATTGCAGAACAGAGTTTTACTACTTCCTCAATTATATCAGTCAAATACTCAGGTAAACACATTTATTAATCTATACTTGTTGCACGCAATATTGCTGCAATAGAATCAGTCGATTCTGCAATATTGCTCCAAATAAAAATCTTAAATTTACCATAAGTAATTACGAAGCATTATTTGATCGAAAAATTCATACAATACATTGCTGCGACAACAATTTTAATGCATTTTAATATTACAAATTATGGCCTTATTATTGCATATTTATTAATTTTGTTTAAATATTCAATTCCTTGCATTGTTCGTGAGAGTGCTAAAATAGTATATTATATATTGAGGAACTAAAGTGCATGATTTAATCCTGAGGGTGAAGTTTATTTCACGAGCCGAAGGTGAGGGAAATAATCACCTGAGGGATTAAAGATACTTTAGTCCTGTGGTATATACGCTATTTTTTGCACTTCATCCTCAAATGAATACAAAATAGTTTAAAAGAATACACATTTTACAATTTTGACAGTAAATTTTATGACAAATATTTATATTGTTACCATAGATACTCTGTAACAAATAGCACGTATTTACTTGACAACGGGAATAATTAATTCAATTTCTTGACAACGGGATTAAATATGAAAAATAATCCCTTGGGATCAAATTAAGAACCCTAAAAATAAAGACTAAAGAAGAGTTTTAGTCCAGGAAGTGCAAAAAATATTTTTGTCAACAAAATTACACATCTGACGAAAAAAATAGTAAAATATCGGCCAAATTAACTATTTTTACTAATTTATTACGAAAATACCATTAAGTATTTCAAAAATATAATTTCTTAGCACCCTAGAGCCATCTTTTAACTATCTATATATAAAATATGAACAGTGTAGGTGTACTAACAAGAGCTCAGTTTGTAATATAGCAAGCTCCCTTTTTCACTATATTTTTCATCCACATATTCGTTTTTTGTGTTTCAAAGTAGTACCCGAATAGATTGATGTATATTTTCAAAGTGTAGCTATAGTAAGTTTTCTCTTTGGTGAGACCTACTTAGCTGGTGGTTTAACTACGACCGTAGAGTGCTACAAATATAGATTATAAATTGGCAGAGCTAAAGGTTACAGGTTCAACGCCCGCCTGGGTCAATGGGGTCTTATGCACTACTAAATTCTATTCATACAAATGCAATCTTTTTACTTTTCCCTTACACTACAAAACCACGACTTCTTAAGGTATCGACATGCGCTTAAAAAATACGTAAAAGCAGTAAAATACTCACAAAGTTTTACAGATAAAGCTATTTTCAAAAATTTATTTATAGACCTAGAATAGAACTAGGTTTATGCAGAGTTACATTTTCTAATAAATCTCTTAATCGAGATAAAGCATGTAAAATATTGCTTGAAATAATATTTTTTATATGGACTACCTCGATTAATTCTTTTAACTTATAACCCACCGAATTTTTTAAATTCGTTTTTAAATAGAAGATATTTGTGTTAAAAAAATATCAAACATTGTCAAAATTTACAAAAAACCTTATCGTTTTTTGTTATTCTAAAAATTATTAAAATGCGAGTTTTACATAAATTATTACAGTCAATGGGATAACTGTTTAAAAAAATCTGACGTGGACACCACATGACTTCCTTGTACGCCTATTAAACTGTTCATACTTTTCTTAATAACTAAAATGTAGAATAATATAAAAAAATCTGACGTGGCCACCACAAGACCTCTCGCCATATACCTACTTTATTCTTTTAACTTATTATACTAGTACTACTGCTACTGCTACTATACTCAAAAATATATTTTAGTCATTTTATTTAAACTGCAGAAGAAGATATAAAGCATATTTTACTATTGTCACTGTCATGTCATAATCATTTAAATTTTACATAGTAACAAATGTTAATCGATCATGGACTACAAGATACCGAAATACTAAATACTGTACGTACGTACAGACGTCACGACGAAACTAGTCATAATGGATTCAGAAAAGTTCAAAACGGATATTTCCATCAAAATCTGAAAACCGAAATTTTTCGCGATTACAATACTTCCTTTTTACTCTGTACAAGGAAGTAAAAAATCTCTCTATACCCGTCTTCCGACTAATGTATATTATTGATTTATTTGCATTAATCAACGAATAATATGGATTATTAAATGTTGAAAATTAGCTCCAAGTTTTGCTAATTATTGATGTCACAGCAATTAATATTGATTCACTAATGAGTTATGATTCTTCATGCTAAATATAAATTTTTTATAATTCAGCCAGAATCGTTGAAATTGTGAATCTTCCGGATTTACAAGTGTAGCGCCTAAGTTCTTACTTAGCGTTTGCTGTAGGAAATTTATAGATTGTTTATGGACCTTGAAAATATTGTTATCGCTAGATATATTCATGAAGTTGTTTGAACATTAGTTTTAGAGGAATTCAGGTGATATTTCCAAGAAGTAAACACATTAATAAAAGATAAAAACCGTAAAATATAACTACTTATTACTATTTAATATGTTGCACGTCAGTGCATTACTCAACTAAATTATATACTACTTCAAGTTAAAATTTTATCAAAAATTGTACAAGATGAAAATAATTTAGCACAACATAGCATATGAATTGGCCATATGGAAATTAGTATATTCATTCATAAGACGCACAGCGCATAGAAAATAATTTAGCACAGTACACGAATTATTTATTTGTCAATTATTCATTTATTATTTTTATGCTAAGAAAATATGTCAAGAAAATTACACATCTGACGAAAAGGTAAAATTGACTATTTTTACTAATTTATTACTTAAATATCATTAAGTATTTCAAAAATATAATTTCTTAGCACTCTAGAGTCATCTTTTAACTATTTATATATAAAATATGAACAGTGTAGGTGTACTAACAAGAGCTCAGTTTGTAATATAGCAAGCTCACTTTTCACTATATTTTTGGCACAAATGTAGTGCCTTAAACAGTTGTGCCTTTTTAAATTTTGTATTTAATTTCCAATTTATGCAAACTTTACACGGTTGTGTCCTGATAGAAATTTATTTTTAAAATTTTAACACATCTGTTTCTCTATTAAATGTTTACAAACACATTACCTTGAAGTCAATAATAAACTAACAGTTTACGAAAACACTTTCAGTATTTTTCAACTAGGACTAAGAGGCGGTAAAGTACGAGTTTCGGGCTGCTTGAAAAACAAATAAAATCGAGAGTATTCTAGGAATTTGCTAAATGCTAAAAGATGGTATGGTTTACAAATAAACATGAACTTTGTGTCAATGCATTTTTAACGACTAATCTCTGACTTTTGGGTTAATTTTGTAATATTCTCATTATTTTTGCTTCCTCCGAGTTATCAAAAGTTCATAACAATGTCTAAAAATGTGCTATACATAAATTTATATTTTATTTTGCACTGATAACTCTTTATCAGTTATTTGTTTTCATTAAAAATATTTTATTTGACCTAGTTTAAAAGATAAAACAGATTTATTTTTGGATGTATAAACAGTATATTATACCTTTGTATTAAAGTAATAAGCCAAGACACGTGTTAGTGTTGTGGTTAGCTAGTAGCCTTGAAAGGGTTAAAATAATCCGTTTATTTCCCACGTGCGCTAGCTTTAATGAGGCCAAACAATCGAAATAAACTATGTTTACTTCAATTCTGCCAGAAATAAAAACTACACATTGTGTACAAAGTACTGTACTGCCCTCCTTAGGAAGAAGGTCCTATCTGCAAATTTTGAGATTTTGTAATCTGCATAAATTATTACAAATATATACCAAAATAGAATGTCCAGCTGCCCTAAGGAAAGGTAGAATTTATTATTATTAGTATTATGTTTATATAAAGCAATTTTAATAGTAAAAATCCGTATAGATGTTTCCACAAAAAATTTTATAGAAAATAATAGCTAAAACAAAATTTTTACACATAGGACCTTTTTCCTAAGGACGGCAGTGTACATCTCGGTGTCTGTCTGTCTACCATTGGTGATATCAAATTTATGTAACTTAAGTCGTTTGATATAAAAATACTTAGTCAAACAGAGATTATTTGACTAGACATTATAGATCATCGTTGTAAAGATAAGAAATTACAAGGCTACTCTGTTCATACATTGTACACGTGCTCAAATCTGAAGCATCCACCATTTTTATTTTAAAAAAATTAAAAAGATAAAGTAAATGCATCCATAGTATGTCAGGCTGCTACACTTGTAAATCCAGAAAATTAACAATTTGAACGATTCTGGCTGTATTATCAAAAATTTTAATTAAACATGAAGAATCATGACTCATTAGTGAATCAATATTAATTGCTGTGACATCAATTAACAAAACTTGGAGCTAATTTTGATCATTTAATAATCCATATTATACGTTGATTAATGCAAATAAATCGATAATATACATTAGTCGGAAAACGGGTATAGAGAGATTTTTTAAACAGTTAACCCATTAATAATTTATGTAAAACTCGTATTTAAGTAATTTTTAGAAATTATTTAACAAAATACGGCAAGGTTTTTTGTAAATTTAATTCTATAGCCATGTAAGTACATCATTGTAAAATATGAGGTCATCGATTTCAAAACCAAAGTAACAAAATAATTTATTGTAACATGCTTTGCCTTAAGTTCAAAAACTTTAGTAAAAAGTAAAAACTACGTATACACGGACATAGTAACAATTTAAAATTGAAATTATCTGAATATATCATTTGTAAAAAAACAAGTAGAATCAGACAGTTTATTGATCTGTGGAAATAAAATTCACATAGCAACAGGAATTATTATACTAGAACCCTTTATTTATTCTTAAAAATAGTTCACTTTTGCTTTCAAAGTTGAATGAACTAAAGTAAAAAGAATTTCTTATGAACGTATTTTGCAATTTTAATTTGGTTGTGTAAGGTACACGAGCTAACCCGTTGCGTGAATCTATGAATAATAAATATATTTAGGGGCTACTAAATACTTGGCAGCCACTACTAATTACTTAGTTGTACGTCACATATTTTTTTGCCGTAGAAAAGTACTGTTACTAATATACAAAAATACATTTTTATTTTGGAAATTCTATGAAATTAGTATATTATTTAACGGGCACATAATGAAGGCTATAATTCAACAGGATGGAAATTTATTATATCATTAATTATTCCACAACTTAGGACAAAATTTAAAGGGTATACGACGCTGATTATGAAACAAAAATAATTTTTATAAATTCGCAAAAAAGAATCGTATTTCAAGCAAAAAAATTTTGCCACTGGTCGGTAGTTATTTTTAATTATTTTTTTCAAATCTTCTACAATGAAAGTAGTTGTTTACATAATATCTAATACTAATAAATATTAAATTATCAAATATATTATAAAAACAGTGATACTTAAAATGTACACACGTCAAGTAAAGCTAGGTTCACATAGTTTATGTCATGTCATGTCTGTTATGTCAATATGTTGAGCACACGGTAAATTAATGAAGTGGTTCACATAGGGTATGTCTCGTATGTTTTTACCTCTCGCCTCATATTCTATAAGAGAGGTATTGTAATGGGTCAAAATTTTCGAGTATGAGTTTTTGGTGGATAAGCACGTTTCAGAGTCTCTAGAATACGAATTTAATATTTTCACGATGATGTCTGTGTGTGTGTGTGCGTATGGACGTATGGACGTATGGACGTATGTGACGATTTTTCGTCCACGATAACTTAAAAGGTATCAAACCTTTAATAACCAAATTTCATATTTAAGGTTTTAATAAGGATCTTAACACCGGATAAGTTTTTGGTAGAAATCCGCAAACCGGAAGTAGTACTTTTTGGAACTTGATATAGTTTTTCTTAAATAAATTGGTACATTATTTATTTATGACAATTTTTGCAATTAAAAATAAAAGATAATATAATTATCTATGGGTACAGTTAATTTTAAATACAATTTGCTGAATCTGGTAGTATTTAGCAATAAAATAAAGTACAACTAAGTACCAATATCTTGTTGTCCATGATATGAAATTTGTTTTTACTCAAAATTTGAATTATAATGACAGTGACATTACAGTTGACATCTTTTGCTTGCATCTTGGTTTACATTATCGTTTACATATTACATGAACATGAAACTATTAAAATGTAAGTAAAACTATTTATTAGATTAGTAGAATAAACAAAATTAAGCGAGAGGTCGTGTACTGGCCACAGCAAATTTTTTTTTTTGACATAACATAACAGTTGATTTGAACTCAACTTTCACTGCTATATGTCTATGTCTATATCTGTCTAAATTACACATTTATTATTAATATAGATAAAAACTTACCAATAAGTTAAGAATAAAGCTTGTATGGTAAAATAAAAGCTGATTATGAAGATAATAAAATAATAAAAGCAATAAAAATTAAGTACAATTTAAAATATACCATTTCCAATGTTATTAAAATGTTTCTAGTAAATTTACTAATACAAACTTATCTTATTTTCCATTAGTAAATGCCTGCGAATCCAATTTAATTTTCTCCGTAGTGATACAAAATGTCTATGTGTACTACCCTTAACTTTGCGAATTTAAAAAAATCTTTTTATTTCATGATCAGCACGTCGCGTCGTACCTACAGTAATTTTGGTCCTAAGTTGTGGAAAAACATTTCTGTTCAAATTTTTCTTCAATACTCGTAAATAAATATAATTACGTAATAGAGTATATATTTTTTTAAATTTAAAATAAGTAGCATTATTTAATATTTGGGTCACACGTTTAAAATTCTTTTCGTACAAATAAAAAACATGTTTTCAATTTGACTTCGGGTATTTTAGTCCCACGCTAAAATTATTTGCGCGCTTCCACCAAAATTCCCATTGTACTATATAAAGTAGTGCGTTCCTAGTGACTTTTCATCAAGTTCAGGGTTTTTCTGCGGTTGGTAGGCATGTCAATGCCCCCAGCAGATACCGGCTTGATGTTAGGAACAAGTGTTACTTGTGCTAGGGTAAAAATAGCTCTAAAGTTGGCAACCTACACTGTGTTAACAACGTTAAAACGTGTTTTTGGAAATCACGTTTTAAAGTTATACACACTGGAGAGAGGCTTTACCAATAGATTCACGCAATGGGCACGTTGACGTTGGTTATTTTAACTTCTTATGTGTACTTGTTAATTAAATAAATACTTAAGTAATACAAAATTTGGAATCTAATAATAACATAATAAGTTTTCGCCAAGCAGTCTGTTTGCTCGTCTAAATTTAACTATTAGTTAAACTTACGTAATTTAACAGCTGGTTTTACTAAAGATATTTATAACGTTTTGGAGATTGTAGTTCTGACAACTCGGGTTTGAATCTCGTCAGTTCAACTGTACAAAAATATTCACTTATAAAACCAGAAGTTGTATGTCGATTATTTTTCTGTTAGTATTACGAATGTTCCTTGTGCTTGGATATGAATAATAGTCGCAAGCACACGGTACATGAGTGTATATAATATTCTACCAGAAAAATAATCTACTTAACTACGACTACGAATGGTATTCAAGAGATTATTTATTGAATTAAATTCAGTTTTAAATCAAAATGCAAAAAATGCTGTTATTCATGATTTCAGAAAACAAATATTTTGATAAAATTTAAACGTAACGTCATATTATGTGTTCCATGTGTTTTTTTGGTGTTTCTTTACAAATAAAATAGTGAATTTCAAGTAAAAAATGTTTTAGAGACCTTTGAAGAAAACCCAGAGATAAATATAATATAAATGGGAAATATAGATTATAATAAAAATGTTAATTTGTAAAATAGTCACCTAAAAGTATTAGTAGTGAATTAATAGTCGATTCTATTTAAAAACTAATCGGACAAATCTGAAATTGGAATGCAAAAACTTAAAAATCTATCCTTCATTTCAGCTAAGAAAATCTTTAAGTTATATTTTGTGTATAAAGCTGTCATCTATAGAATAATGTAGTACTTCGATGTAACTATGAAATTCAAAATAAGAAGGTATAAGTAATGTTAACGGAAATGAAAATGTTCTACCTCTCATCTCAACCAATCAGATTCAATAATATCATTGCCCTATCTAACCCAACGCTATTTTCTTAGCTGAAATGAAATATAATGATATTTTCCTCGTATTTACACAGTGTAAATATGGCTCAGCGAGACACGTATGAGAAGTTGACCCACCCATACTAGCCCACCCTGTTAAAATCTATCGTAATCGTTAGTTTTACGTTAGTTGAGTTTAGTTTTGTAGAAAATTGCGTTAGTTTTGAAAGGTTATACGTATTTAAAAAAATAATATTTGGGTGGGCTAACTTTACAACTTACATCAACTAATAAATTAAAAGTTATTAATGTGTTTTCCTCGCACTTTCGAATAAAGGGTTGGGTTGTTGTGAAGTTAGTCCACTCAAATATTATTTTAAAAAAATACGTTTAAACTTTCAAAACTAACGCAATTTTCTACAAAACTAAACTTAACTAACGTAAAACTAACGATTACGATAGATTTTAACAGGGTGGGCTAGTATGGGTGGGTCAACTTCTCATACGTCAGCGAGACAACTTCAAGTTTGTCCGTTTAGTTATTAAATCAAGAAAGTATACTAGTACAAAATAATCAAGTCTACTCATTTATAGATTGGTTAATTCAATATTCTGCATTTTTATTGGTCTGTTTTGACAGCTGACAGATGATGTGAATAATCTTCACAAAACACCGTCATAAATACGTATTATGTAAAATTTAAATAAGTTTTATAATATATAACTTTGGCTTTACGTTATCTCAGTTCTTGTTTTTGTAATATTTGTTTGCCGAATCAAATCGTAGAATAAACAAGTCGCCTAGCAACATAAACACCAAAAAAACGAATCAAATTCTTAACAAACAAAACACTACGTCAGCTACTCGTTAAAAACATAAATTTATTCATCAAAATGCTATCTGCCGGTTATTTTAGCGGTGAGGTCGGAAAACGCATAAGTGTCAAAAATCTAAAAATACCTTTCAGGAACTGAAACCTGCATTAATATGATTTGGAAGAAAAACAAGAATCTCATGTTGAAAACTCGCTATATTCAGGTTTGCGTCATAGGATATTCAAAGTAATTTAACCCACTTGGCCACAGGACTCAAAATTACTCGATGCACTAGTTACATTGTACACACAGGTGCAATTTTATAAAATAACTGATCTATTTTAAATCAATCAACTACTTATGATTGATCTAAATATAGCATCAATATCATTTAAATAAAACAAATGCTCTCGCGGCGCGCGATCGTCGATTGTTTACGTCAGACAGTTGAACATTGCACTGCCACTTTTCATCCTTCGTATACAGGGTGATCCACAACTTAGGACAAAAAATTAAAGGGTATACAGGTTGGTGGAGGTGAAATGCGAACATAGGGAACATACGTGACAATCGAACTTTCATGCCAGGTATCTTGATATATTTTGTAGTAGTTATGTGAATTTGTGTGGCAAAAAGAGTAATCAATAACAGAAATAATAATAAAATCTAAAAGTGTAAACTTTCTCGTTCTGCTTGTACACATACATTATTATGCAAAGAAAATATTTTAATGAAATTAAAATTTCAATAATATGACAGGTACTTTGACATTGACAGTACTTATTCCACGTATATCAAGATGCCTAGCATGATAACTCCATTGTCATATATTTCCCTATGTTCGCATTTCACCTCCACCAACCTGTATACTGTACAACGTGCTGATCATAAAACAAAAAGAATTTTTTCAAAATTCGCAAAAAATTACATCGTATTTAAAGCAAACATTTTTTGCCACTGGTCGGTAGTTATTTTTAATAGTTTTTTCAAATCTTCTACAATAAAAGTAATTGTTTACATAATATTTAATATTAATAAATGTCAAATTATCAAATATACCATCAAAACAGTGATACTTAAAATGTACACACGTCTAGTAAACTACCCTTAACTTTGCGAATTTTAAAAAAATAATTCTTTATGATGTACAGTATACAGGGTGTCTGTTTATAAATGAACCAGCATTTATTTATTTATCTCGCTTATTTGTTGATTTAGCGTTTTTTGTCAAATACATGATTTATACAGTATCATGTGTAGTAAATGATAGCGGATGTGAATCCTTGGTACCACTTCCGGTTTTTGAGGAAGTTATAGCAACTTTTAAATTTCAAATGGAACATTGTATTTTTTATTACGAATTTGAAAAGTACATTAAATTTGCTTTGCGGTGGTATAAAAAAGTCATATGTTGTATTATTAAAATATTAAATTACGGGCACTTAAATTATGCCCTATGAACGCTGAAATAATTAAGCCTTGCCGCGAAACAAAAACAATAGTTGAAAGCAGTTACCTGTCAACATTTTGAACATCTTTTATAAAATTAAAGTTAGGTACTCTCGAAGTACTCTAACAATTTTTTTGTTCTAAGTTGTGGAACACCCTGTGACAAATGCTAACTCGATGCTCGTCATTCATTTTTCGAAATTGAAATTGAAAATAAAAATAACACAAGGTTAAAACCGAAGCCAAAAATTATATACACAAACATGTTATACTTCTTTCTAGAACATTTTGTTAATAAATGTTAGAAAATATTACAATAATCAGTAATATTTCTTGGTTAGGTGGTAAACAATATAAAATGCTAAAGTCAAGGAGAAGTATTTTCGCAAAACAAACAAGATTATAGTTTCCGTAATTATTCTATTAAATTTCTATATTTAAAAGGTCAAAAGTTTATTAGCTAATAATCTACACGTTAAATTGTGTTTATCCAAATTTTGGCACTAACAAATCCAGAAATAACTATGACAGAACTTTAAATAAGTTTCCAAAATTCAGTGCATCTTATTGCAGCTTTATTCTCTCGTGTGTTAAGGGTCATTTTCCTGTGAAGGTCTATTAAGAGCATTCTGTACAGGAAGAATGTACACGTAAAAAGCACTTTACACCTCATCGACACATGGTTGCACATTTTAACAAAAACACATTTTTATATGGTAGATAAGGGATAAAACTTCGTTCTATTAGTGCCATTTTTTCTGTTTTGTACCGACGTTTTAGTTTATAAAATAAACTACAAAAATTCACATTTTTTACCTCTAATTTGCTCGAAATCAGAAAGTTTTTTCTAAAAAATAACACTACCCCAACGTAGATTAAACTTTAAACTACATGATTCAAGTTTAAAATATCATGTTCTACGAAATATAAAGAAAAATCTGTAGGTGCTTCTAAACACCTGCAAGCGGTTGAAAGTAAGTAAACGTGCTGAAAAAAAATTTGTACTAATAAACCGAAGTTATATCCCTTATCTACCATATAAAAATTTGTTTTTGTTAAAATGTGCAACCATGTGTCGATGAGGTGTATGAGTGTAAAATGCTTTAACGTGTACATTCTTCCTGTACAGAATGCTCTTAAGCAATTTTATTTGTCAATTGCACTCAGCTTATTATAATAATTGACTGTCGACTGATTTTAGTTACATTTTAGTTGGTTGGTAACAAAGTAATTTGGTGATTTTTGCATTTAATTGTGTTTTGATATCACTGGGCACTTCCGGGCATCATTTCCGGTACTGATACGCGGTTGTTTATTTTTATAGACTGCTTGTCTTCAATGTGATAACATTGTAGGGGTACTGCAAGGTTTGTAAGATTTTGATGTAATTGTTTGCTGAGTATCTACTTCAATCTAGTAAATATTAACACTATTTTATTTGTTTTAGGTCTAGTGTAAGCTAGACTTGTGTATATAAGTAATAAGTTGGTTGAAGGTTAGCTGGTTTTATTTTATTTTTCAAATCCAGTCAGGTTCTTATTATAATTTAATACACAAACAACCATGCTACTAATGCTAGCTCTAAAACATTGCTTCAAATACTAATTTTATTTTTGTAAATTGAGAAAGAAATTAATTTTGGACTTATTGATAAAAAATTTGTAAAAATAAAAAATACGGGTCCCAAGTTTTTATCTCTTCTTCAAAAATGTTCAATAAAAATCTGATGTGGCCAACACAAGACCTCTCGCCATACTACTTTATTCTTTTTACTTATTATACAAATATATTAATATATAAGTACTACTACTCACAAATATATTTTATTTAAACTACAGAAATAATCGATATTTTACTATTGTCACTGTCATGTCATAATCATTTAAATTGTACGTAGTAACAAATGTTAAACGATCGTAGATGCCGAAATACTACATTATAAGTATATACTATAATTATTCTTAAATGATATCAGATACAGAAAATTTATAAAATATCAATTGTAGGTAATAATAACATAATATTTCATTGTCTTAAATTATTTATCTCAAAAGTACTAATTTTACTTCTACATTAATAATTTGTAGAATGTGAGGCAGCCACAACCAAGCTAGATAAATATGTAAATTTAAAATAATTATAATTCGTAAATATAAGGGTAACATTATGGATATTTGTGGCATATGGTATAACGTTAATGAATATTCTTAGTTTTAAATGAACATATGGCAACGTATTTATTTATATGGGCAAAATGACTTAACGGTTAAAATTATGAATATTCTATTATGTACAAAATAAGGGGTAACCCAACCTGTATAACAAAATGTTGTTCATGAATTTTGAAATTTTGTTGAAGTTCGTAAAATTAACAGTATAAGAATTAGGTTCCCAAAAATTTTGATATTTGGTTATTTAACATTTGTATATAAATTGGAAGAGCTCATTAGATTTTGGTACAAATATCTTCACCGGAAGCGATATTTTTTGAAGATTGAAAAATTGTCAAAAATAAATTTGGACAAATAGAATTTATTTGTAATAAGAGTAAGGGGAATAGTTATTTGCAACGTTATAAAAAAATTGTCTTTATCTGGTAGCATTAAAGAACTGCAGTAAAATTTAAAAATAAATTTATCAGATAAAACGCTGAAATCTTGTATGTTCGGTTGATTTTTGTTTGCGTAAAATATTTTAGATTTGTATTTGTATATTTTAATGGGCACCTGACTGTAAGTAAGTATACATTTATGTTTATAAGTCTAGATATGGCGGCAGGTTGTGTGTTGACCACATCAGATTTTATAACTTGAGAATTTCAACTAAATTTGATTATTGATCGCACAGTACATGTTGCTGGTAAACGCACACACATTTCGTTTCTCTATTTTGTAAAACGTATAAAAATGTCAAGTTCTTTGTGCCGTTGTCACCCTAGTGACGTAATAAACATAATGTACGATATGTAGGGTGATTTCTATGTAAATAAGGGCATAATACAACCCGGAGTCGTAAAATTTTATGTAGCGCAATCTGTCCCTTCAACAAAGCCCTAACTGTCTTTGTTTCCTTCTCTGACTCCAACATTTCTTTGTCCAAGCAACTAACACTTTGATTAAAGTGCCGGATTAACTTAACTGATAGTTAAATCTATCACAAAGAGTACGAGTTTTTATCTATCGATGGCTAGGTTTGGTTTACATTGGATCAAATTTTTGAAAATATATACATAGTGTAACAAACTTTAACCAAAAAATCTGACGTGGCCATCACACAACCTTCCGCCATATCTAGAATTTAAACAGAAATGTATACGTACAATCCGGTGCCCATTTAAAATATACAAATAAAAATCTAAAATATCCAAACACAGAAATTAGTATCACCTGAATCAAAAGATTCATTCACAGGAAAACTCTTCTGTGTTGAAGCCATCCTCCGTTCAGTTACCACATTTAATAGCTTACTTATGACTTATAGCGCTAGTATGCCTACTTGCCCTACTTGTCACCAGTCTCACATGTCAATATTTTTTAAGCAGAAACAAAAATTTGAATTTGAATCTAGCTTAAGGGTCTCGTCTCCGTAACAAAATATTGCGTGTTTAGAGGTGTAGCAGTTTCTGCTTTACTCATTGCATATTACAAATTTGAAGGAAAAACAGGTACTAGAATTTTGTGAAAGAATTAATCTAGGATTATGCCCAGTTAAAATTCTGAAAAAATCTTTGAAATCCACATACAAAATTAATGAAAAAGTGTGTTTTAAGCAATTTTTTACATGCTTTTTCTTATTATTAAGAGATTTATTACAAAATGTAACTCGGCATAATCCTAGTTGCATTCTTCGTCTGTAAATAAATTTATGAAATTTAGCTTTATCTATAAAACTTCGTGAGCATTGTAGAAATTGCTAGACTGCTTTTCCATATTTTTAGCGAGCGTTTCTATGCATTCACATAGGACAAACGCGGTGTTGAGCTACGTGGAGTCGATACCCTTAAGAGTGTCGTTTACCTAAATGACCAAAACATGCTTTACACAAGTTTGCGATTTATTTAACAACGAACAAATGTAATAATCAAAAAAAGTTTTAAATTATCTTTATCATTTTGTCTCACAAAGCATAGTCTTCGTACATCGTGAATTTTGATTATAACATTATTAGTTTATTGTGAAATAAATAACAAAGTTGAAACTTCTGTTTTGCATGTTTAGGTCTTGGGGGTTTGATAATGCAACAAGCTCTATCATTGATCGTGGGTGCGCATGCGCAGGCCTTGTGTCCTTGTCCCTGGACGATGTGAGGGTGAGAGTGAACAACACTAACCCACCTCACTGTAGAACTGTTGCTGGGCCCAACAACTAAATCATTACTCTGATAAAGTGACGAAATCTTACTTCAATCAAACTTCAACTCAAATTACAAAACTACTGATTTTACTTCTACAATTTACTTGATAAATGTTTAAATATATGAGTAGGAGTACTTTAAATATTTTATGAGTACTTTTAATTTTAATACTTGAAGTATTTAAAGTACTTGAACAATTTACTTGGTACTTGCTTAATTATTTAGTACTTTAAATACTTTTGTAGTACTTATTAAAAGTATTTGAGTTAACTTGGTCAGTCATTCGTTGGTTGTTTGTGCCTTCGTAATTCTTTTTGATATAAACAATAAACAATTTAAAATGAAAAAGTTAATTTCTGTATCCTGAGTTATGTTTTTACAACATGTGAGGATGCTCCACCCAAATGGAATAAAATTCGTGATAGATATGTAGCGGTACCTACATTTTAAATATGTTTTATTTCTATTATCAAGTAGTTATTGTATTGTACCGCCACATTGATTTTCCCTAATAAAAAACAAAAAAATATTATTCGAATTGTTATTGTAAATAACAACATAAAAAATAAAAAATAATAAATTTGTGTCATATAAATACTTAAATTATTTAACAACTAAATCTATATTGGTGACCCCGACGTGATTTGAACACGCAATTGTAATCAAAAAGCGAGACATGGGAAATCAGTTTTTCCTAGCTCAAAAGTGACCAGTTCATTTTAGACAAAATACTTTATATAAAAGTTTTAGGAAATTAAATTCTGCATCTAAATCAGTAATTACATTTTAATTAACAGGTTTATTAACCGAAATATTCATAATTTTATAAATATTGTTCATTTGTAGTTATAGACATGGAATTGAAACAAAATTATTAATGAATGCTGTTTAATAATTAAATTAATTAATATATCTGACAAAACAAATATAAATGAGTTGAGGGCTGATAACCGCACACACAGTCAATACAAACTTCGAATAAGTACATACCTACGTTGACGATAGATTCAGACCTACCCAATTATAAGTATAAGTGGCTAATCTAACTTATAATTAATGAAATTGAAATATTTCGGAAAAGCTGATTGGTTAATTTAGCACTTGTACTTATAATTGGGTAGCAAGAGATACAGTTTGAAATAATTGTTCAAAAAGAGAACAATTTTTGTCACTAAATAATAGATAACTACTTTAACACACTTTTCAATTAAATTAATGTAATTTTATTTAGATGTTCATTACATTTATTTTTAATAGAAATTATGCGAAGCCAGTAATACCCTGGACCGAGTAAAAAATAATTTTTTTGAATGTTTTGTATATTAAACTTGTATTATATTATTTTTTGTATTATTTTCTAGCTAAATGCTAACTAAATATTATTTTTAATCGTACTCGAATTAATTTGTGGGTACAAACAATAAAAAATATTTAATAACAGCAATAAGTCACCAGCAATTAAAAAATCATAAGCGAAGTTTCGTTCAGTGGAAGATTTCCATCATCTATGATTAGAAGCCACCGCCACCCCCGAATTTGATTCACCGCGACCCTGCGAAGGAAAACAAGTTCATTGTGAGTTTACCTTTACGTCTATACTCGGTCCTAACAAAGGGCTATTAAGGTGGTTGCACGGTCAATTTATAGGTCTTGCTGAACGCTCTGTATTACTTTCATAAACAAAGATTTAAATTATATATCTGAATAAATAAATTAAACACTGTTTGAATTTTGTATCAAAGAAAATTATATTTAAAATGGATCAACATGCAGTTTTCCCCATAAAATTGGTTTAAACAATAAGATTTTTTAAACAAGATTTTTTCAAAAAGCTTGAAGCTGCCCTCTTTTTGCTCTAATACCACTTTTTTGAATTTTTATGTAGGATTGTATTAAAATACACATGAAATATTCACAAAATTGGACACGCACATAAAAAAATTGAAGAAAAAACTTAAAAAACTGGCATTAGAGCAAAGAGGGAGCATCCTTAAACTTTTCAAAAATATTTTAGTTAAGGGTATCGACTCCACGTAGCTCTACACCGCGTTTGTCCTATGTTAATGCATAGAAACGCTCGCTAAAAATACGGAAAAGCAGTCTAGCAATTTCTACAATGCTTACGAAGTTTTATAGATAAAGCTAAATGTCATACATTTATTTACAGACGAAGAATGCAACTAGGATTATGCCGAGTTACATTTTCTAATAAACCTCTTAATAATAAGAAAAAGCATGTAAAAAATTGCTTAAAACACACATTTTCATTAATTTTGTATATGGATTTCAAAGATTTTTTCAGAATTCTAACTGGGCATAATCATAGATTAATTCTTTCACACTTTCACAAAAATCTAGTACCTATTTTTTCTTCAAATTTGTAATATGCAATGAGTAAAGCAGAAACTGCTACACCTCTAAACACGCAATATTTTGTTACGGAGACGAGACCCTTAATTCGAAAATGTCAATTCTTACTTGAATTTTAATGGGAAAACTAAACATACTTTTCACCATTTTAACGGCTAGAAGCCAACCACCTTAAACCCAAAGTCCAGGGTTTGAGTTCCTCGACGTGTTTAACACTTTTTCGCTAATATTTAACAGTAATAACTTTAACCCAGTTTAGACCATACAAGGACAGACGTAAGACTGGCCATGTTCAAAAGAAATTTGTGTATCTGCATGAATTTTATTTCTAAACATATTAAACGTATTGGCAAGTTAGTGATAATTATTTTTGTAAATAATTGACTTTGTTGCAGGAAATAGCAAAGCGATAATTTTGTAAATACGTTTTGTTGTTAAACATTGTAAACAGCGGAATATTTTTCAATGAAACTTGCAATTTAAACTAATATATTATACACAAAGTGACATTCATTTATGTCACATGGTTTATACTACAATATTTTATTCAATTTTGACGAAATTATTTCAATGAATTATAAATTTATTTTGACATTATCATAGTAGTCGTAATAATGACAATTAATTCATGGTTTCGAAGCAATCAATAAATTATAAATTCTTCTTTTCCAAGACTCATTGAAGATTGAATTTAGCAGCACTGCAATTTAACAGATCTCACTAGAAAGAAGAAAATTTCTTCTTTTCCAGGATTCAGAATCTTAATAGAATCTTCTAAGAATCCTCGTGCGAACAGGGCTTTGCTCAGGTCCACAATGCATTTTTTATTAAAATTTTTATAAGAAATTAAACTTAAATACGAATTTTAATTTAGACAAAAATTTTATTAGTGCTTATATCTCTTCTGTAGAAAATAAAACATTTTTTTTAAACAAAATTAATATTTTTATCTATGTTTTTCATATAATGAGTGAATTGACGGCTGATAACCGCACACACGTGAAAATAGTTGAAAAATAGTTGATTGCTGCACCCAAATTGGGTAAAAAGGTGTAAAGATTATGTTTCGAGCCAGTTTCGGACAAAGAGAAATAAAAACGCAGCTGTAAACTCAGGCAGAAGCCTATAACTCTGTTGCTATGCTAGAGCTACGGGGTAAATCGTTTTATTTTATGTTTTAATGTACAACACAGTGCATCCTTGTCGGCCTACCCGGTTGCCCCATCAGTGCGTCTCTGTCTATCTGCATCTCTGTCCGGCACATCGAGGGCTGTTCCTCGTCTCTGTCTATCTAGGGAAATGTGTCGCTATCTCTGTCCCACCACCGGGGGTTGGTATGACATAATCATAATATGAGGCACTAGGGTGAAAGTGAACGCGCCACGCGATTTTCAGCCCTGGGTAAAGGGACCGAAGGGCTGGATTCTAACAAAGGAACAAAGAGAGTTCCCGATGGAAAATTTTGGAAGTTTGTCACATATTTATTGTGGTACGCCTGCGTCGATGCGCCTTTGTTTCGGGGTGCAACAACAGAATTTTGCATAATACTAAGTTTTATACGTATTACAATACTAAACAAATAAATCTTCCCTATAGGGTACTCCACATTAACAACTATGAGCACCCAATATATCGAGGACTACCACCCACGCAATTAAAGCTGTAACTAATTATTTTGTGTGTAAACTATAGGCTTTGAAATGTTACGGTTTATAATAACATAAAAATACCTTGTTCAACTTTACAGAATACGCAACAAAGTACATGAATTATAATTCAGTCAGGTCTGATGTAAGTACTTCAAAATAAAAATATGCACCCCTTTTCAAAAGATATGTTGCAAACCAAATATAAGCTACATGCTGCCATCTATGAACAACTGCCCCAACTATTTGACAGTAAAACTAGACTTCTGTGTTACCTCAATGGCGGAAGGACTAGTCTTTTGTATTCCTCCATAGGGCTACAACTCGGTAAATTTCTAGCCCGGAATATCGTCAACTTGGTATTAGTTTCAATAGAACCCCGTTCACGTTCATTCTTTCTAACTTTTTTATAGAAATGTGCATCAGAAGATCTGAGAGGTATCTACAAAACCAATTATTACATTTCTGTTCGATGTAACAAGTAAATTAGGCGTCCACTTATTTAGTCAAATATAGTTTTGTCAAAACGTAGTTTGACCAAAAATAATTAAGCCAAACTGTATTTTAGTCAAACTGTAATTTGTTCAACTAGAATTTTGTCAAACTGTAAATATGCCAACCCGTAATATGGCCAAACTGTATTCTAGGCAAACTTGCCATTGCCATTTGACAAAAATACGGTTTGAATAAATTCCGTTTTGGATTATTATAGTTGCGTTTTGGCTAAATTACGGTTTACCTGAAAACGATTTGACAATATTAGTCGAAGTTGCGGTTTGGTCAAATTACGGAATGTGAAATTACAGTTTGTCTAGAATACAGTTTACGGGTTGGCATATTTACAGTCCAATTGAACAAATTACAGTTTGACTAAAATACAGTTTGGCTTCATTATTTTTGGTCAAGCTACACTTTGACAAAATAATATTTGTCCAAATTGTGTGCTCCCGTAAATGATAATTACTTGAGATTCAGAGCTCATTTTGTTAATTATAATATTTTCGTACATGGCTGTTGATGAGCTGGCAGGTGTAGTGGCAGTAAAAGGACAATTTAAAACAGAATATTGGTAATCAATATAGCCATCACAAGTATACAATTCTTCAACAGATCCCTGCTTCGACTGACACACCGACATCGGCTTCATTCTAGGATCAAAATAATTTTCCGAGGGATATTCGTGAACCTTGATCAGCTGATAATCAGACAAAACGATGTCTTCGCTTTCTGGTTGCTGCTTTCTGGTTACCAATTCACTTTTCTTCATTCCAATGTATCCTCTACTCCAAGAATCAGGTTTACAGACGTCAGGCTCCGAATCAGGATTCCATGAACATGTTTTATTATTAAACTCATCGCAAGGATCGTGCAAATAAAAATTTAAACAAATGATCTGTTTGAAACTCTCGTACGCACATTCTACAACGTACTTAACTTGTTCGTTTTCTAGAAACTTGCGTTGTATTTCGCACATAACACGATCCATTAGTTCTTCGCGTAATTCCAAAATGTAATTGTCATGGTCTTGTTCATTTAGAGTTTCTTTCCATTTGGATTCACAGATAAATGTAAATGTTCCAGAACGAAGACTGCTTAAAATATTTGGAAGGTTTATTGTATCTTGCTGAGAGTTTGAGTTTAAATTTATTTTCGAAGACATTTTCTATTTAAATAATGCGCGAATAACAATTGAAATTAAAAATCCCTACTACAAAATATGAACATTATTTAAACAAGTGTTTGACACTACTAAAGGGTTCGTTATTATTTTGTACTATCTTTTACATATTACTTTTTATTTATTTAACGCCTTTTTACGATCATTGAACAACCCTTGTATATTCTTAGGGTATTTATTTTCTTTCTAGTGACTAACAAAATTTGTTTTTGTTTGGTGAACGAAATTTGTTTGACATATGCAATGGGATAAAAATAAGCGAAAAACCAAATTAAATCGTTTAAGACCTCATTTATTATTTTGACGACCAAAATTAAACCGAGTCCAAAATGAATACATTAAAAGGAGTTTTTCCCGAGCCACGTAAGTAATGATTAAATCAATGATAGTTAAAAAACCATCACAGGCTAAATAAATTGATTTTTTGTAGCTTCAACATCAGTACCAAGACGAAACTTCATTCGAGAAAACATGTTGCACATCAAGAAAATGCAGGGTTTTATAGTAAACGATGCAGGTGACCACATTTCATACAGAAAAGCCAGCAAACAGCTTGAGAATGACGCGACACAGAAAACCATGAAGCTCATACGAACCACCAAGAAACAACTTCAAAACCTGTCACAACTATCAAACATGGACCGAGATAAAGATAGAGCCGATAGACCATCCACAGCTGCGAAGAACAGGAGAAATTACAACATTGATATAAACAAATCAGCAGTGGAATCGTACAAAGACCTAGAACGGCGCAAGTTTAAAGAGATTGGTGTGCAAACAGACAAGACAGTGTACGACACAGCGAGCGTCCGCTACGTAGCGACTTCGCCCCACAGGTCCCCAACCTCGGAGATCAAAGTGATCAAGTCTCCACGATCGCCGCCACCGCGTAACCAGGGCGACGGAGACTTCAAAAGCAGGCGACGGGTAGACTCCGGGTCAGTCGTAGAGTACGAGAAGAAAGACTATGTGAAAGAAAACGCGCAAATTAGACCAATATGCAAGATCAACTCCTACTTAGACCCCATGAAGCCTCCGTCCACGTACCAGAAGGGCGTAGTGCCGAAGTACCTGCGCGAGCGCAAAGAGGAACTGTACAAGACGAACCAGAGTCAAGGCGGCGATGAGATGTGTCCCGACGGTCATGTGGTGCTTCCGGAAAACGAACGAAAAGAAACGCTCCGCATGTTGCGTCTCAGTTACTCCGAACTTGTGTGCGAGTTAAATCAACTTCCGGTTAGATCTGACACTCTTAAAATTAGAAATCGAAAAATTGAGATTGAAAATCAGTTAAAGAAACTAGACGAGGGGATCAGGGTATTTACTAGGCCCAAAGTTTATGTAAAAATTGGAGCTTAGCCACAGTAGGTACTAATAATAATCTTGTTTAATAAAGTTATTTATTTATTTATTTATAACATGTATAAAAACATCAGAAATAAAAGTAACTTGATCCGTTCTAAAATGCTGTTCTTCATTTCTGTACCAATCTTTGACTTGAAACTCAGGAAAGAAGATTCCTATTTCTCTTTCAGCAGATTGTGGGGAATCTGAGCCATGCGAAGCATTTCTAGTGTCCGACAGTCCGTACAACCCCCTAATTGAATCAGGTTCTGAATATTGAGCCCTAAATACTTTAGTTGGGCCCATAAGTGCCCTCCAATCTTTTATGGCATTTTCCTTACATAGAATATAAAACTCAGACGGTCCACTGTAACAAATCCATTGTTTATACCCATTCTAGGGCGTGAAACTAACATTACCTTGTCATAAATGTAACTAAACGATTATAAAAGAACTTTTTTTCATGTTCTTCGTAGAATTTTTGTGCATCTTTTAATGTCAAACATTGTTGTTTGGAACGAATTATTTTAAAATCATTACTTAATATTTTGTTCCTTATATTTTGTAATGCATGGGGTTGCTTTATAATATGGGGTTTAATTATTGCTAAAGTTAGTTCTAGAGTTTTATTTATGCACATTTTTAAACGAGATACCTAACCTTAAAAATTAGCGTAGATGTTTTTTTCTAATAAAGTCAATTTAAATAGCGACATATTATAATAAATTATGATAATACTTGTATATTAATACTTATTTAATAAATTTCTAGTTAAACGTGACAATATCAGATTAAAGTTAAGTTAATAAACGTCAAAATATTTTTATCACACACCCCAAATTTAATTTAAAGGGTGCAAATAATTAAATAAATATTATTCAGTTCATTTTATTAATAAAATAACATACAATTATTACAAATTTACAAATAATATTATAATCTATCACTTTTTGACCGTGACACTGATTCCAGTGTCCATCAAACTGTTTAGAAAGTAGCCACCAATATCTAGAGATCCCAAAACTAAAGATTCACTAATAAAAACATAAAGATACAGCCATGTTATCAATGTTTGTGGGCGCCCCAGATATTAGTCCACTCGGAGACTAGAATCTGAGATTTGGAGGAGTGATGTTTTTTCTCTACGGTTGCAGGAAGTCCATTCTGACTTCCTGCAACAGAAGGGACGCTTGCTCCATCTGTGATCTTCTTGAAATTATGAACCGAATATCTGTTATAGAGGCCCCAGATGCTGTTCATTAATTTGCTGTTATATTTCAAAGGAGATAACTCCAGATCTGTTGAAAATAATCAATATTTTAATTGTAGTTCAACGACTAGTTCATACTACTACTAACATTTTCCGTTGTAAAACATCTTTTCTTGATCTTGATCAAATGACTGTTGCCTTTTTGCAATTTTCATTTCTCTATCCCTGACTTTACAAGCTGCAAACGCGCCTTGAGGTACTGCAGGCATATTTTTAATCAGTTTATTCAAATCGCAATCTAAAAATACAGTTTTATTTACTAGTTAATAAGTGTTCTTATTTGACTTAATTAGGATGTTAGTTGATTAATGAATGTTATTTAATATTTTTATTGAAGGTTTATGATAAGTTTTGCAGAGGTCTGTGAGGTCAATTTTTTGACCCTGATTGCTGCAAATTTAACAGAAATAAACAACAAGAAAGATAAAGAGATTTGTTGGCATGGAAACATTTCATACTAATAAATACTCCCTAATTTCAAGCTGACATCTATTGAATATTTCAATGTATAAATACTTACTAAAACAAAATTCAAATAGAATTTCAGCTACAACAGCTAAATTCAGTGTAATCGCCTCCAGAAGGCGTGCAGCACCACCGATATCTCTTGAAATCAAACTCATACGAATGTGTTTATCAAAAACCAGAAACTTTCTTCAAGAAAGCGACCAAAGATCCACAGAAATCTTTAAAAGAGTTCAACAAAGTACGTCAAAAGCGCTCAGAGTCCAAATCTGAACTGAGAAACTGCTCTAAATAAAATACAAAAGTCCGATAAGAAAGTAGAGCGATAAAATTAAGAATATCCTGTAGACTAACGTTTGAAGAAGACAGTGGACTGCTAATTGTAACAGAGAAGGATGGAGATAGTAACTTATGGCTTATAAGAGGGCACAGGTCATTTGAGATAAGAGATATAATAATCATTTCAAATGTTAACATTCATGGTCTTTTAACATCTTGATCGACTTATTTCAATACTAAGGGGTGCTTCTTTCTAGTGAGAATTACTTGTTAAATTGCGGTGCTGGTAAATTGAATCAATGCGTCTTGGAAAAGAAGAATTTATAATTTATTGATTGCTTCAAAATCAATGAATTAATTTTATAGTTAAAAGGATGTATTATAATTTATGTGAATATATTTTTTTTTACTTTGATAAATAATACTGTAGTCTAAATATACATTTGTGTAAAAAATGATAACAAATTAAATACATCCTATTCAGAATATTTTTAATTTTCGTGCCAGGGCCGTAATACAAGTAAATATACAGTACAATAATTATTTACTTGTTAAGTACTCTCCTAAATACAGACCTTATTCAGTAAAAGAGCCAATACACTCCTGTCAACGTTATGTCAAACTTTCCAATATTCCAATGAAAGTATTCTACAATTTCTAGTTACAATATTTAACCTTATTATTCCATTTAGAAGAAATATTAGTTTGTTATAATAAATTCGTATTTTTTAAATTTTTATCAAGTTGGACAGAGTAGGTCAAACAGAAACAATTGCAATCGCAATCCATATTACCGACAGCGACAACGTTATTTTTATCGAACTGTATGAGCAAAATTTTGTAATATTTGGATGTCCTCGAAATAAGATTAAAAATGAGTGCATTGTTAAAAATCTCTGGCGTTTTAAGTAAAAACCTGGCTAGGTCTAAGGTATTTATTGCTAATTGTATTATTTTTTGTTTATTTTTCCATCACATATTTTGAAATTACGTAATGACTGTTCCGTAATTAAATGCTAACTATTAAATGTAACAAGTGTAATGTGTAAACTAATTATTAGTCAGTATTACATAATTTGACTAACATTTTCAGGCGGTGAGTACAAAATTTTCTCTGAAAATCATCTGTCAACGATAAACGATTTGGTTAATGATGTTCAATATGTCTAATAGGTTTCAGCATGTCACCGGTTAATACACATCACAAGTCAAGAGACGGCGACTCGCGCGAAGGCGAGCACCGACATGGGCAAGGCGTACCCAGTGATCGACCACACGTTTGACGCCGTGGTGGTGGGGGCCGGGGGCTCAGGCCTACGCGCAGCCTTCGGCCTCGTGGCCGCGGGCTTCAAGACCGCCGTCATCACTAAGCTGTTCCCCACCAGGTCGCACACGGTGGCCGCGCAGGGCGGCGTCAACGCGGCGCTCAGCAACATGGAGGAGGACAGCTGGAAGTACCACATGTACGACACGGTCAAAGGTAGGGCTCCACTTAGAGCCTCCACTGGGCTACATTGTTGTTGTGGCAGGGTCTGACTGGCTGGGCGACCAGGACGCCATCCACTACATGACCAAAGTGGCGGTTGAATGCGTCATCGAGTTGGAGAACTACGGCATGCCTTTCTCTAGGACGAAGGATGGCAAGATCTACCAGCGGGCCTTCGGCGGCCTGACCCTCAAGTACGGCAAGGGCGGCATGGCGCACCGCTGCTGTTGTGTGGCAGACAGAACTGGTACAAAACTCATCTCATCTCAAACCATCATAACTATCATTCAATATGCTTTTAGGTCACAGTTTATTGCACACATTATATGGCGAGTCCTTGAAGTATGATTGTAATTATTTTGTTGAGTATTTCGCATTGGATTTATTGATGGACAACGGTGTTTGCAAGGGCGTGATTGCTTTATGTTTAGAAGATGGAACAATCCACAGATTTTTAGCCAAAAGTACAGTAAGTATTGCCTACGTGTTTTGATTACACTTGAAACTTGTAAATCGTGTGTTGATGTGATTCAGGTTCTAGCGGCAGGTGGTTATGGTCGCGCGTACTTCTCGTGTACAAGTGCGCACACATGCACGGGAGATGGTACGGCGCTTGTAACGCGCGCCGGACTACAGAACCAGGACCTGGAGTTTATACAGTTCCACCCGACGGGGATCTACGGCGCCGGCTGCCTGATCACCGAGGGCTGCCGCGGCGAGGGCGGCTTCCTCATCAACAGCAAGGGCGAGCGCTTCATGGAGCGCTACGCCCCGGTGGCCAAGGACCTGGCGTCGCGTGACGTGGTGTCGCGAGCCATCACCGTGGAGGTGAACGAGGGCCGGGGCTGCGGGCCGGAGAAGGACCACGCGCTGCTGCAGCTGTCGCACCTGCCGGCCGAGCAGCTGGCGCTCAAGCTGCCCGGCATCAGCGAGACAGCGCGCGTCTTCAGCGGCGTGGACGTGACGCGCGAGCCCATCCCCGTGCTGCCCACCGTGCACTACAACATGGGCGGCACGCCCACCAACTACAAGGGCCAGGTGATCCAGCACCAGGACGGCGCCGACTGCATCGTGCCCGGGCTGTACTCGTGCGGCGAGAACGCCTCCAGCTCGGTGCACGGCGCTAACCGCCTGGGCGCCAACTCCCTCCTCGACATCATCGTCTTCGGCCGTGCGTGCGCGCTCACCATCGCCGAGGAGAACAAGCCGGGCGAGCGGCTGGAGCCCGGGCCTGCAGACATGGGCGGCGCCTCGCTCTGCAACCTCGACTTCCTGCGCTACGCCAACGGCAAGCATCCCACCGCCCAGCTGCGCCTGGAGATGCAGAAGACGATGCAGAAGCACGCGGCCGTGTTCCGCACGGAGAAGGTGATGCAGGAGGGCTGCAAGCTCATCACCGCCATCTACGGCAAGCTGTGCGACATCAAGCTCCGCGACCGGGGCCTGGTGTGGAACACGGACCTCGTCGAGTCGCTTGAACTACAGAACTTGATGCTCAACGCACTGCAGGCTATATACGCTGCAGAGAATCGTAAAGAGAGTCGAGGTAATGTTGTCATGTGACTATAGTGACTAGTGTGTGTTGATGTTGATGTTTGTTTGTCTATGTTAGGAGCGCACGCTAGAGACGACTACAAGCTGCGTGTGGATGAGTTCGACTACGCCAAGCCGCTGGAGGGTCAGCAGGAGGTGCCGTATGAGAAGCACTGGCGCAAGCACACGCTCACCACTGTGGATCTAGAGTGCGGTGACGTGGACATCACGTACCGGCCGGTGATCAACGCGACACTCGATGACAAGGAAATGCAGACTGTTCCGCCAGTCATCCGCGTCTACTAAAACATGTTTTATTTTATAAACATGGTGTTTCATAACTTCGTGTACATACCATTCACGTATAAAGTTATGAAACACCCTGTAGAAGTGATTATGAAGTATTATAATTACGCTATTTAAATTTGGTTCCTTTTCATTTCTCTCATAGTTATTTATGTTATTTATATATGATTTCTGTTATGCATCTCAGTTTTAATAAATAACTCTATTGCACAACGCCAAAAATGATTTAGGAACATATTTATGTGCTCTTGTAATTTACTATGTACGTACGAAAATATGTAGGCGAGGTGGTATTTAATAAATAAGTTTATTTTTAATTTAATTAATTCATTAGTGGCGTAGTCAAATATTTTCAAGTGTAAAAGACAACAGTATGTTAACAAATTATTTATTTCTTTTGATACATGTTCAAATAAGAAAAATCAAAACCACTCTTAAAGAAAGTCAGTCTTAGTTAGTTAAGGCTCAAAGTGGAATGGTAAGCATCAGTGTGCATTTATATAAAATACAACAACAAAATATTAATAGGTCACACTGTTTAATAACTGTAAATAGTATACATAAAAATACGTAAAAAATTAATTATTATTAATTCGTTGTTACAAAAATACAACTATTTTTGGACCGCACATTAAATTAATCACAATATTAATCGTTTGATGCCGCATTCAACACAGAATTTGGCCGACTCGACGGGGAATTTGAATCCACATTCGTGACAGAACTTGGACAGCTTCTTCAGCGGTGTGTTCGCCATTGTTTCAGAGCCGCTGGAACTCGGAGAGCGCTCTAGGCTGACGCCTCGTTTGGGGAGCTTCGATTGCAATTTAGGGGATTTTCTGTTCAAACTATGACACTTATTAAATTTAATTAAACATGTCAAGATATTCGTTACCTTCCGTAAGCTGAATCCCCGCTGAATTTAATCTTTTTATCGACAACTTCAACGCGATTTGCAGCAATGCGAATTTCCTCGTTACTCGAATCGTTTTCTATATCAAAGTTGGGTTTCATAGCTCTCATGTCTCGTTTATATTCTTCTTCGAATTTTTTGTACTCGTCGTACAACTCGTGCGTTTCGGGGAATAGTTCTTCTGAACTTTTGGGAGACAGGGATATTTGTGTTGGGACATTGGCAACGCGTTTATTTTCTTTAACATGCAAGTAGTCGTTGATATCTTGTTTGCATTTCATAGAGCGCGCTTTAGTGATTGGGTTCGACAGGGAAACAGATCTCTTAAGAGGCGTCAAATTTTTTTTATCCGCTTTTGGTTCAACACTTCGTCCAAAACTAGAATTTAAACTCAATGTACTTTTTTGTTTAGTAGTTTTTTTGGTGATTTTTTCTGTTTTATTTGTTTGCAAAAATGTTTTTAACGTGGGGAAACTATCGTCATCATCAAAAGATGAAATAAGTTCTTCGAACTCAAGATCTGTTAAATTCTGTTCGTTTTTTAATTTTTTCGGATCTAATAACGAAATATTTTTGTCGTATTGTTGAGAATAATGGTCCACGTCATTTTGAGGGCTTATTGGTGAACAATTATCGTTTAATAATTTAGGTGGAATATCTAGATTATCAATTTCGTTAATTAAACGCGGGTCAATTGTAATTGGATCATCAGAAAATTTTCTATGAGTCAAAATAGCGTTCAAATTTAAACTGTCATTATTATTAGCTTTATTTAATTTTTTATTTTTATCAAAATTGTCGTTAATAAAATTTTCAATCAATTCAAAGTTATCTTTATCTTCGAAAGCTTTTGGGGGCTCGATAAGGGAGCCTCTTTTTTGGGAAGATTTAACAGGAGTGTTTTTGGTTTTAGTGGAACAATTAATGGAAGAAGGTTTTTTGTGTGCATCATCACAGTTTAACAATTCCTGGAGTTGTTTTTCTGCTATGACAAACGGGTTGTAATCATCTTTGTTTGTTGTGCTAAAATGTAATTATGATTATTGTAATTATTGTTAGTGTTTAAAGCAAATAAAAAGCAATGCTACTAGGTAAGGATAAGGATACCTTGATTCATTTTTAATTATGGGGGGTAAGAAGCTTCCGGTTTCAAGTCTGGCGTGGTCTGCATCCGGTCTGCAGGATGTACATTTCGGTTCATGCAAATATGATTTTTGTATAATTAAAGGACATTTTATTTCTTCCTTTTCCCAAAATCTATCGATGACTTGTTTTTTCTCCGGATTTGGTATTAACGGTAATTTTAATAATTTAGCTTTCTCAAGTTTTCTATCTCGCATTTTATTTCGTTTATATTTTTTTTTAATTTTAGCGACTTTAACTGAAACTGTACTCGTAACAAGTGGAAATTCACATTTTTCCGGTTTGATTGAGCCAGTTAAATGTCCATCTTCGTTAATAAAAACCACATTAACTGATTTAATATCATTTTGACTTAACAATTGATTTATGATCTGTTGGGAATTTTCTCCCTGTATAACCATTTCTTTGGAATTTTCGCGAAATAATTTTAAATCAGGAGATATTTTATTTTTTGATTGTTCTGATTCAGTTGCGATTACTTCAAGTTGTATTTGGCATTTAGAAGAAAATTTTTGGAAAAATTCTTGCAAATCTTTCAAGTTGCAGTTTGTATTATTGTTATTATTGATAGGTGGAGTGGCAATTTTTGGGGAAATAACATGTAGGGAAGATTCAGATTTATGTGGGGAGCAGTAATATTCGTCTATCAAATCGTAAGATTCCGAAATGATTTTGAGTTTTTCCGAAACTTCTTTTTCGATCTCAATCATGTTCTCTTCCATTTTGATGAGTTTTTCTTCGGGTAATGTTTCGGGTAATTCGATTTCGGTTTCGGTTTCAGGGAATGTAATGATTTCTTCTTCTAATTTTAATTTTTCGAAACTAGTATCGGATTTTAAGTTAGTTATATCTATAATTGAAGACGTTTCGTATAAGAAATTATTTTCTTCACTTCGATATATTAACGAACCTGCAGTAAAATCGCGGAAATGGTTTTTTTCCAGAGGCGTACTAGTAAATTTCGACTCTAATCCATGAGTAAACAGTTCTGAGTTCGTCTCAGATTTGCTTTTAGCCGAAGTTATGATATTTTTTGACGCATCCCAAGTATTATCCGGTTTGTAAAATAAATTCGTGCAATCTTTCCTTGCAGTATTTAAATTGAGCGTGCTTTCCGCCTCGTATAAACTGTCCGTATCGAAATTATGGAAGTCAACCGACGGTTCTTTGATCATTTTGATTTTCCTGTCTTCGTTTTGAACTGTCAAATTTTTAGTGTCAATACTTTTCGGCGATTTATCATATTTAGCGATTTTCCGCTTTTTGCTTTTAACTTTAGTGTCATTCCATGTGACAAGGTTTTCGGAATTGGTGAGATTTACTTGTGAAACAGTCATACCAACTACGTTAATGTCACTGTTGTTGACTTTTGGGGGAGCGCGCGACTTGATTTTTAACACAAAGCTGGAATATGAGAATGAGGAAAATTAGGACGTGATTGGGAAATGCAAGCGAACACAATAAGGAGAATGGAATTAAAATTAATTTCAATTTTCCTCATTCCCTTCTCCCTAATGTGTGGGAAACACTACGCCACTGGACTCATAAAGCCTATTTACACTTGGGCACAATTTACTATTACATTTCAAAGTCATCATTAAAACAATATTAGAATACAGGCTGGTTCACAACTCTTATTTATGTCATGGTTTATACTACATTAGGGGCATTACTAGAGCATTAAGAAAAAGAAATGTCGTCCTCAGATGAGCAGAAACATCATTATGATGCCATAAAGCCCTGTTCGCACGAGAATTCTTTGAAGATTCTACCAAGATTCTGAATCCTGGAAAAGAAGAAGTTTTCTTCTTTCTAGTCATTACATGGTTTTGAAGCAATCAATAAATTATAAGTTCTTCTTTTTCAAGACTCATTGAAGATTTAATTTAGCGACACCGCAATTTAACAAGTAATTCTCACTAGAAAGAAGAAAACTTGTCATTTTCCAGGATTCAGAATCTTGGTAGAATCATCGTGCAAACATGACATAAATAACTATTATGGCACATAATGCTTAACTCACTTATCACGAAACTTAAATAATTTTTTACATACTCAAATTTAGTTAATCAAACAGTTTTCGGTTACTATTTCAAATTTACTATTCTTGCCATTACACATTTAATAATGAAAATTTAAATTTATTCTATTCGTAGTTAATCAGATATCCATTATACAATCAACAATCTAGTGCTTCTTGCGAAAACTGTCCTTAAATTTACGAATTTAAAAAAATATATATTTTTGTTCCTTGATCAGTAGTATTATAATGCTCGAAGTTGTGAATCAGTTTGTATCTTATAGTCCGGGAGCTGGAGTCAAATTTTCATGGGTGATTGTAGCAAAACTTTTCTTATATGTAGGTGGTATATTTTGTTGGTTTAACCACTTAAACATATGTTAGCTGGCACGATCGTGTTACCTGCAGATTTAAGAGGCTGCGAAACTTGAAAATTTTCAAGTGAAATCAGCAAATCTCAAATTTTGTATAATAATTTACCAATTATATTTAACAAAAAAATATGTTAGCTGGACAGGGCAGGTGGATATCCTTGTTAGCTGTACAGGTGAACAGTGACAGTGTCAAAATAGTGACACATCGTTTTCATGTAAACTGTAGAAGAAGATATAAACGATGTGTCACTATTTTGACACTGTCACTGTTCACCTGCACAGCTAACAAGGATATCCACTTGCCCTGTCCAGCTAACATATTTTTTTGATAAATATAATTGGTAAATTATCATTATAATTGTAGTATTATAATTTTGACAGTGTCAAAATAGTGACACATCGTTTTCATGTAAACTGTAGAAGAAGATATAAACGATGTGTCAATATTTTGACACTGTCACTGTTCACCTGGGCAGCTAACAAGGTTTTCTACCCGCCCTGTCCAGCTAACATATTTTTTTGTTAAATATAATTGGTAAATTATCATTATACAAAATTTTAGCTTGAAAATCTTCCACAGCCTCTTAAAATATTGAGGCACGCTTTCGGACCAGCTAACACTGCACTTCTTAATTAGTTATTACAGAACTAATCAACTTTGGTGAAATTTGACGCCAGCTCGGAGACTATTAGTGTAGACACATCCAGAGTGGGATAAATTCTACCCAAGTATAAATAGAAAGCAATACTGCGCTTGGTTGTGCCTTGTACCTTCTCTGTTTTTCAGTTTTGTCAACCTTGTTTTCGATGTGCTGCTGCGACTCTCGTTTCTTGATGACGGGTTCGGTGTTGCTGCTCTTGGGGCTGACGTCCTGGCTGTTGTACTTGTCCTTGGTGACAGAGCGCTTGGACTTGCCGAGGGGGGGCACTTGGTACTTGGTGCGCGCCTCGAGGCGCTCCTTGGCCAGCACGACGTTGGCCGGGCTGTGCTGGAGGCGCGTGCGCGCGTGCTCGCGACACCACTCTACGTGACGGTCGAACGCCCGCGGCCCGAACTGACGCTCGCAGCTGGGGCAGCGCGACGTGTGCCCCATTGTCCCCGACGCGGAGATCGAACGCCGGGGGGCCATCAATCCTTCGCCCGGCTTGCAACCTTCATTCAACCACCCTCATTAACATCAACACCTAACATCGCTGGCTGGATCAACAACTATCTCCTGTACTAGGTTGACTACCCAATTATAAGTACAAGTGGATAATTTTTCTGTTTCAACACTATTTCATAATGGGTTAATAATTTATAAGTTACCACAAAATAGCAAAATTTTAAGGAAAAGTTAAAGACCATTACTTGTAATCTATTTCCGCATGCATTATTTTATATTATTTATGTGGCTCTAGTTTTATGAATTGATATAATTTATGACAACGTTTCGGTCATAATTATGACCATCTTCAAGTAGAATAGAATCAGTATTGATTCGTAGAAGTGATCACTTCTACAAACATGTAACTATTTTAAATTTCAACATCTATGTTTGGCTCATTTAGTTGACCAGACTTGAAGATGGTCATAATCATGACCGAAACGTTGTCATAAATTATATCAATTAATAAAACTAAAGCCATGTTATCCAAAAACTTGAATTAAAAATTCTTTAATTCTTTCCTTAATATTATATTATTATTATTTAACCAACCAGCGCTCAACGTTCGCACTTATAAATGAAATTATAATTTTGTGGGGTAATTAAATTAGCACTTATACTTATAATCGGTTAAGTCTGAATCTAGCTTTACTGTCTTTCATGTTTTTCTAAGTATTAAAAAATAATCCTGCTTGAATCTTCAATGAGTCTTGGAAAAGAACAATTTCTAATTCATTGATAGCTTCAAACCAGTGAATTATTTAATTTCATGATTCGAAGACACGAAAAAATCCTCAAAGAATCCATGTATGAACAGATCTTTATTAGCTAGAGAGTTGTAATATAAATTTACTACTTGCCAAGACTTTTTGCGTTAATTCAAGAAAATGTCACATCCGAGTTATTTCAAACAGGGCGCTATTTTAATCTAGTGTTTTAACATGTACTACGTGACTTATTTTACTACTTCTGGTACTTGATGTACATAATAATGAAAATTCAAAGAAATTATTAAGCACTACTCATGAAACATGTCTGCCAGAAGCTTAAAGTGCTTCGAAGTGCGCATAATATCGCGGGAAACGTCATGTGACGTTTAATGCTTCAAAGTGCGCAAAATAAAATACGTCATGGTGACATGTGTCAAAAAATAAAACGTCACATGACGTTCTCCGATATTATGCGCACTTCGAAGCACTTTAAGGTTTCTGGCAGACATGTTTCTGGCGTGGCGCTTAATAATTTCTTTGAATGCCTCTTGTTATGTACATCAAGTACCAGAAGTAGTAAAATAAGTCACGTAGTACATGTTAAAATTCCAGATGCAACATTTTCTTGAAGGCAAGACTTGAATTAACACAAAGTCATTTCTAAATTGAACCTTCAATGCGTTTTTATAATTCAGTGATAGCTACCAGGATTTAAAAACATGAATTAAGAAGTAATGACATATATTCTGTGTATCTCTTCTGTTGGAGCGTTTTTTATACCATTGAGATAGTTTTTGATCCAGCGATATAGAACAAGTTATCCTACTTTTGGCGGCGCGTATGGCCTCCACTAATTCCTCGTGCTTTTCCTTCCAGGAGGGTTTGCTAATGTCTGTTAATTTGGTATCACTGTTGCTGTTGCACTGTGTTTCCGGTTTTTTAAGGTAAGACTTTTGGTGAAAGACGGCAAGTTCCGTTCCATCCACACGTTGCTTCAAACTGTCGAAGACTTTCCGTTTCTTGATTGCATTTTTCTCACAGACTTTGATATGTTTTTTTAAAGGCGTAGCTAAGAACGTCCGGCCACATACGTGACAAGGTAGGAGGTCGTGTTCGATCTCTACTGCTGCAAATAAATGATTGTCAATATTGTGTTAGAGTCACCTTGGGATATGTTAATTAGGATTATATAATGCGCGGGTTTTTTTAAGCATAAAAAACTATACTTGCATTAAGAATGATGTTTGTAACTTATGAAATATCCGTACCAGACATTTTCAAAGTTGTTAGCACACTTTTTGAATTAAATATCACACTGTGTCTATGTCGTTCACTATGTTACTAAATCAAGTTAGTAGAATAGAATGGCTAGTTATAAAAATAAAGTTGTTTGCCTACTATTTGTCCTTTTTGGATACGATTATCCGCCTACAACTGATTACTCACGTTGAATTCAAACTGTATTTTAAATACCAATCAATTGAGTAGTTTGTTGATTGTCCTTTTATGTAAACTAGTTCTTCAAATTTAGATTTAATTCAATTAGTAATAAAATCTCAGAGTAAAAAACATAAAAGCTTGATTGATTTCAAAATTTTACAATTTTGACATCTAAAACTAATAAATGACAAAATACTGTCATATAAACAGTAGGTGGTTACCAAATGTTGCTAAAAATACTTCAAAACCAAAATAACTCGAGTTATAATTAGCTTGAACGCAGCCGGGCTTTAGCTCTACGAGTAAAGTTAATATAATTCAAGTCTCGAAGGTAAAATTACTAAAACGACAGGTAGAATTTAAATAAAAAGTAATTTTTGACATACCTTCTACTTCCATTGCTAACTCAGCCATCTTTTTGTTTTGTTTAGAGTTGTTATGGAAACTGTGACAGCAAAAAAGAGACATTTTCATTGGATACGGAAAACACGTGCGCATTTTACGTCACTTTTTCATTCATGTGGATTTATTGCTACAGTTAGACCAAGACACAGGGACCGTTGTAGTTTTATTTTATTATTTCATTTTTCATTTAAAAATAACCTTCTTTATATAGATCAGTTATAGATATGAGTTTGTACTATTTATTTTTGTCTGCCTGTTGTACTTTTATTAATAAACAACTAGATATTCATATAAAATTGTACTTATTCTCATGTGCGCTTTGGTGAACTATATTTTGAACAGCTGTTTTGTAAGATTTATTTTCTTAGGAATTGCACAAAGCAAAAATGAATATTATAAGACATAATGCTACTTTTAAACAAGTATATTTATGTTATTCTTTAATATTATACTCTATTTTAATATTTTTAATAACTTTTAGATAATTTTTTGGCAAATGTCTCGAAATATGTCCACAAATGAAAAATATATTAATGTAGAATTTCAAAGCAATGTTAAAAGGATAACAATGTGCCATACAAAAACCAGGTATTATTAAAATATGTTTGTATATTTTTTAATACAAACAATAATTTTAGGAATTCTTTATCAAAGATAATGATGGAACATTTAATAAAAGAGATAAGCAATCAAAAAGACGACAAAAATCTGCGAGCAATAATAATTTCAAGTATAGGGCCCATTTTTTCAGCAGGCCACAATTTAAAAGAACTTGTAAGTCTGCTATAATTTTTACCACCATTTTTACACAACATTGAATGTTGCAGGGCCCAAATACCACAAGAGCTCATCACGATAAAATATTTTCAATGTGTACAAACTTAATGAACGAAATTATAGATAGTCCGGTGCCAATCATAGCAAGAGTTGATGGTTTAGCAGCAGCAGCGGGTTGTCAATTAGTGGCACAATGCGACTTAGTATATTGTACAGAAAAAAGCACTTTCAGTACACCAGGGTAAGTACCAATCAAAAAAACCACGACCTCTACTGAAAAAATTCTATTTTAGGGTAAACTTCGGCATTTTTTGTTCTACGCCAGGAGTGGCTCTAGCCCGAAAGCTCCAAAAATCCACCGCTCTTCATATGTTGTTCACAGGACAACCAATCAGCAGCCAAGAAGCCTACAAAAGTGGTTTAGTCAACAAAGTTTGTTCCCCAGAAATTATAGACGCAGAAATTGACAAAACTTGCGAACAGATTAAATTGAAAAGTCGATCTGTTGTTGAACTAGGCAAAAGATTTTTTTATAAACAAATACAGAGCGATATAAAGACTGCGTATAACTTGGGGGCTGGTGTCATGGTGGACAACATCAATATGGCGGACGGACAGGAGGGTATTAAGAGTTTTATTGAGAAACGGAAACCGAAATGGACTATTTGAAATAAATATGTTATTTTTAATTATTTCTTATACAAAATACACAACAATTTGTATCACAGATATATAATATATTAATAGGAATGTTAAATAATCGTTATAATTAAATAAACATCAACCACCCTTAATTTATTTTAAACAAAAAATTACAGATATCTGTAAAACCAATTTTTATTTACAATTGTTTCTCACCGTCAATTTTTACAAGGAGCACTTGATTATTTATCTACAACCAGATGGATTAAAAATAAGTTAACCGACTAGAAAAAATTCACTTACCCCTAAAATTATTTCAAATATCAAAGAAATTCTTTTTTAAATATTTTCGGACTTAAATCAATGGTTCGTAATGAATTCACATATTTATTAATTAGTTGATTGTTGATATAATTCGCAGAGAGTGCAAAATATAATGACCTAATATTTTCTAACTGTTTTAACAGCGAAGTCCTGTACGGCACATCATAATTTACTCGAAATACACGTAATATTTTTCCTATTAATGTCATACATTCATTTTTCACCGTATTTATACATTTCTGTACATCATCAGCATACTAAAAATTAACATTTAGTGTATTTAAAAATACTTTTAGTGAGTTTTTACCTTAGTTTGGTTACAAACGCTCCACATAATCTTAATTTTAATATTAGAATCGACATTTGCTAAAATAAATGCGAGCAGATTTGGCACTGAAATTGGTACATTCCGAGGAAAAACACGACTTTCAGATTTCCTACAAAAAATATCATTTATCTCCAAATATACTAAAAATTCGTATTTAGTTACCTTCTTGGGGGAAAATATAAGATACTAGGGAAATGATGCATGGAATATTCCCACGGCAAGCCGTGATTGTCGCCGTCAATTCTGGCAAACTTAATTTCATTAATATTTGTTAATATTTTAGCGGTTTCTAATAGTATATGCGATATGCCCGAACAAAATCCGCATTTTGTTGAATAGTATGTAACTATTACAGCCTAAAATCGACGTAAATTAGCTTGAACTAAGTATTGTTGCAATCTTGTTACCTTATTCTGTTGCATTGTTGTTTCAAAAAAATTGTTTGTTGTTAATTCGTCGATTTGGAATATTTTTTGAGATGAAATATTTATATTTTTGTCGTAGAAATGTGTGTGAGTTCTTAAATTTATTTGAGAACTTAAAGATCTGTCTAGTTTGCCATTAGTAAAATTATAAATAAAGTTATTTATATTTTCAACTGTATACGAATGCTTCAAAACATGATGAGTTTCTAACTGCAATATTTATTTATTATTATTCTATTTTAAAATGACTATTTTACTCACTTCTGGATTCAAAATAACTGCAGCACTCTTGTCAGGAATTTTTAAAACATCAATTCCTAAATTCTCCGCAAAATGATGGTATTCAAAGACATCTAAGACTATTATAGTTAGACTGATATTAGTCTTACACGATAAACCTGAAATATTAGCTGAATCCGGTCCTGCAGAATTCAGTGGCGCAAAAATATTAGAATGTTTTTTATTTGCAAGGCGAAAATAGTAACACTTTTCTTTATAATGCTGTTTTTGTAAATTTTCCGGAGATTTTGGATCGGTTTTTTCTGTAATTAAATTTTTAGGTCCTGTGTTCATAAATTGTGCTAATACGAACCTGTGTAAGCTACTGAGGATGTTTCTAAAAAATTTTCTATAGGTTTGTAAGTGTTCAATTTGATTTCATTTGAAGAAATTGTGTTTGAACAAATATGTTTGTTTATTTTTTTGCCGTAACAAAAATTTTGCATTGGCAGCAAAGTTTTATCGCTACATGTATTGTTCATCCAAATTTTATTTAAATCATACGTAACGACAGTCGGAAAATTATGCTTCTTTATTTTTTTATGTACCAAACATTCATTTTCCAGTTTTTTTTGCTCATTGTATTGTTCTAAAAATTTAATTATATATTAAACGAAACATAATAAATACGCACTCATACCTTTTCGTAATACGTTTAAATGTGTTTTCTGCATATTAATACCCAAATTATTGTCGCAATTGTAATAATCCAATGCTACGCCGTGTATCTAAAAAAATTTGTATTCAGTGCCATTTTCATTTAAAATTATATTTTTACTTACAACAGAATAATAATCAATGTGATCATAAAGTGGATTTCTAGGTGTAAACAATACGAGAGCTGGTCCAGGCGCCAAATAATTATTTAAAAGACTACTTTTACTACCAGGTAAAGTAGCCCATAATGAAGCTTGGTGCAAATTATCAGAAATCCAAGTATTAATAGATTCAGGACTCCAATCAGCTGATTCTGGATATACCTGAACATGTTCTAGTTAGTTACCCGCAAAAGTTACTAAACATCTAATAAGTTACCAAAGTTTCGTTCCATAAATGCAGCTGAAGCATTGGCACAGGCATATTTGGTATTTTTTCTGTACATATCAAAAACTGTACTTCCCGAAATGGATCGCGCTCTAAAAATCTAAAAGCTGAACTGTAGAAAACGCCGAAATCATTTGAACCTAAGTTCACGTCCATAAAACCCACAACAACTGCCTAAAAAATATTTGATAAGTTGTTGACTTTACTATAGCAACAGTAAATACAAACATCATTTGAAGTTTGATGTTCGTTGATTTCTGTCAGTTTAGTAATTCTTTTAAGTGGTTTGGCAATATGTTGCAAGAATTTAATCATGTATTGATGTTTTTTAATTCCTCTGTACTGAATTCCTCGGCCGTGAGATGGATACGCCATTAGTACAGGCCAAGTATATACTTTGGAGTACTGTTGCCGACATTCTGAGTTCGGCTGCCAGCAATTTATAGCAACAAAATGAATCTTAAATCAAATATAATTATAGTGAGTCGTCTATTGGAAGTGTTCAATAGTTATTTACGGTCTCGTGCATGTGTATAGCTGCTGCATTAAATTCCTGTCTAATGCTTTGGCTCTCCGAGTCCCAAGGCGCGTAGTACATTACAAATGCTAAGTCTGATTGGCTTGCTAACTCTATTGCTTCGGTTAAGTCCCCATTAAAGTAGTCTTTAACTAACGAGCCTTTAGGAAAAAATGGATATGCCTTAGGAGCCTTTGAAACTTTAGGTGTACTGTAATAAAATATTTGATAAACAAGTAAGTTGTGATGATTTTGTGCGCTTACCTATTTTGAAAAGCAGCATATGTTATGACTATCAGTACTAAAAAATGGAGTTCCCGTAACACTACGTACATTTTGCTGCGAAGTGTTCTTTTAGCGTGGCTGCGTGGTGGGTTTGCAAGTAATTTATCGTTTGTTGGAATCTCTTCGTTATCGCTACTGTCATTATTGAGACCAGATTCTTTCAAATCGTTGGACCCATCACACTCTTGTTCGTTTACATTCATTCCTTATGTTTTCCATTAATTATTTATTAATTAATACATATATAAACGACATTTATAATAATTAATAAATTCCATTAAAAGTTTTTGACGTATACTTGACACAAAACGTCATGACAGATCTAGTTTTAGTTATTTTAGGAAGTCACTAAACAGTGGAAAACACTGGACCAATGAAAATGCGACATTTGTAACAGGTACAGTCTAAGTACTAATTTATTTATCACAAGTTACAACTATTTGTAATCTAACATATTGATCAAAAGTGTGTAATAAATCTTTCTGAGCTTTCTCAGTAATTTGTCGTAATTTTCCGTCACCTACTCCTACAACTAATTTTTTAATTCGTTCTGCCGGACATTTTACAAGCACAACTGCGTTAATTTTTCCATTTTCGCCAATTTCAAATAATTCTATATTAGATTTTAGTTTATAAGGTATTTCTTGTGGTAAGAAATCGAGCAAAGTTGCTTGGACTGTTCGTAAAATAATATCATCCGGTGAATGGTTGGACCAGACATCTTCTTGATATAAAAACTTTCCTGGTTTGGCTTGACTTAATAAATAATTTTTAAGATCTTGTATACCATCTCCTGTTAAAGCAGATATCATAAATACTTCAGAAAACTTAGGCCAGCCCTTAATAGTTGTCTCATTTATTTTATCAAACGGTATATTGTTAATACACCCTTCAGTTAAAGATTTTGTGAGGTCTAATAATTTTCTTTTCGATTTCAAAGCATCTATTTTATTTAAAACTAAGAAACTAGCTTTCTTTTCGTATTGTTCTAATAGTTTGATAGCTTTTATATCAAGTTTATGTTGAGTCCACGTATTACTTATATCATGGATGACTCCTATGATATCTGCTTCATTGAAACTAGAAGTGCAGTCCTTTTTAAAACTTTTTTCCAAGTTATATCGTCTAAGTTCTCTGTCAGATACTAGACCAGGCGTATCCAGGAATACTATTTGAGTTAGAAATTCTGTTAAAATGGCCTGGGATTTTTTACGAGTCGTATGAACTTTATTTGAAGTTGGACAAACCTAGAAGGCAAATTTGTAGCTTGGTGTTGAATTTGTTTGTTTGATTTACCTTTCTGTCCATTAAATGATTTATCAAGGTGCTTTTACCAGCGTTTGGTACTCCTATTATAGCCACTTTTAAAAGTTTTGTGTTGTTTAATAAATTATTTGGTTGTGCAATTTGAGTTTGTGCGTTTGCAATATTTTCCGTATGACATTTTTGTATATTTATTATTACAGTTTTATTAATACAGTTTTTAAATAATTCTAAACTATTTATTCTAGTTTTTAAGTTGTTTATTAACATTTTGTTAATAACTTATAACCAACAAAAATCGCATGGCAAAATAATAATAAGATTAAGAAGAAACAACCAAGATGAAGAAGATTTAAAAACAGGTCTGTATTTATTTATTTTAAAATTAGTACCTCATAAAATTACTCTAATATTTATAATAATTTTCATTGCGACATTAAGTTTTATAAGATTATAATAAAAATAAATATTATTGTATTATTTACTACAAACAACAAATTTTATTTCATGTACCAAAAGGGCAACTACGGTCCTGTGCTCCATCTGTCAAACTGACATTACTGGTTGTTACTGGTTTCCTAACCTATCATTTTTTATTGTTGTAAATAAACAAAAAGTTATCTCGTGAAAAACTGTACTATTAACAGATTCTACTGCAGAAATGGACGTTTTTGAATTCAAAGACGCAAAAGTAACAGCAGATCCTGTACATAAATACCCAGCAAGTCTACGGGACTCACAAATCCCTCTAATAATCGACAATGGGTCGTACCAGTGCCGTGTAGGGTGGATGAACTCAGAAAACCCCATACTGAAATTTAAAAGCGTGATTGCTAAACCAAGAAAAGAACGATCTAAGAAGGATAAGGACAGTGAGCCCACTCAGACGCCTCAAATACAAGTCGGGAATGATATCACAAACTTAGAAGCTGTTAGATTTCAGCTTAAAACACAGTTTGATCGAAATATTGTGACTCATTATGAAGCCCAGGAACATATCTTTGATTATATTTTTACCCATTTAGGGATAAACAATGAGGGTAGTGTTCCGCATCCTATTGTTATGACTGAAGCATTTTTAAATCCAAACTACAGTAGACAATGTAAGTTATAACACTATAATATAAAAACATTTAACTAATTATTATTTTTATAGTAATGTCTGAGCTACTCTTCGAATGCTACGCAGTCCCGAGTGTCTGTTACGGAGTCGACGCGCTTTTCGGAATAAATTTCGGCCAAAATAAAAATAATCAGTTAGCTCAGAACACTTTAATAATATCTCTAGGATATTATAGCATACATATTATCCCAATTCTCGGTGGTAAAGTAATATTCCAGCATGCTAGACGCATCAACATTGGCGGGTACCACATTGTGACATTTCTACATAAATTATTACAATTAAAATACCCGGCGCATTCCGCACAAATTACTTTAGGACGAGTTGAAGAATTGTTGCATGATCATTGTGAGATTGCTCTTGATTATCAACAGGAGTTGAATCGGTGGGCGAATAGCGATTATTATGAAGAAAATATTCGAAGGATTCAGTTACCGTTTGCAGCTGTTGTTCCTATTTCAGGATTGACTTGTATGTATATTTTTATTCAATAAATCATTGGCATTTATTGTAATTTTGTTCCAGTGGAACAACAGAAGGAACGTAAGAAAGAACTAGCCCAAAGATTAATCTCCCTAAACGCAAGAAAACGTGAAGAACGTCTAGCTGAAGATGAAGACAAACTCAACAATCTTCTTCTAATACAGGAACACTTCGATGAAGGAGAAGACGAACTATTCACCCGAGGTTTAGAAGAAAATAGTTTAAAATCGCTAGAAGAGTTACAAAAAAATATAACTGCATTAAATACACGAATCGAAAAAACTAAATTAAAAATATTACAAGCAAACTCAAACGAAGAGAAACCTGAAGAAATTGTTGAAGAAACTAAAATTAAAACCGGGAAATTTGAACCTGGACCCAATGAGGACCTTCAGACGTGGTTAATTGGAGTTAAACGAAAGGTGAGTTGACAATCGCGTTACTATGACAAAATTGTGCCATTCCCTTAACAACTACCCATTTTTGTGCCAGTTTCTTAGCAACTATTTATTATTGTGCCATTCCCTTGACAACTGGCCATTTTTGTGGCATTTTCTTAGCAACTATTCATTATTGTGCCATTCCCTTGACAACTGGCCATTTTTGTGGCATTTTCTTAGCAACTATTCATTATTGTGCCATTCCCTTGACAACTACCCATTTTTGTGGCATTTTCTTAGCAACTATTCATTATTGTGACATTCCCTTGACAACAAGCCATTATTGTGATGTTTTCCAGCGTCAAGACCTACTGACAAAGCGTCATGCGCGTAAACAACGTCGTTCTGATCTCGCAAAGCGTCGCACAGCAGCCGCACAAGAACGAATGCGTCTGATATCTCAACTGGCTCGTAAAGAAAAAGGCAACGACGACTTCGGCATGCGCGACGAAGACTGGGACATCTACAAGACAATCTCACGAGACGCGGGCGACTCGGATTCAGAAGTCGAGAACGAAAAACTTGTCGAGTTGGAAGAAATCTTAAAGCAGCACGAGCCCACGGTGCAGGGGGGCGCAGTCGCCGAGGGAGGGGAGCAGGAGGGAGTGGGGGAAGCCTACCAGCTGCACTTGGGGGTGGAGCGCTTCCGGGCACCGGAAGTCGTCTTCCAGCCCAGCATGGTCGGCCTCATCGAAGCTGGCCTCGCCGAGACCATTGGTTATATTCTCAAACAGTTTCCTGACCACATTCAACAACAACTTGTCGATAATATAGTCCTACTAGGAGGTGCTTCGCAAATTAAAGGCCTCCGAGAACGGCTCAATCGAGAATTAAGAGAAATTCGCCCGTTCCAATCAATGTTATCGATCAAAATGGCGGACAATCCCGAGTTGTGTCCCTGGGTCGGTGCGAGAAATTTCGCTAAGACTCCGGCGCTAAAAAAATGCCTCATCAGCAGAGCTGAGTACTTGGAATACGGCGGGGAGTATTTAAAAAGCTACTCGTGCGGTAATGTGTACTTTCCCACCCCCAAAACAACCGTACAAGGAGAAACCATCGACATTTAGCACACGGAAATATTGCGAATATAAGTTTATTCAGTAACAACAAATTTAATATAAATTATAAACTATTCTAGTATCAAAACAAAATAAATTCTTTACAAAACCCTCAAAACATTTTCTTTAATTTTTCCCCTCGAAATTCTTATGTACCCGATTTTGATGTCTAATCAAAGTGGTGTCTTTAACAAAATTCTTCCCACAGATTTGACATTGGTAGTCCCGGTTGACGTGACTTCGTACGTGTTGTGCGTATTTAGTTTTATTTGAAAACGTCATCTTACACAACTCACAGAACAGCGGGAAGCCGGTGATGTGGGTCCACTGGTGCGCAGCGAGGTAAGATTTTACAGAGAACGATTTACTGCAAATCTCACATTCGTATGGCTTGTCACCTAAAAGTTTTTCATTCAATAAGTCTTTAAGTTTACTGTAGAATTATAATATTTAGTATTTAATTGAGATATGTACTTGTATTTTACTTATAAGTGTGTATTTAATCATCTTCTAGTATTTATTAATAAACATGTTTGTGCTTGCTTGCAAAATACGTTATTAATTATAAAAAATCTCAACATTAATCCATAATCTTACTCATTAATAATCTTGAAAATCGTATGACACAAATAACAGCCAATGGAAGAATTAATTATTGAAATTAATAAGTGGAATTTTTCTGTTACATGTCAGTTTTCCATTTAAATTAATTTGTTATTTAGAGTATTATGCAATCAGTAAGGTAAATAATACACATTACTTAATGTTAAATACGCTGTCAATATTTCTATTGTACAAAGAATTTAATAATTGAGCGGTGATGTCATTACGATTTTCTTATCGAATCTGCACTGTGCATTTTAATTCATGTCCAGTAATTTTTGTTCAGTTGTTAAACTTATTGTTAATATGTGTTGAAGACTGGTAACCGCACACACGGTTAAAATATCTCGCTGTCATACCAAAAATTGACGTGACATATTCTCAAAAATGATTCGTACATATTTCAATATTTTTCTTGTCACTTTTGTTTACCTGTGTGCGTACGTTTGTGTGTGTTAAGGCTGCTTTTTTGAGTGAATCTCTTGTCGCAAAATTCGCATTGAAAAGGTCTTTCCCCGGTATGGGTCCTTAAATGAACTAATAAATAAGGTTTGCGTGAAAACGATGCATCGCAACTTGTGCATTGGTAAGGTTTAGTGTCAGAATGTTTTTTCATATGAACATAATAACTCGCCATAGACGATAAAGTTTTATTGCAAACATTGCAAGTTTTTTCTTTGGTAACTTTCGGTTGGATCTAAAAACGTATTCATTAATATTTGTATAAAATATTGTTGATAACCTCACTGACATTTATGGTTAGATTTATTTCTGGTTGTCTTGGTTCTTCTAAAATTATTTTTGGTATTATCGGACTACCGAAGTAGTTTAGAGTATTTGCGTCGAATATGCTAAGTGCTGGTAGCATTTTTAATGTTTTTTAAATACATTTAAGTTTAGAACTTATTAAATATTTTTTACTTATCTGACTTATGCTTATCTGTCTATTTTGAGTGTTTTAGACAGAACCGGCGTAAGCCCAATTCATTGTATTCACAATAATTTGATTAATACATATTTCCGACTTATGTTTCAGTAAATATTTAGACTTTATTCATGTTTTTAATAAATATAATTTACAATTTGGTGATAATATGTTTTGCGAATGTATAAATGATGTTTATTGCTAATACGGTTCTGTGTTATAATAATTTGGCGCGCGACTTGTTTTTTCTATTGATTTCCAAATTATTTAATGAGTAGTTTTTGAATTAATATTTTTTAAAGTTATTATTTGGGAATCGATGAAAACAGCTGTTAAATGACAAGTTTTTATTAAACAAAATAGCATCGAAATCACTTGTTGAATTAATTACTATAAAAAATTAATTAAACACACTTAAGTCACTACGTATAAAAAATTATTAAGAACTTAGGAAAAAATGTGTTTTATTTATTTTTTAAGGTAAAAGGGAGCCTTATAATATTTTCAAGGGGTTATACACATTCTTATAATTTGTATAGTATGGAAAAAAATATTAGCGAGTTTTATAATTATTTATAACAAAAAATCAAAGTTGAGAAACGGCGAGATTCGATCCAGGGACACTCTACAGTTGCTATAAATCAATAAAAAAATAATTATATTTAAATCCAACAGAAGCACAAAAGTAAATGTGAACTCGAGTGAATTTTGAGTATTAATCGAACCGAATCTCTTCAACATAAGCTTACGAAATAAAACAAGCCAAACAGGTAAATTATAAAGATTTATTTATAAATCAAAATGAAAATAATAGCAACATCCTTCCACTCTTTTCTTCTTTTATTATTTATCCAGTGCGGTATTGGTTTTGATAGCAATGACAACTTCTTCGCCGCAGGATTTTAACACAGTACAGAGGAGTTCCTTGCCGGCATCGTAGTCAGAGCGAAGTTGAGTTCCAAGGTCGCCGTCTGGAATCTTCAGATCCTCGCGCAAATCTCCGTTATCGGCCATCAGACACAGGTAGCCGTCATCGGAGATGTCAGTCAGCTGATAGTCTTCGCGCTTTACGTGTGGGACGTCCATATTGTGAGTTGACGGACATATATCTTCGTATTTTTTACCTTTAAATCAACAGACTGTAGTAACACACAGTACTAAGTAGAATGAATCAGTCAGTGTATACCTGAGAAGATGTCAATGCCAACCATGTGGACCTTGGCGTGACCGTGTTTGCCGGTTTTGGATGTAGACATTTCGACGATTTTACACGGCCGGGCTTTCAACATGACGAAGCCGTTCTTGCGCAGGGCAGAGCACTGCATGGGGTAAGTGGCCGACGCCCCAGAGTCGCCGGTCTCGAAGTGGGTGTCCTCTATGTCTGCCATTGTATGTGTACGACTCGGGTCTGGTGTATAGAGGAACTAAAACATTACCCACTGCCGTCAGCACCAGTCCACACACTCTACCGAATGTACCACGCGGCAATTTCACAAAAACATGTGGCCAAACAAATTCTATTCTGACCTGCACAACATCAAATAGATTACCTACGGTATCACAAGTGCAACTTGCTCTATTCAAGTCCCGTGCACTACAACCACTACAAACTGTTGTATAGAAGACAAAAAGCCGGAATATTTATAAAATATCAACCAACATGGCGTGTGAGGTGCAAACTCATGCATTGTCAACCTACAAAAACAGATCTTACTCACAAATCAATCAACCAAGTTGGAATTATGCGACAGAAACACCAAATATTTGCTAGCCGTGTGGTAGATTCAATAAACAAGCAAACAGCACTTAGAATATGCTAGAAAATTCGTTAAATTCTGCTACTCACATGTGATCGAGATGATTCTCTGAGCTAGAAGAGGTGACAGAGCATGCGTACCAACAACTTTTCACGTAAACGGACGAAAGCGTACGTACAAACCCGACTCACTTGCGCACAAATAGCGGGAAAACCAAATAGTTATACCACTATTTTTAATAAATACCTTTCAACTACGAACAAACATTCACATTATGTCACTTATTAATATTTGACATTAATGATAGCTGTCAAACTTTCCAAAAACAAAAGACGATCGAAGAGACAGAGCCGGCTCTGATTTTCCAAATGGGGAAATTTCTTTAAATATTTTTTATTAAACAGGGCTGTACTTAAAAAATAAACAAATAATAAAAATCTTAATTGTTTTTAAGTATAATAAAGTATAATTTTTAACAGCGCGCCAAATTTAGCAAATTAAATTAATTTGACATAATAAATATTAATTAATGTGTACTAATTATGCAAATTACTTTTTCTACACTAATTTATTAATTAATTTGTAGTACAAACATAATTTGTATAAATATGTTTAATTATTCTAACCACAAATTACTTATAATATATGATATTATTTACCGGTAAAAGAAAGCTAATTTATAAATTTCTCTTTGATAATTTCTTTGGTCTCAAACCATTTCCATATTTGGTAAAGTTCCAGCGACCGCTATCGTCGGTGTCGGTCTTTCTCCCTAGATCCAGTGATATTTTGTCACTAACTCACAGTGGACATTCTACACTGCCAAATCTAATCTTAAACTGTCAAGTGTTGTGTCTCCGCCCAAATACGTGGATTTTTAACCGGTATCAGTGAATTTTACCTGAAAATGTCGTATTCGACAAGTAAGTAAGACCTTTAGACACTTATCAATGAGATTATCTGACATTTCACTGGGTAAATTACACCTGTTTGGCGTTTTTTGTTGTTATATCCGGTGTAATTGACAAATGTTTATATTTGTACGTGTAGGATTTATTGTGTGGTTGTTAATGAAAAATTACAGTATGATTCATAATTTTTTGGGAATAATTAGTCACCTTTTACGGGATTTTATCTTTGTGTATCTATAGCATTTCCTGATTTATTCTTTTTGATTGTTTTAATTATGCAAATAGATGGCCAATCAGATCAGAGTATAGTTATCTTATATTCTTATTGGAAACCGTCTATATTTATTTAATATTTGCGTGGGAGTAGGACAAATCCTAAAAATCTTTTTTGAATTTTTGCCAGAAATTGTGTTTCCAACAGATTCGAATTTAATTATAACTTTTACACTTTTCGTAAAATAATATTGAATATTTTCACTTATTTGCAAATTAATTAGATCATTTTATTATTTATTTATGTAAAGGCAAACATGAAAGTAATGATTTATTATTTTAGAATATATTTATGCTACTTTACCAAGGACTCAAAGAGGACAACCCATAGTATTAGGCGGCGACCCAAAGGGCAAAAATTTTCTATACACAAATGGAAATTCTGTTATAATTAGAAACATCGAGAATCCAGCAATATCTGACATATACACAGAGCATTCCTGTCCAGTAAACGTAGCAAAATATTCTCCAAGCGGCTTCTACATTGCTTCAGGAGGTAACCACCTTTAAATTCCGTCAAATACCTTTTAAAAACTTCTCAATTCCAGACCAAAGTGGCAAAGTCCGTATTTGGGACACAGTGAACAAGGAGCACATTTTAAAAAATGAGTTCCACCCGATTGGCGGTCCAATCAAAGACATTTCTTGGTCGCCTGATAATCAACGAATGGTTGTAGTGGGCGAAGGGAGAGAAAGATTCGGCCATGTGTTCATGAGCGAGACCGGAACCAGCGTAGGAGAGATTTCCGGTCAGAGTAAACCCATCAACAGCTGTGATTTCAGACCCAACAGACCTTTCAGGATAATCACTGGAAGCGAAGACAACACCATTGCTGTTTTTGAAGGTGCTGACCATTTTATAAGTTGTACAACTAATATTTAGTTATTTTGTGTTGTAGGGCCCCCTTTTAAGTTCAAAATGACCAAACAAGACCACTCTAGGTTTGTGCAAGCCGTGAAATATTCTCCTACTGGTCATTTATTCGCTTCAGCCGGTTTTGATGGCAAAGTATTTTTATATGATGGTACATCTAGTGATTTAGTCGGGGAAGTTGGTAGCCCTGCTCATAAAGGAGGTGTATACGGAGTGGGGTGGAGCCCTGATGGTAAACAAATCCTTACTGCGTCTGGAGACAAGACTTGTCGACTATGGGACGTTGAAACCAGACAAATGGTACGAATTAAATTAAGAAAAACTCAAATGAAAATATCGTTTGTAGATAACTTAATTTGGATGTTTTTGGTTTATGTCAAAATTTATAAGTGTCATAATTTAAAAAAATTTGCACTTATTCGAACGATAGTAGAAAAAATATTGTATGCAACACGTAGGGAATCTCAGTAGCTACCTTACTTATGTGTTTACAGAACTCGGCTGCGCCTCGTGCTGCAAATTTCACATACGTAAGGTAACAATCTTCGTTTTCTTACTTGTTTCATAAATAGCTAAATTATGATTCAAGAATTTCATTAACAAGAATATAAATTCTATTTAATGTCGTGTTTTTGTTTATTTATTGACAGAAAAAATATCAAATGTCAGAAAGACACACATGTCTACTAAAACGTAAACATAATATCAAACAGGTTGAACGGATATTGATTATTTTCGTAGATAAAATTGATTTAAAAATGATCATTTCCAGCTCTCCGAGTTCGTGATGGGGCCCACCGTGGACGACCAGCAAGTCTCGTGCCTGTGGCAAGGCCCCCACGTGCTCTCAGTGTCGCTATCAGGCTTCATCAACTACCTAGACGTGAACAATCCTGCCAAGCCCCTGCGCATCGTCAAGGGCCACAACAAGCCCATTACGGCCCTGACTCTCAGCCCAGACCGGGGCAGTATCTACACAGCCTCGCACGATGGCTTCGTGACGTACTGGGACGCGAAGACCGGAGAAAATGACCGCGTCACCGGAACCGGACATGGCAACCAAGTGAACGGAATGACTGCCGTCGAGGGGAAGGTATATACCTGTGGCATCGATGATAGCTTGAAGATGTTCGATGCCGAAGGGAGGAGCTACACTGGACTGGATCTCAAACTTGGTAAGGTTTTATTTATAAAATTGGCTCAATTTTTCAAAATTCGCAATTTTAGTTTCTGGTTTTTTAAATCTTGGTATTGCACAGTTAATTAAAATTTAGATATCTATTATGTAATCAAAAATTCAGTGGTTTTAAAAAGGTGCTTCTTGCAAAAACTGTTCTTAAATCTACGAATTTGTTAAAAATTATTTTTGTTCCATGATCAGTAAGTTGTGAACCATCCTGCATATTAATATAATTCAGAACTGACTACAAGTTCTAATAAATATTGCATTTTTATAAACTGCATTACCGAAATTAGTATTATTAATAGGAGATAAATTGTAAACAACATACTCGTATAAAATAATGTTTTCGAATAGTTTCAAGTTGCCCTCTTTTTGCTTTAATGACATTTTTAAATTTTCATAATATTGTATTAAAAAACTATTTAAAAATGTCGTAGTTATACCGAAAATTTCAATTTTTTCTTTAATTTTAAGGGAAAACTAAACATACTTTTCACCATTTTATCGACTAGTAGTCAACTATCTTAAAACACACGAAATACTTTATTAAAACAATAAAATTAAGATTCATTCACAGCAATGAAAATAAAAATAAGATTCTAATAAATGTTCATAGCAGTCTAAAGCCCATTTCCACCGACTGTTTTAGTGCTTAATGACATTTTTAAATTTTCATAATATTGTATTAAAAAACCATTTAAAAATGTCGTAGTTATACCGAAAATTTCAATTTTTACTTTAATTTTAAGGGAAAACTAAACATACTTTTCACCATTTTATCGACTAGTACTCAACTATCTTAAAAGACACGAAATTCTTTATTAAAACAATAAAATTAAGATTCATTCACAGCAATGAAAATAAAAATAAGATTCTAATAAATGTTCATAGCAGTCTAAAGCCCATTTCCACCGACTGTTTTAGTGCTTAATGACATTTTTAAATTTTCATAATATTGTATTAAAAAACTATTTAAAAATGTCGTAGTTATACTGAAAATTTCAATTTTTACTTTAATTTTAAGGGAAAACTAAACATACTTTTCACCATTTTATCGACTAGTAGTCAACTAGGTATCTTAAAAGATACGAAAATATTTATTAAAACAATAAAATTAAGATTCATTCACAGCAATGAAAATAAAAATAAGATTCTAATAAATGTTTATAGCAGTCTAAAGCCCATTTCCACCGACTGTTTTAGTGCTTAATGCATAATGATTTGTACGCAATGCATAATGCATAATGATTATTTATGGCCATTTCCACCTATTTTGTTTAATGATTAATTCGGCAGAGGTGACATTTGTTGTCGAATTTTGTAAATTAATCATTACCGGCATTTTTGCGATATTAAGTAATGGAAGAACTGTTAATTTCGTAAGTAAAGTATTCATTTCCATATTTAGAATCAGACAGAAATTGACAACACGAAATAAATAATAAATATGGCACATGTCAATCATTATGTTTGTGCACTGCGCCTTATGTGTGTAGTTTGCAAAGTTTTGTTCTTATGCGTTGCTCTTAGTACTTATGCATTAAACATAGTTCTCAAGCATTAAAACAGTCGGTAGAAATGAGGCTTAAGACTTATTTATATTTCTTATTTCATAACTGTGAATGAACCTTTATCCATCCAAAGACTAAACCACTTGATTGTTGGTGCTAACCCGAATTGGTTTAGGTTCTCAGCCTCGCGGGATGGACATTTCAAAAGACCAAGAACTTGTGATAACCGCCTCAGTGCAAGACATCATCGTTTCTCAAAACGGAAGGAAAATATCGTCAGTGAAGATTAACTTCGAGCCGAGTTCCGTGGCTGTCAACTCGGAAACAAGCGAGGTTGCTATAGGCGACACCACCAACAACAAAGTGCACATCTACAAGCTCCAAGCACAGAGCTTAACAGCTGACCGGGAGCTTCAGCACCTTGGACCCGTCACGGACGTCAAATACAGCCCAGATAACAAATACTTAGTCGCCTGCGATGGAAATAGAAAAGTGATACTGTATTCTGTTGATGAGTACAAGGTAAGAGGCATTTTCAGTTGTAATATTGGTGATTTGATAATAATTCAGCTTGCTTTTTACTATTTTACATTATTGCTTACTAATGGATGGATTATATGTTAGTCGGTGAGTTATTGCGTATTCATTATGTTGTTATATTTTTCTATTAAAGTGCGAATTCATAGGTTTTTCTGGTAATAAAATTGATGGTGAAAGGCTTTTGAAACATTGAGTGCAGAGTGCACTGAGTGTAAATACGAAATTAGTAATTATAGTTAGTAGTTAATCAGTTAGTTTTGAAATTAGCGTCCAAATTCAGATGTGTTAGTTTGTTTGTTTATATTTTATGTTTGGTTTACTGAAAGTTGTCTTTCATAATAATCCTTTTATATAAATGACTGAAGAGGCATTTATAAATATGATACGAAATTGTAAATGTCATCATGACAAAGGTACGAATATTAATGTCATCTTAGACGTCAAACGTCAAAATTAATTCACGTTCTAGATTCTGATTGGTAGTTTATACAGAAAATCATGAACTACTAAGTACAGGTTTGGAGTTTGCAAATCCCTGCGCTAACAGTAATTACGTGGAGGTAATTTCGGTATTGTGAACGCTACAAGTGAAATACATGTCAAATCACTAACGTTAACTACCTATACCAACTGACTATAACTACTAATTTCGTTAATGAGGCTTAAAATATCAAAAATGAACTGTCAATTTATATGTATTGGATTGTTTCAGCTATGACAGCAGCCTAACCAATTTGTTTTTTAAATTGTTTTATTAATTTTGAATATTTCACACTTTCGTAGAAAAAATGGCAACACACTTGCGGAAAGACTCATTGAAAAACTCTGTCATTCTAGTTTTTCAATGAATCCCTTTCCACACTTGTATTACAATATAGCATTTTGTGATTGTATTGTTAAACTATTTGTTTTCTAGCTGGCACATACTCAAGAGTGGGGCTTCCACAATGCACGTGTTAACACAGTAGCATGGTCTCCTGACTCTTTAATGGTGGCTAGTGGTTCGCTAGACACTAACATAATCATCTGGTTTGTTGCGAAGCCAGCCAAACACGTAATCATTAAAAGTGAGTATACATTAGGATTAGTGCACAAGCATAATGATTGATATGTGTCATATTTATTATTTATTTCGAGTTGTCAATTTCTGTCTGATTCTAAATATGGAAATGAATATTTTATTAATTGTATTGTTGCTAGATGCGCACCCGCAGAGCCAAATCACGCGGTTGAGTTGGGTGGACAACGAGACCTTGGTGTCAGTGGGCCAGGACTGCAACACGAAGCTGTGGAGCATCGTCTCTTTGTGAACAAACCTTTATATTACAAATGTGCTATGCTATTTTTTCTAAGATGCATTTATAAGATTTGCAGTGTGTAATTAACATATTAAAGTTCTTGTATTTATTTAATTTGTGTATGAAGAGAGTGGAATTTATTTAGAAATAAATTATTAGTTCTTTGGAGTTTGGTTGATTTTTTATTTATCACAGCTAAGGAAAACATTCTATTTACAACACAAACTGTCTTCATTCTCAATGAACTAATGTACCCCGCAAAAACAACCCACAGAAAACATTTCACAGTCCACACGGCTATTCAGAGGCTTCACTGGCGGTAGAAATTCATTTCAAATACGAGTTATATTTTTTCAATCAATATTAGTATTATACTTGCTCAATTCATGAAATATAACAAGTCGAAAATGACCATCAAACTTTGACAGCTTATTCCTGAGATTGTAGTTTTATGAATTACGAATTTTTTAAATGTTTGTAATCAACGCACTGTTGAAAAGCAAATCGTTTTATAGAAAAATTAATTAGTTTGACAGCTGTCATTCAGTGACATTTACAATTCAAGATTTAAAATACATTTATTATAAGTTATAGAAATAATACTTAATATAATTTAAATATTGCTCGTATTACTTCTGTAATTTATAAAAAATACATCTCCAATTGTAAATGGCACTAAATGACAGCTGTCAAACTAATTCATTTTCTAAAAAAACGATTTGCTTTTCAAAAGTGTCTTGATTATAAAAATTTAAAAAATTCGTGTTATTCTTGTATTTTGTTAACCAGAAGGAATTGACATTTTTTGCTTAAAATTACCTCAGCTGTTAAAGTTTGTTACAGTCGACTGTATAATAGTTTTTATCAGGAACTCGAACCGTATAAAATAGCGGTTCAGGTTCGGTTAGCGGTTCATTAATTTTATATGGTCCGGTTTTGAATTTTTTTCTTGAAATAAACCGGTAACCGTTTTCAAAACAACAGTTTAGTTATTTATTACATAACGATCAATTCTATTTATGGACTAAAATGTGAAAAAAACTCTAAGATCAAACATTATTGAAGAAATAAAACAGAAAATATAATTTCGACAGTAAAATTTTACGGTTCAAGCTCCTGTATGTTTAATTATTATAATAAAATATCAACATAACCGCATCTCACACCACCCCAGGCCACCAGCGAAGCCTCTGGCATCGTTCTACACGTCCCCAGCGCCCCGTCTCTTCCTGCCCTGTCTCTCAGTGGCGGAGCCCTGGTAGCCGGGATGTCTGTACGCTACATGTTTCCTAAGAGCGTCTCTAGATCTCGAGACATGTGTACACGTGGGGCACGCGTGTCGGGCCCCCCTGTGGGTCTCCAGGTGCACCCGCAGGTTGTACTGGTTCGACAGAGCCTTGTGGCAGATGGGGCACACCGCCCGGGGGAGGGATGACGGCGCTAGAAGATTGTTTATTTATTTATTTACTCCCATTACTGGGTTATACCGATAAAATACCAAGGAAATTTTGACTTTGTCAATAATAAATTTATTTCTCCGTAATTTCTTTGATAATTTATGGTAATTGACATCCGTGGTTGTGTTTACCTCCTGAGATGTTGGAATTTTCGGCTATAGGCTGGATCAATTCGTTTGTATTCGTATTAACTATTTTATCACAAATATCGGCTGGTTTCTGGTTATTATTATAATTATTATTATTTACATTTGTGTCTTCCTTATCCCTGACTGGTTCCTTTACCTCAGAATTATTTGTACTATCATTATTTTTAATATTAACAGGTACTGCTGGTAAATTGATCATTTCAAGATCTGTGGACGTTTCGTAACATTGTTGCTTAGTTTCAGGTACCTGACAATTAAATCACTTACTATATATTGTTGTTATTCATTGTAACAGTTACCTTAAAATCACATAAACCTCTAATTTGTAATAATTTCGCAGCGGCAATAACACTGGGCAACTGCTTTTCTGTGACAAGGCACTGTCCTCGGTACATAAACGATATGATTGCGTTTAAATCATTGTAATCAGTGTCTTGTAGTATTATTACAGGATGTTGTAAAGTATCCATGTCCTTTTAATCAAATATTATATTATTACAGGTTATGATTTTATTTTTTTGTGGTACTTACTTGAAAAAGCTGTAAAAAATATGTGCTACATGTTGCTAATATGATTTTATGCGCTTTGATTTTCTTGCAACCGACTGATAAAGTGATATCTGTTAATAATTCGTTTTCTAATAGTTTTGGAAGCCCGTTTAGCAGTGTACTTTCTTGAAAATGCCATCTTAGTATGAACTGTTGGTCTTGGTGGTCCATTTAAATTAATATGTACAGAAACACAATAAAATTAATAAAATCTGAGCCCAGATAAGACTACCTATCCATAATAATATCCAGGTGGTTTATTTTTAGTGGCTGGAGAACAGCGTGCCAAAAATTCGCCTAACCTATAAACTTATTTATAAATGTGCCAATTTGAATTGAACCCTACACTTTGGGGTGACGATAAATAAACATTGTCGCATTACACCTTTTAATGGAAGAGTATATTTAATTCAATAATAATACAACATGTTATAGTGCTCAATAAAATAAATGCAAATATTTCAACGACACAAAGTGGCATCAATTTGTGTCAACGACGGAATTAGTAGTTTAAGTTTCCTCCTATAGGCTGGGTCCTGTGCGATTGGGTTTCTTTCAAAGTAAACGGTTTTAATTTTTTTATTATGTGACAGCTCGTCAATATTTTGCCAGTCTGTCACTTGGTTGTCGTTTAACTACAAAATAAACAATAATAACTAAGCAACAGGGTGATAACTATAGCAACGTACCCAGAATTCCTCCAACTCGTCCAAATGTTTTATGTTTTTGATGGCTTTGATTTGGTTTTGTGCTAAATCTATGGTTTGCAGCATTTTGTTGTTATCTAAGTTTTCTATTTCAGTGATGGCGTTTTCTGATATGTACAACTCGTCCAGATTTTCTAATTTGTCTAGGTTTTCTATTTTAGCGATGCGGTTTGACTGTAAACTCAAGCAAGTTAAATTTGTCAGCTGATCTAAGTTGGATATCTTGTTGATTTTATTTTTGCCAATGTACAAATAGTTGAGGTTAGTTAACCCGTCCAAGTTTTCTATTTGTTTGATTTTGTTGTCACCAAGTTCAATCATTGTTAGTTTATCTAAATGATCGATATTTTCAATTTTGCTGATTTTGTTGGAACTTAAGAACAGTTTCTGCAAATTTTTTAAGTTGTCCAATCCTTTTATGTCTTTAATTCGATTGAAAGACAAATCCAGGATCTGTAAATTTTCCAGGGCATCTAAATTATCAATTTCTGAGATTTGGTTGTCATACAACTCAAGTTCAATCAATGTTGTTAATGTTTGTAGATTTTCTATTTGTTTAATGAAGTTCCAACGTAAATACAACCTCTCAATGCATTCTAAACGCTCCAGATTTTCGATTTTCCCGATTCTACCGTGGTTTAGATCCAATTCAGTGCATGTTGGATCGATTACAACAATGTCATTGATTGTTGCATCACCTGACACATTGTTGTCAGGATTCCGTCCTGTACAATAAAATAAATAATCATATTTTAAATGATTGTTTTTATGTTTCTTTACCTGTAATTATTTCTATATGCCGATTTTCACTGGACATTGTACTTTATTTTATGAATAATGCGACACTTGTTATGATGAGTAATCTTTAATGAATTTATCAAATAAGAAGAAGTAGGAAATTTCTAAGTATTTTGTTTTTAAAATATTTTGAAGTAACCTACAATATTTGACAACTGCAAAACATCACTAAATACGGCACTGCCAACCCGCAATCCTAACAAAACTAAACTTACTAGGTTAAGAATTTTAAAACAAATTCAATTTAATTGTATTTATGAATAAATATAATTCATTTTTATTCATTAAAATTTAGATAGGTTGACAGTAGGGTTGAATAATGAGCTGATAATACAATAGTGTTTATATGATGGGGTTTATTTTACTATAGTTACCTACATTAATCAATGTTCATAGATATAAATTATAATATGCAGATGAATAATAATTATAAACTGAGCAATTTAAATACTAATAAATAATGTATTTAATTAAATATTACAAATGCGCGTAATGTAAAGATTATAATTATTAAATTAACACTTTTACGGTTGAAAATTCAGCAACCGGAAAAGAACTTTCTGAATATATTAACAATGAATTATTTTATATTTAAATGTGTCTTTTCGCAATTATACTGCGTTGCAAATTAGCTAACTGTTAAAGGCAGTTAAAAGACATTAATTTATTTACTGTACCAGTTTACTAAGTATGCAAAACATAATTTAATAATTCTTGACTCGTATCCAAGGTAATCTATAAAACAATTATTTAAATAAAAACATGACGCGGTAAATAATTACAATCATTACCAACAAAAAATCATTTAATGGCTAATTAAGAAAATTGTTCTATTTACCTTTGTTAGAAAAAATTATTTCAATTTGATTTTCTCAGAATTATTGCTGCAAGATATTTATGTACTTTAAAAAAATTGTTCTACTGACATACAATGAGCTGTCTATCGAGATCTATAGCAGGAAGAATCAAATTGTATAAGAAAGTAATTTTTTATGAGACAAAAGAAATTGAATTTATAAATCACTTTGTACTTTGTATTTGGTTAAGTTACAACAAAACATCTCTCGTTAAGTATCTCCGCGTTAAACCGTGTAAGAATGCTCGATATTCTTTTATTTTCTCCGTGTCTACGATCTTTCACGTCCACTCTGACATATATCTTATAAGATTTTTGTTGGCCTCATTATTTGTTAAAAATCTCTTTTTAAATTTCTTGTTTAAATTACTCGTAAACATCCATGTAATTACATATATTACCAGTGAAGCAAAACAGAATCCAGTGTGCGGTGTGAATGGTACAGAATAGTGGGCGGAAACAGTATAAATATAACAGAAAGATGAACATTGGAGCAGTTGCTAAGAAACCATACTAGTACCAGTTGCTATAGTTATTACATACCATTGTTACCAGTTGCTATAGTTATTACATACCATTGTTACAAGTTGCTATAGTTATTATATACCATTGTTACAGGTTGCTATAGTTATTATATACTATTGTTGTACAAACGAGAAATCATGTATTTTAAATTGTTGTAAGTATTTCTTCAGATAAATAAGTAAAAATATTAATAAATTTTTATTTTTCAGGGCATTATTACAATTTTTTACCCTAATATATGCGTCGCAAGATAGATCTCCAAAATTTTTATTAAATTTTTTGCAGTCACCTAAAAATGTGCCTTTACCTCAAAAAGAAGGTATCAATAGCCCTATCTACTATATACGTATGCCGCCAGTGCCCTATACCTATATACCGGGTTTGGGGTACATTTCCAACCCTCAGCAAGATATGGTCAATTTGCCACTACCCTTTTTGGGCAACGGAAGACCTGTTACCATTTATCGTTGGTCCCAAGTGCCTTTAATTGATACGTTACAAGATAAAGCAGCAAGAGATAGTAATATTGTTAAACTTAACGGCGACTTTAAGTTTAATGGCAAACCGCAAAAGGAGGTTTTAATTCTAAAGAATGATTATATGTATGACGATGATGTCTTGAATAATATTTATCCATAAGATAAGACAGTATCTAGTTGTTAATATTTATTGTAATTTATTTTTTTGTATCATTTGTAATAAATCTTTAAAAAAATGTTTTATTTAATTAATAGTCCTTAGCCCACTGAACTCATGCCCAACAAATATTAATTTTGGATGTGACAGCCTCACAGATTAAAATAATAATTCAAATCCTAATAGTTTATAATTCCGCAATCCGCTATACTTCCGAGCAACTATGTTTGCATTTTTGAGACAAAACCAGTTTATTTTGATTTTATTTCTTTAGCTGTGACTACCTCACAGTTCATTAATAATTCCGCAATACCTTGGAGTTACTCTGATTGCATTTTTGAGGCGCAGTCTGTTAATTTCTTTGGCTGTAACTACCTAACAGTTTATTTGTATTTCGCAAATCGCAATACCCTTGAGTATCTCCAGCTGTATATTTTATGGCGCAAATATAAATTTTGTAACAAATTAATAAGTTTCCAATTAAGAAAGTACTATGAGCCCTATTCAGTTCAAATGTCCCTAACATTCGCGCGCCCGTTTTTGTGTGTCAAAAACCGAGGCCTGAAAAAAAGCGTATTCAAAAAATTCCGCCTCATTCGATACTACCTGTATATACCGCGCGAATACAACCTGCCTACACGTCTATACCGAGCTCGTTACATCCATAACAAGCTCGTTACGTCCGTAATAGGCAGGGGTAGTAGAAGAGCCCGCTTAAACCGAAAAGTCGTAGATTCGACGAAAGCAAATAATCGCGGACGAAATGTGTGTGGACGGATTACCGGCGGACGAAATATAGGAAAGGGAAGAGGTGCCTTCCTTGTATTTTCTGGATATAGGATTTTTTTATTTTATTTCATAAATACATTTCATTTTATATTATAACTTAAATATATAATATGCTGATGTTAATATTAACCCGTTTGGTGAATCCGGGTGGCACGCTGTAAAATTAAAGTTTATTCTTTTAATTAAAATATTTTTTTAATTATTTAAGCAGGTTCTACTAATTATAAATAATATTACACAATCAAAAATATTAGCATTAATCTTGTTGCATGAATCTGTTAGTTAGTTTATTAATTGCTAAATTAAAAACAAGCTAGCAATTTTTAAAAATAGTGCTAGTATTACTTCATTTTTTGATAAACATTTTATTAATTCATATAATAAGCATTTAAGCCATTCTGTGAATCAAAGCATCAGCATATTCTACTACAAGCATTCAAATAATAATGATTGCACTATACTTTCATTATTATATTTCAAATTATTTATTAATTTTCGTGCAGTCAAAAAGCGTGCGTTAATATCCAAAAAATATAAGTTTCCATCAATCCATGCATCTGAAACATTATATGTTTTCTATTTTTATTGTTAAATTAAACGAACATTAAATTAAATTAAAAAACTGTTCTGTTAGTTGAAGAAATATTCAAATAAAACCAAATAATTAATCAAAATAAAGTGGTTAACCTTTAAATGAAACACAACCGCGTATTAATTAAGCAAAAAAAAACATATAAGCCCATTTGCAAGTTGACAGAACGGCAAAAGAAAATTTAAAAATTACTTACATTTGTAAACGTCACCTGGGAGCATTTGACAGCCGCCCATCTGACAGCCGACAGCAGCGCCACTGGTTCCAACTTCCACCACCGCGACCGGCATTTGTCCACAACAATGTTTACAATTTTTATTATTAAAATTCGCGATTTCGACCGGAAAAACTATAGAAATCGATTAATTATGGTTTAATTTAACGATTTGAGACACTCCGCGACTGTTTATTGATATTTTAACCCGAAATAATTAATAAAATCCCGGAGCAACCGCGCGCACGTCTGCTCGGGAAGGCGCCTAGCGCTGCACTGAGCTCCGAGGGGATGCGTAAGCGCAGCATCGCACGCGCAACGCGCGCGAGAGAGAGGGGAGATGCGACGTAGGTCCTATGCCAATGCCTAATATAATCATTAATATTGATTAATTATCAATTTTATTGAATCCTACATATGACACATGTATTCCATGCAGAATTTGATGCTCTTTTTAGATATGTCACTCACAAAAATCTAGGTTTTGTATTAAGCGAGATATTTGATGCTCTGTTAGGTCAGTTTTTAGGTTAGGTGAACATTTGCAACAATCAATTTGATTTATTTTAACAATGTAACTGATTTGTATCTATAGAAACATGAACTATAAGCATTTTTATGTACTTCTATACCCCTATCCATGTCTATCAACCCATTTTAAGGTGGAAATCCACAACATAACTTTTTGATATATTTCCAATACAATTTGACATTACAAGAATTTATGGTAAAAGCTATTTTATACCATTTTACTAGTATCTAACTAACTAAAAACATTTTTAAAGCTTTGAACAAATATCTATACACCCTATCATACACCCAGAACCCAGTTTTATACCCGAATTTCAGGTTCGGAAAGTTAACTGGAAAAGCAAATGACGAAATCGAATTTGCATGAAAATCATTAAGTATTAGATGATAGTTAGCTATCAATAATGATAAATTAAGGTTTAATACACTTTGTCATACACCCAGAACCCAGTTTTAAACCCAGAATTTCGTTTCGGAAACTTTGAGTCCTGCTGGGATTGATAGAATTTGGAAGCATCGATTTAGGTTTAATTTTCGGGTACTCAAAAGAAAATTAGCTACTAATCAAGTAAGATTAAGGTGTACACTATCTCTGTACACCTTTTCATACACCCAGAACCCAGTTCCATACCCAGAATTTCGTTTCAGAAACATAGGAGTCCTGCTGGAACTGATAAAATTTGGTTGCATCACTTCACGTTAAAATATTGTAATTTTCAGGTATTCAAGATTAAATTAGCAACTAATCAAGTAAGATTAAGGTGCATCCTATCTCTACACACCTGTTTCTATACCCAGAACCCATTTTTATACCCAGAATTTAGTTTCGAAACGTAAATAAAGTTGTTCCACCAATTTAAATTAAAATATTGTAATTTGTGGATATTCAAGAGAACATATGCTACTGATCAAGTAAGATTAAGGTGTGAACTATCTCTGCACACATTTTTCTACACACAGAACCCAGTTTCAAGCCCAGAAATAGGTTTCTGAAACATGAAAACTCATGAGTTGGAATCATGGAATCAGAACCATACGACAAACGACAAATACCTATAAGATATATCGCATGGTTTCATAATTAATATAATAATATTTATAGGTATAAGATATGTTAGAATAACGTTTAATGAATAATTTAATACAATACATTGAACCTGGAAAGAAAATTTAAGGCCTTATATTCATAATTGGAAAAAGACAAATATCACATGAAATAAAACTTTTCGTATTTGATATTTTATTAAAATCTATGTTAAATTTTATATTACAATCTTAATACATTAATTATTACCTATACTATATATTTTATAGTAAACTCATAATATAATTTTAATATTTTATTATTACGTACCTAACCAAAATATTTATTTTAGTAAAAATCGAAACTTAAATATCGTAACAATTATTTTTATCATAATCTGTAGGTTGATTTATAGGTAGGTATATTATATATTTAAAAAAAATTGTTATCTTATTTTTATAAATCTAAATTTGATGTAAGATTTAAATGAGTTCAAATACAGCGAGATTAGTTCAAAAATGCAATAAAAAGTGAATAATTACTAGGGGGAGGTCTGTATCCATGGAAATATTAGATAAATAAATGTATATATTATATCCTGGCAATTATATTCCTGTTACCATGGTACCATTCGGTAACCAAGGATCTACATGTGGTATCAATCAACTTGCCCCTCCCATTTGGGTGGGGTCAAGATGATTCCCCCCCCTTTCTATATATTTTTTTTAACAAGTTATCTTGATTCAGTCACCCTAGAGACCACAATGGAGCTAATTAAGGGTTCAGAACCCTAATTAGACAAGAAAACACCTGTCCATTTGGGTGAATTCGCCAGAAAAACTGGTAGCTAATGTAAACAAATGATCCCATTGGGGATCTTCACGACCAATAGGTAGACAATGGATTGCCATTGGCTGGTAGCATTTTGGTGGGGGGCCGGTAGACAAGGTAACTAAATCTGGTAGCATTTTGGTGGGGGGTCGATAGAAAAGGTGTCTACCAGGGGGATCTCTGGTGACCTATTTGGGAAACAAAGTTGGTAAAGATGGCAACTGTATTTTTATTTGGTGGTACAAATGTAGAGACCTGTTTGTATGTATTGGGAGCAAAAAATTGTGCAATATTTTGATTGTTTATTTATGTTTTGTTGATAATAACTGATGTTTTAAAAGTTGGCATGATGTTGAAAGCTGGAAGTCGGTCATTAGGCGTACTGTTTATCAATAACTGAATCATTATTAGTTGTTTTGTCTACATTTATACTAAATATTTAATTAGGTGTCATGAATTTTGTGTTTCAATCCGGGCAAAAAAAACAAGATTTTCGGTCGATGAGGCTTCAGGTCCCGCCACCGGACCACCGCCCAATGCACTGCAGATACCGAGCCTCGTACTCGTGTAGTATTTTCAATGACGTAGATTCTGCAGTTCGCGTGACGTCACAGCGAGGGTGGGGTGGGGTCAGACGCGTGCAGACATGAATGACCTACGGCAGGGCGTTGTACTTGCCTGCACCCCCCTGCACAGCTCACAAAACACGTCACAAGGAAAACATTGCGCAACAATCAAATGCACAACATGTTCCCATTGTTACCGAGCCTGAAATCCAGCAGCTTTGCTAGCAAGCCACTCTTTCCCGCCTTTTAAAGCCATTTTGTTCGTTTTGGAATTCCTGCGAAGCTGAGGAATGCGCTGCAACAGAGCAGAGACGCGCTGCGTGATTGTTTGCTAGCAAGACGCACAGCTGTCAATTAACTATCAATTGTGATAACTACTTGTTTATTATAATAAGTTGTTTGTTGTTATTTCTACGTTGAGACATTTCTGTTATCGAATTTACTACAATCCAACGCATGCGTATCTGTTGTTTACAACTCTTGTGCCTTTATCTGAGTGAGTTGTCGAGGACGTACGTCTAGCCAGACTGTGCATCTCCCCCGTGCGGTAGAAGAGGACGGCAGATCAGTGAGCGCGACGCGGTGTACACGGTCTCGCTGTAGACACATGACCGTATAGTCCAAAATGGCAGTTCGTCGTAGTAAAGTGACCACACGTTGTTGCAACCATACGAAACAGAAATAAACACTACTGTGAAAAGTGCCACCGAAAACACACCACAAGTGCAGTGAACAGTGTCAAATCACAAGAGTTAACTGTTATTAGTAAAAGATTGCTGTTTGCTAGCCACATTTTTCATATCCTGGCTTGTATTGCAGTCGAAGGGCGTACTATATCGAAATCATACTACAGTGTACTATTTTAAAACGCATTTGAACCGTTTACAAGTGATTTTCTGAGTGGTTTGCAGTAAAACTTGTGTAAATCGTGTTTGAGTTTCTCATGCCCGTTTGTTTAGGTGTGTATGTTATTTAATGCGCAGAAGCCCCTCCAAAAGGGCGGTGAAATACAATGTGAACAATCTACCATGTAACATTTGAGTGTATTTACTAAAAAAAACCATAAAAATGTCTGTGAAAAGCTCTACTTCCATTGGAGACACTTCGGGCGAAGTTGTCAAGTCAGGATACCTGAAAAAACTAAAAACAATGCGCAAAAAATACTTCGTTCTGCGTGCTGCAGAAACATTGGAAACATCCGCTAGGCTCGAGTACTACGACTCAGAGAAGAAGTACAGGAGTCAACAGCCGCCGAAGAGGAGCATAGCGTTAAAGGCTTGTTTCAATATCAACAAGCGTGTAGACACAAAGCACAAGCACGTGATAGCGTTGTACACCAAAGACGACTGCTTCTGCATCGTCCTCGACAGCGACAAGGAGCTGGAGGAGTGGCTGAAGCTGCTGCTGAGTCTTCAGCACGGCGAAGACATGGTCGATGGCGAGCCCATCAAGCCCACGTTCGGTAAGTCGCACGTAGCATCAGCACGCGTCCACTGCGTGTCACACCATCTTGCAATTGTAAACACTATAGACAATTCTAGGAAAATAACTGTGCACTTAAAAATAGACTGCAACACAGGTAGCAGTGGCAGTGAGACCTTGGCGAAATCATCATAATATTTGCATAATGTATTTATTGATATGTAACCGGATGTACTAGTAGTAGAATTTGACAACCGGAACATCATGTAGGTATAATGTTTTGTTGTTTTTTTGGCAGTTAGGAGGCCATGATGCGTTGTTGTTTGTGTCCATGGCGTGCTAGATGTGCGCGCGGGGCCCCTGCACGGGTGGAGGATCGTCGTTTGTTTCTGTTTGAATGCGGGCAGCGCACTATGACGTGCCGTCAAAACATAAACCAGCGGCACTAAAACAACCATAACAGGATGGTGCTGGTGCTGGCTCGTACAATACAGAGGTGTCTGGCCCGAAAATAGATCACAGTGTGCCGTCAAAACATAAACCAGTGGCACGGAAACGGCGCGCCATTCCGCTACAACTTTTATTTCAATTGATTTTCGTAAAAATTTTCGTTTAAAAATAGACACGCGGCCGTCAAAACATAGACCAGTGCTTCACAAACGGCCGCCATTCAAACAGTAGTCCTTAAAATGCGTGTAAACAAGTATAAAAATAGCCCAGCATTCTGCATAAAAAACAAGTTAAAAACAACTGCAAAGCGATATTTTTGCCGCTAGCGTTCACTGGATTGTTTCGTCATCGTTTCGCGATTGTTTCACGATTAATGATTTGCGCAGAAGGCTATGATAACCATTGTTTTCATTTGTTTTAGTATATTGTACTAGTATTTATTGATTTATTAGTGTTTTTATTGTTTGATATTACGAAATTTTTTACTCGTGGCCGAAGAAAATTTGATGACGATGTAGTTTATCGATTGACGCATTTTTATTAACGGCTGCGATAAGAAAATTTGCAGAAGCTGTTACGTCATTGGATGGGGGCACCTCACAGGCTATATTATAACACAGCCTACTTGCTTTCTAGGCTACTGACTTCAATTTATTACAAATAATACGATACATTGTTCATTATAATTGTTATAATTAATTTAATTTTGGTGTTGTCTGTATTTGTGTTGTTATGAAAGCCAGACAGCAACATTGCCACACAGTAATGTTACAGTTATACATCGTCAACTAAGTACAGTTAATAAATTTTTAGAATTCCTTAGTAAATTGCATGGAATCTCAACGTATACCAAATAAAATGCCAACAGAGTTACTTTCATTTCTTATGACCTACAGAATTCTATATTGCGTCGAATCATTTTACACTGACGCATTGTTGAGTCGTTCACCCATTTTAGGGTGAGAAACATGTTTAAACAATTTTATTTATTTATATTTATATGTCCGGATGTTTGTACAAACATAATGACAAATAACCGGAAAGTGCTCCCGGTTGCTTTAAATTAAGACTTCCGGGTGACTTAAGTCTTCATCTGTCTTGCATACAGCGTGTGTCATAATGTTACTGCGAAGTTTTGCTACTGCCGTGTTTATAAAAAGAAAATGACTAAGGAAAATTGCTTTCAAGAAAATTTCAAGTCATCGTATTTTGATATTGATTGATTTATTTATAGCGCGCCTTTTAGGGTGTGGCAGCCGCACATATACACCTGTGTGCGGTTACCAGCTGTCAACTCAACTACTCAAATATGAAGGAGTTTTCCCAGTCAGAATTTTCTAGTGCTTTGAACTTCATTTATTTACTGTCTGCTAGACTTGCTGATGCAAAATTTATTAGGTCTCGAGTTACATTCGTCTGGTGGAAAATTTACACCAAGTAAGGTGCAAAAAACCCTACTGATGACATCACAAGAAAAACAAACAACCGTCGCCTCGATTAGAGAGATTGTTTTGATGAATGATCATCTTAGATAAGCGTAGTTCACCTAGTAATCTATTTAGCAGAGGTTTACAACAATGAAATGACGACAATGGAGCGTGTGGAATTTCCGGTACGCAGTTCCGGTTGTCGGGCGCGATTCAGGTCGTCACAACATGGCCTTGAAAGAGCAACCAGTGCTCATCATAAACAAATATCGCAGCAATCAGGAACTATTCTACTAACTTTCACTCATTATTCAGTTTTTATACAAATATTCCAATTATTATAATCATAACAACAAACATCTTGTCTACGGTTCAAATAGTACTCGCTATTTTATAAATACATACGCCTGTTACCTAAATATATTATGCGCCATCGGTACAGACATATTTTATAGTTGCATAGTTAAAATATGTACCGTACTGGAATATTTAATATGATGATAAATTCTTTGAATCTAAAAGTCTGTTTGTTTTTTTCAGAGCATGTTTGGCAAGTGACAATGCTGAATAAAGGCCTCGGCAGCTCCCGGAACATTCTGGGTGCGTACCACTTTTGTTTCACGGAAAAGACCCTGAGTTTAGTCCGGAAGAACACCGGAATCCCTCCGTGCGGAATCCCTACGGACCATGTGGAGTTTTCGCTGATGTCAGTCAGAAGATGCGGACATTCTGAGTGTTTTTTCTACATGGAGGTAAGTGCAGTAGTAAAATATATCACAAAATGTCTGTTTTTATCTGTAGTTAGCTATTGACGTAAAAGCGTACCTATTTTGACGTACGAAATGTTAATTACAATTTACCATAGTAACATGTAAAAATATTCTGTTGTTTGTTTATTTTGAGCGCGTTTTGCAATCATATCTCTTTTTGACTTATATTATGTACATATTTTTACCTCTTAAATGTTTATTTATTCTATTTGTTGGTCACATAAACGATAAACTTATCTGCAAACAAACAGAATTCATAAATTAGTTAAAATGTAATCTTTTTAAGTATTAATAATTTAATATCGACCAGGAAAATTGTTTAAATAAATAAATAAGTTGTTTTCGAGTTGTTATCTCTTGATTATCTATCATAATAATCATTACTTACTTAGTAAACAAGTAAACAAATTAGTAATTCCCCATTTTTGAGAAATATTTTTCAAGTTACACAATGTTTTGATCTTCCAGGTTGGTAGATCCGCTGTCACCGGCGCTGGTGAACTTTGGATGCAAACCGAAGACACAAATATAGCTCAGAATATGGGAGAAGTCATATTACGGTACTGTTACAACAGTCCAACAACAACCGATTGCAATAATCAATGTATTTGATGATTGTAGGGCAATGTCTAACAACAATAAGGAAGATTTAGGGCCTAAGCCGCGAAATAGGTCCAGTTCGGCCACTGAGGCCTCCAGACCCATCCAGGTACAGAGGAGGCAGACCCACTCGGGACAGAAAAGCACCAGTTATTGCTCTCCTTCGCAAGGTAAACAAACTCATTTTTATTTAGATAATTATGTTTTACTAAAAATCATTCAATTGTGTTTGTTACTATTTATATGGATTAGTTTCATTTATGTTTTATTAAAAATTGTATAGCACTCTGCATGACTACAATATTAATTTGTAAATAAACTCAAATCATCCAAATTAAATTAGTTTTAATCCACGGTTTCATAAATTATTATTTGTGTTTAGTTTGTAAACACTTCATAATTTAACGAGCACATAATGTAGGTTATAATACAAGAGGATGAAAAGGCGAGTGCATAATCATCCGAGTGAATTATAGCCATTATATGCGAGTCAAATATCTACGACTTTTGAAATAAAACATTTATTTACAGTATTCATTCAAATATTAATATTATCTCACATTTTGATGTGATAACAGTGACAGTAGTATTGAATAATGTACTCATAATACAATAGTATTGAATTATGAGTTCATAATACAATAGTGTGTCTTATCTTACTAAAGTTATCTTCAGTGGTCGTAGGTAGATAAATACAATAATTACAGAACTTAAACCCAAATAATAATTAATGAATTACGAGTTCTGTATAAATCTATAGATTAGTTAGTTGTGGTGGTATCTCCCATTGTGTTGTCTTTCTATTCATTCTACTGTTGTGTAGTGAAGGGTTTAGTAGCTCGTTAGTTAGTGGCTTGTCGGGTGCACGTTCCAGATGGCGAAGCTGTCGTCCCAGCCGCTGCCGCTGTACCGGAAGTGGCGCAGTCGACTTCCGGTTACGCTAATGTTGCACCACAAACGCAAAATGTCACTGGTACTGTTCGAATTGTCTTTTCACTGGTTTGGTTTTGCTGTTTCATGGTGATGGGAACAATCTTTAGGCGATTTTTCGCGATAAATACTACAATAAACTAGGTTTGGTAGCGTTTAAAGAGGTTTGTGACGATGACGTCATAAACTTGTAATAGCAAGAAAATTTGATTGGTTTGATGTAGTTAAGTTTGACAGAAAGTTTTGTTGGAAACATTAATATAAGCAAAAATTTAATAATTTTCTATTTCATTTTTCATAAAATGAATAGGATAATACTTTCTTAAACTCAACAATTTATTTGATAATAAACTGGTTTGAAAAAAAATAACAGCATCAAAATTATGAGAATACCTGATTTTTATGAAAGATTAATTTCAAAATATTTAGAATACTATTTTTATTTTCATTTTCGAATGTGTAGAAAGCAGAAACAAATGTATCCTCAGAATTTAGAGAGATATAGAAATATTAACGCGCCTTTACCTACCTCCTGAGGATGGTTAAGTGGTTTGGCTAACTTTTCTTTACCACGTTAGTGTGTGACGTCATCAATTTAAACAAACTATAGTTAACCACATATAACTACAGTTAACTACAGTTTCGTGAAAAATCGCCTTTTCCTTCTTTTAGAAAGATTGCACAGTGTTGGTTTGGACTAACACCGCTTGCATTAGTGTATCATTAATGTTTTTCAAATATAACATTGTTTCATTGAATTTGCCAACACTTTCTTATATTTGAAGCTCTATTCTTACATGGATTCTTTAGTTTCTAAATACTCTTATTTTCTGTTTCTTTGGCTCTTGTAATAATGATTGTTGTCGGTGTTGTGTTAACTTGTGTGTGGTGTATTGTTGCTTCCAGCCGGTGGGTTTGTTGTCTATCAGCCACATTTATACCAGCGCCCGAGCCAAAGACGCCATTCCGTGTCAGGTTAGACCAAATTACATTTATTTACTTTATTCTTTAGTTGAATCTTTTCAAATTGGCTGTAAACTCTCTGATACATTGGGGTTGCATGGGGAACATTCTAGAATATTCATACATGTTACATGCACTAGATCACAGGAAAGTGTATTAGCATTTTCCTGTGAATGCAGGTATTTGTATTTGGTGTTGCATGTAATGTGTGTTGCTTGTGTCGCTTGGTGTATAATGTTGGTGATAATAGCAGGAGCAGCAGCTCCATGGTCAGGCATTGCGCACCACCAGCGCACCCAGTCGCTGCCCCTCAGTGGGGCCCCGGCGGCCACTAGTCCAGCCGCCGCCCCCGACAACAACAATCACAACATGTCACAGCCGCAGCCGGCACAGCATAGGCTCGCAACTCATAAACGAAATAATAACACCACGCAAACCCGTATGTATCATCCATACTCACTCGGCAAGTATAGTACAAACTACAGAGTTTATATGTAGACAAAACAATCTTCAAATTTTCATTTTCTTACCTACTCATTTTAGAGCCAAACTGTAAATACAAAAGATGTTCAGAATACTAATAAAAACGTTCCTGTCACGAGATAAATGTGCTATGAGAAATAAAACGAATTATAATAAAATGATTATTAATTTATTTTTTGATTAGTGAATTCTTCTTATGGTCCAATAAATCAATTAGAACAACTATTTCAAATCTGTTAACTGTCAGAGTAACGCAATAAATATTTTTGTTTTGTTTAATTTTACTAGCCAAAATTGTTAATTTTTATTTTGCACTTCCGGGACTAAAACTGTTCTTTAGTCTTTATTTTTAGGGACTAAGGTTCTTAATTTGATCCCAAGGGATTATTTCTCATATTTAATCCCGTTGTCAAGGAATTGAATTAATTAATCCCGTTGTCAAGTAAATACGTGCTATTTGTTACAGAGTATCTATGGTAACAATATAAATATTTGTCATAAAATTTACTGTCAAAATTACAAAATGTGTATTCTTTTAAACTATTTTGCATTAGTTTGAGGATGAAGTGCAAAAAATAGCGTATATACCACAGGACTAAAGTACCTTTAATCCCTCAGGTGATTATTTCCCTCACCTTCGGCTCGTGAAATAAACTTCACCCTCAGGATTAAATCATGCACTTTAGTCCCTCAATATATAATATACTATTTCATGTTTATTTCGTGAAAGAAATCGATATGAACAACAAATTTAAGCTTATTCGATGCAGTTTTTTTATTCTGAACATTTTTGTATTTACACTTTTGCTCTAAAATCAATAGGTAAAAGCTTAGAGCGAAACAAAATTTGTAACTAGGTCAGAAATAAAGTCTACACCCGGTATGTGATCGGTTATTTAAAAATTATATGTTTCTTGTAGGCGAATATCGGAATTTAAATGAGTGCCGTATAAACTCGAGTAGAATACTATACTGTATCTACGACTATATTAACAATCCATTCATTCTAAAACTTATTAAATTGTAAAACATGAATGTATTATTAACAGTCGTAAATAAAGCTTTGCATGTGCTTATCATAATCATTAAAAACCCAAAATTAATACCGGTAAGTACAATTGGCTTACAATACAACGACCACTGAACGTTGTGTATGTAACGTTGTTGACCTGTCTGTTGTGTAGGTGTAGGGGGTCGCGAGCGTTGCGACTCGATGCCGAGCCGCTGCCGCACGGCGAGTGAAGGCACGTCGGGCTCCACCCCGCCGGTGGCAGTGGTGCACCCGATGCGACACCACGTGCACCACCGGCCGCAGTCGCTGCTGGGCCACTCGCCGCCCGTGGCCGTGAGCCCCGTCAGCCCGTGTCCGCACCACGCGCATCTGCTGGTGGGCCCCCACCGCCACTCGCCCCCCGTCAGCCCCGCCGAGGCCGCCGCCTGCAGCACCGACAGCGCGGGCAGTTCGCTCAGCATCGACGAGGGTCACGATGCCTGGAATGAGTATGTCGAGACCAACATGGGCCGCTATCAGATCAGCGAGGAAACCAGCCAAACTAGGTGAGATTCTGTGTTATATATTACACTATTCTAAATATTGAACAAGAAATTCTACAATAGCTTTGTTTTTAATGAACTCTGTTTTATAATTTATACTGAGACAATTTTATATCCCTACATACAATATTAAATTTGTAATTCTGCGTAGTTCGCATCAGGGTTGGCCTGATTTAAATCATTTGATTTAAATCTGATTTTTTAATAAAAATCATTGATTTAAATCAAAAAAATTAAAAATACTAATATATCTACGCTGTAAAGAAGGATGTTTTTATTACAAATGTGGAATATTATTTTTCAAGGCACTGGCCGAGGAAAATAACCACGCGAATAATAAAAGAAGTCTTTATTTATATTAAAATACATACCTACCTAACAAAGATGTTTTAATTATTTTCAATACAAGTTTTATCAGCCATTTTTATATTTATATGAGTGTTTTACACATGAAAAATATATCTATTGTTTATAAAGTAATATAAATAATGACATTGTATAAATTTTTTCACAGGAATTTGAAAAAATCAAATTAATCGTAATTTTTTGATTTATTTATATATTTATGTATATATAACATGGCTAAATAAACATTATTATTATTTCATTATTATTATTCAAAAAAATCTATGAGTTTTGATTTTTTTGAAAAAATAATGATTTTTGCCAACTCTGGTTCGCATATAATAATAATTTCACAGCGGCGCTATCTATTTTTGTAGACAATTTACGAAGCAATGCATTTCACACAATTTGCTGTATGATACTACACAATGTAGATAAAACAATATCTTGTTCAAGATTTAGTGTAATGTAAAACGGGCTTTAGTCTAGATATGACAAGAGGTTGTGTGCTGGCCACATCAAATTTTTTGCATACCTAAGTAAGCAGATAAACACTGATGACCAGAAAATTTTTGACATTAATGAAAATGTCATTTATTATATTTATTTGGTATATTTAAGATTGAAGGTGGAGAAACGTTCTGGCAATATGTTTTCTAAATAAGAAATATCGTTTATTTCTACCTCTACACACGCCAGAACTCTTAATTTCAATAATTTCTATTTTTATAACTCATCTTTTCATACTTGAGGAAGTCTAATCCGGCCACTTAGGACTGGCAGACCGGACATTCTATCTTCAGCAGATGTGCAAGGCCCAAGCCCTTCAATTTCACAATTAATAAAATGCCCACACTAATTTGACCGCTAGCTCTCCGTCTATATGTTATTAAAATTAAATTAGGTTATTGTTTATGTGTCTAAATAATTTTTAGACACATAATATTTCTTACTGTATTTTTATAAATATGAGTTTATGTAACAGTAACGTTACTTAATTTAAATATACATAATATGTTTATTTTTTGGTGTGCAGGTCAAAGTCATATGTTGTACCGCGTGTGCTCCTAAATTACAATAATAATTGTCTATTTTTGAAACAAGTTTTATTCAAAAGTCTTTGTGAAAGCAATTAAGTAAAAGTTCCTAATATGACATTTGATTTAAAGAAATATAAAATTATTAATGTAATAATTAAATTAATTAATGAATTCGGCATTCTTCTCTAAGTTAAAGAAGCTTCTCTAAAAATAAGAAAGACAAACGCATGTTTCCATTTATTAACAAAGAGGAAATAAAAGATGCTTCTTTGGTTATTAGAGGAGTTTCTAGCATGTTTTCGTCTATAAATAAAAAGAGATAAAAGATGTTTCCATGATTAATAGAGGAGCTTCTAGCTTAAAGAAGAGCGCTAAATTCAGGCCATTAATCAGAATTTTACAAATCCTGATATTGCATTAAGGTAGTAAATCCATGGGTAGTGACAACCCAAAATATGACAAATTAATATACAGCATTCATTACAAGTCGTAGAATTTGAATCAAAATTAAAATTAATAGGTAACCGTTGAAATAACGAAGATAATTGGATTTAAAGTTGACGCAAAAACGCGCTAAAATACATTGCGTATATGGAGGTTACCAGTAGATTTACTAAACGATTAGAAAATTTTATATCATAACAACCCAACACATATTTGGAAAACGAATATGTTATTCTTTGATATTTGAGATATTTATTAGAAAAATAAAAAATATGAGTCACCGCAATAATGGTTGAGAAATCGCATGCAAAAGGTTCCAGTCTCAAGAAAAATTATGTTTTTGACGTACTACTACTGCATTTCAGTGTAAACTTAAATTTCAATTATATTTTTTATTTAATTGGATACCTATGATTTGTAATTTACATCCAAATCTACGATTTTTAATGATTTATTTCTGATTATTTGACTGCTTCGGCCTCACCTCACACCGAAATCACGCACGCTTATGACCGACGGATTTTCTACCTTAACAACTTGAAGAATATAATGAGTTGATTATCTTCATAGTTTAGTAAATTATTTAATTTGTTCCTACATCGATCGAAAAATCGCAATCGCAAGAAAATGTTATGATACACACACTTGCAATAATTAAACTCTTGCAACTTTGTGAGTTTTAAAATTGATTTTCAAAAAACATCTCATGTTGTAGCTCTGTTGTTGTGTTTGAAACAAATATGTTAACAATATTGAGTAGGTACATTCCTTTGATAGCTTTTAAAGAGAAATTTTTTTAATCTTAATCATAAAATTTGTTCAATTCTACAGAATGAATATTAAGATCTCTTGTGTGTTGCAGATACGGGCACAGCCTAACGCCAGACGAGCCAATCGCAGAAGAGAACACGGACGAATACCCGGGGGGCTACGTGGCGATGGCAGCAGTGAGCAGCGACGACGGCTACGTGGACATGTCGCCGCGCGGGGGGCGGAGCGACATGTCGCCGGCCGCCTCCACGTGCAGCATCACCTCGGGCACCCCCTCCACGGACCTCCGCTTCAGCGAGTACCACCTGGAGAAGGTCAGCTCGTACTTCACGCCCAGCGAGGAGGACGACACCAGCAGTGCCGAGCGCCCCATCCGCGCCTACAGCGTGGGCAGCCGCCCCGACGTGCTTAAGCTACAAGACACCCGGGTCCGCGCCTTCTCCGTCGGCAGCAGGTCCAAGGTACACAATCACGAACATATCCAAACCTTCAAATCAATCTTCAAAGTTATCTGCAGATGTAGAAAATCTTCCGCCTTGACACTGTAATATGTGAATTTGGTTTTAGTTTGGCTATCTTACGGTAGTAAATCCATGGGTAGTGACAACCCAAAATATAAATTAAATTAATATACAGCATTCATTAAAAGTCGTAGAATTTGAATAAAAATTAAAATTTATAGGAAACCGTTGAAATAACGAAGATAATTGAATTTAAAGTTGACACAAAAACGCGCTAAAATACATTGCATATATGGAGGTTACCAGTAGATTTACTAAACGATTAGAAAATTTTATATCATAACAACCCAACACATATTTGGAAAACGAATATGTTATTTTTTGATATTTGAGTTATTTATTAGAAAAATAAAAAATATGAGTCACCGCAATAATGGTTGAGAAATCGCATGCAAAAGATTCCAGTCTCAAGAAAAATTATGTTTTTGACGTACTACTATTGCATTTCAGTGTAAACTTAAATTTCAATTATATTTTTTATTTAATTGGATACCTATGATTTGTAATTTACATCCAAATCTACGATTTTTAATTATTTATTTCTCATTATTTGACTGCTTCGGCCTCAACTCACACCGAAATCACGCACGCTTATGACCGACGGGTTTTCTTATGGCAAATTGTAACTATCGCAGAATTTCCTTATTTTTTGCAAAAAATATTAAAATGCTTCAAGAAAATACCACTTCCGGTCAAGATATTTGTACAAAAATCTTAGCATCTCTTCCAATTAGTATACAAATGTAAAATACCAAAATCAAAATTCGTATTTGAGTTATCCGACCTCAAAAAACCGGCCTTGACCACATCCATACACACATACATACAGACATCATCGTGCAACTATCAAAAATGAGTTGTAAGAACCATAATTCGTGCTCATCCACTTAAAACTCACTACCCGATTATTTGCATGATTCCAATACCTCCAATGTACTCTGATGAAGACTGCATTTTTGAATAATTACATCCTTCGTTGAAATATATTATTTAAACAGAACTAAAATTAGAAACTGTTAAATTATTAGAAATTCTTCTCCAAGACTCATTACCGCCGCTGCTATTTGACAGGCATTTCTCACTAGGATTCAGAATCCTTATGTGAACAGGGCTTAAATTTCAGCGTTCACAGATTGTATTAATTACCATATAACTTCAGCAACAGTATTAGTCCGGGAGCTGGCGTCAAATTTGCCTGGTCCATTTCAACAAAGCTGATTTTTATAATATAATTAGTTCTATAATAACTAATTAAGAATTGCAATGTTAGCTGGTCCGAAAGCGGGGCTCAAGATTTTAAGAGGCTGTGGAACTTGCAAAAAATAAACGTTTTTTAAGTGAACCAGCAAAGCTAAAATTTTGTATAATGATAATTTACCAATTATATTTAACAAAAAAATATGTTAGCTGGACAGGGCAGGTGGAAAACTTTGTTAGCTGTGCAGGTGAACATTGACAGTGACAGTGTCAAAATAGTGACACATCGTTTATATATTCTTCTACTGTTTACATAAAATGAAAACGATGTGTCACTATTTTGACATTGTCACTGTCACTGTTCACCTGCACAGCTAACAAGGTTTTCCACTTGCCCTGTCCAGCTAACATATTTTTTTGTTAATATAATTGGTAAATTATCATTATAAAAAATTTTAGCTTTGCTGGTTTCACTTGAAAATCTGATATTTTTTGAAAGTTTCGCAGGCCCTTAAATCTGCAGGCCACACGGTTGTGCCAGCTTACACTGCAATTCTTAATTAGTTATTATAGAACTAATTATATTGCAAAAATCAGCTTTTCTGCAATTACCCATGAAAATTTGACGCCAGCTCCCGGACTATATGCATCTGTCTTTCACCAATGAATAATCACAACCAATCACAACTGATTCAATAAATTATCTATTTATAAACTGCATTACCTAAGAGCTTCATATTCAATTATTAAATTCATAGAAAATAATTATTATTGTAAACAACAATGATTATATTCTTATGAAATACTTATGCCGTAACATTGGATTATTTGTTGATGAATTGATGAATTGAAGTTGTTGTTGTAATTGCAGGGCATCCACAGCCGGGTGCTGCCACCGCACCAGCACCACACGGGGGCCAAGTCCAACTCGGCGCCACTGCTGGGGCTGGGCAGCCAGTCCAGCATGGAGCGCATGGAGGACCTCATGGAGTTGGACTTCTCGAGGAACACTGGCTACGTGGACATGTCCAGCCCTCGCTCTCGCACCGTGTCGGGCTCGATGCCGCCTGCCGGCTACGTCGAGATGCGCCCCGGCATGCCAGACTGCAGCCCTGACATGCCCTACATGGACATGAAACCCGCTGTCAGGTCTGAAGATGAACCGTATCTAGATATGAGGCCCACTATGGCGACTTCTCCGCTCAAACCTAGCCAAACTTCCCCGTATCTGGATATGAAACCTGGTACGAGTCCTAATAAATCTACAATCACTAACAATAAATACAATGCGTATTACATGGAAATGTCTGCTTCCTCAAAATTTAGTTCCTCTCCAAAAAACAACCAAAATATTCCAAAAACCACCAGCCCAATACAAGAAGAATACCTAGAAATGGATTTCAAGCAACCGAAACAGAACAGAACTCTGTCAGGCGCGGCGAGAACACAGCCTGTGGACCTGCCCCACCCTAAGAAGAGCAACGAAGGCTACATGGACATGTCGTGGAGCCGGCACCAACGCAAGTCCAGCTTAGATTCCGCTAAAGTCAACCAGGACGACTACATGAACATGACCGGGAACGCTAGGAAGAAAGAGCGCAAAGGGAGCAAGAAAGACAAAACATGCTCGCAGCCGATCATGATCAGTACTACCACCACCACACCCACCACCACTAAAAGTTCCCAGAGTCCGGCGAGCAGCTTCGCTAGCTTCTTACAGAGGAAGAACTCGACGGGGACTCCGCCTAAGAATGCGCCCCCGAACTACCTGCCGCTGCAGTCGTGCAGCTACAGCCCCTCCGGCTCGCCGTTTTCCTCTTTACGTCGGCCCCGAAGTCGGAAGAACTCACGTCGTGACTCGAAAGATTCTACGCCAACCAACAGCGACAACTCTACTATTTTCCCTTTTTCACCGGGCAGTCCTATCAAACCGTTCAAGACACCGGAAGCGAATCAGAACCGGAAATGTCCGGTTGATGCCTCCAGCGGAACTGTCAAAATATCCGGTAAGCCGCCCAGTGGAGGCGATTACCAAAAAATGAATTTTGATTTTTCTTCAAATAATACAAATGCAAATTCAGATTATACAGAAATGAATTTTGAACCAGCAGAAGAAAAAAAAACTGATACAGATTATGTGAATTATAATCCAGTAGTACCAACACAACGTACAAGTAGCAACCATTCAGATGATTATGGCGAATACGCAATAATGCGTCCGATACAAATAGTATCAAACAACAATCCAATTAGGAATATATCTGCTCCAATAGTTGGCAACGCAAACATAACTAAACAATTATCCGGTTTATCAGTAAACAATATATCATTCAGACCAATATCCGAGCCCCAAGACACACGTTTAGGCGCCGTTTCCCCAAAAATAGGCGACGTAGCCCCCCACAGATCATTCGAAAACCTCCAGACCGATTCGTCGCAAACGGAAGCTAACTATGAAACTCTCCGGACCGGAAACAAGCTCCAGCGGCCCCAATCAGTCACCGAGAAACCAGAAAAGCCAGAAAAAATCTCTAAAAATCACTTAGGATCAGTCGGATCACTTAGTTCACTTACCTCTGAAAAATCCCGACCGAGTTCAGTTACGAGTGACACAAAGGCATCACTTTCACGGCCTAGTTCGGTTAGTAGCGAGCTAGGCTCCACTAGTTCCACGCTAGTAGGGGACTCGAGGCCAGGTTCCGTTTGTAGCGAATTAAAAACAAAGTTGCACTATGCTAGTCTGGATTTAGCGCCCTTAGACGATGAGTCTAGCAGCTCTAGATCACCCAGGCCGGGGCGAATGCAGGAGACTAGGTCGCCCACACCCAATTCTGGCTCGAGTGAGAGCGGTTTCACTTACGCTGAGATAGATTTCATTAAAAGCGAGTCCCTAAAAAATCAAAAAACGCATTAATGATGAAAACTGATAGTTAATACTGTAAATAATTTTGTAAAAAGTAATTTTTTGAATGCATGATTAATTTATTGCTGGTTGTAAATATGATATAGTTAAATCTGTATATTAGCGCATCATTAGGGAGTGTATTAGTAAATTATTAAATATAAAACAGACGTTTTGTTATTTATTGTTTAAACCAAAGCGTCATCGCTTTGGTTCTAGCTAGAGAGCCCTAATATACAATTAGGGCCAGAAATATATGCATCCGCGGTATTTCAAACAGGGCGCTATTTAAAAAAAGTGTTTTAACACGAACTAAGTGACTTGTTTTACTACTTCTGGTACTTGATGTACATAATAAAGAAATGATTAAGTATGAAGTACGTACGACCGGTAAATTTTTCTGGCGTGGTCCTTAATAATTTCTTGGAATGCCTCTAGAAGTAGTAATATAATAGAAAAAGTAATTTCAGAATTGTATGTTGCGGCTCTCTAGCTATTCGTGCAATCGTTTGCTAATAACATATCATAGAAAATCAGAAAAAAAGTCTAGTCATCCACGTCTAGCTGGATGTTAGTGTTTGTTTGTATATTTGTAAATACAAGGCTCAATTTTGTTTAGAGTTACCGAAGTCGGCTCATAATTCCATAAATTACTGCCTAAAATAGAGTTATTAATTTTGAAAGTCATGCAGATACGTAAGCGGTGCTAATTTTGTTCCGAAACATTAACAGTGCCTTTAACAATAGCTGAAAGTTTTGCGTTTACTAGCAGCCCGTTATGACTAGGGGCCTTCAGAAATTCACAGAGTCGCAAAATAGAAAATTATACATTGTACATATTAGATAAATATACAATAGTCAAATATACATTAAATGAATGAATGTTTATCAAAATTTCCCAAGTAACTTTGTTACTGCTGGATAGTATTCCAATTATTATCAATAGTTGAATTTAGTTATACTGCCATTTATGGTAATTGTTAATTTAAATAGTTGTTGTTTTTTTTCTAGCTTATAATCCCTAGATTCATCAAATCCAAACCACTCTCTATTTATTTGGGAATCTAGAGGGTACATGAATGTATAAATCTATGTACTTATAATTTTATATCAAAAAAAGTTTTTTATCTATGGCTTCATGTGAAACATATTAAAATTGTTGTACTTTATATCGTGTAAAATGTATTCCGGCTATGTATATGTACAGAAGTTTAGTTAATCTAATTTATTTTGGTATAAATGTGTACTACTATATGTATATTGCTTTCGAATACGATTTAATCTGGTAATACTTGCAAATTTGACATAATAAAATTTAAGTAATATTATTGTACATTTATATTTTCATTATTGAATACCATTTACATGTCCCATCCTTATATTAGGTTAGTCATCATTATAGAAGACCGTGTGTGCGGTTACCAGCCATCAACTAATGCATATTTTAAAATATAATCGATACATTGAACTACGGCATTGTATTTGACCCTCGATATTTTGAAAATGGTAAGATATACGAACTTATTTAAGGAATTTTTAAAGCAATTAACTTTATTTAATATTATTAGCTCCAAAATACATAAATCATTAATATTTTTACTGAAAGGTTGTAGAAGACTCCAAGTGCCTGAAGAACTTCAGAGAGTGCGTTACAGTCCTTAGAAGAATACCCGGTTCAAGAAGTTTCCAATCTGCAACAATATGAAGCAATCAAACTGTCTTCTTACAGGGTAAATGTTTATAAATCAATCAATAGGCTTTTAAATGTGGCTACCTATGTTTTATAAGCTGCAGAATGCTTCGATGAAGGTTGTAGGGCCCCATTTTCATTAGTTTTTGCGTTCTGAGTGGCTGTAGAGTACGTTTGATACCTGTAATAATAAATCTTTTATTTCGTCTATTTATTTGTGCAGTTGAGAACTTAGGATTCAATCAATAGGCTTACATATGTTTTAAAAGCTGTAGAATGCGTCGATGAATATTCTTGGGCCCCATTGTCATTCGTTTTTGCGTTATAAATGGTTATTAACATATTTGGGATCTGCGCTAACCTTCAGCCTACACATATCCATTTGTCATCTTAAGATTCAATCAATAGGCTTCAGAATGTGGTTACCTATGTTTTATAAGCTGCAGAATACGTCGATGAAGGTTTTTGGGCCTCATTGTCATTCGTTTTTGCGTTCTAAATGGTTATTAACACATTTGATGTCTACGCTAACCTTCGGCCTACACATATCCATTTGTCATCTTAATATTCAATCAATAGGCCTAATAATGTGGCTACATGGTAGAGCGCCATTATTAATGAAAATACCTACAAAAAATCAATTAACGCAACTTAATTAATATAAATAACTTGAAACTTACTGAATTTCTGCTAATTCGTCTACACTGGCGTTGATATGAAAATAATTATTCCCGCACGAAGAACTCTCCTGGGTGATCGAAGTTCTCTTATATGTTCTGTATATTGTTCAGCTGGAATAACTTTCAAATATTCAAGCCAAACTGATTTGTGGTTTGGTTCTTTTAGTGTTAAAACAAAGGTTTCTGTTAAAGAAAATCTGGTGTTGCCATCATCTTGAGAAATAATCGCGCTGCAGCCTGAATTGAAAGGACACTGACGGACTGGCAGTTTTGCTTCATATGCCTGTGGCACACCGGTCGAGGAGCATCGAGTAACTCCTCGATGAAACGAAAGAACGCACCCGTCCGCGATGGATTTCTATTTAATCGGTGACAAATACATCAAAGTTTTGCGCGAAATCAAATCCAAAGATACGTCTGAAATGAGATACATTCGTTTCATCGAGGAACAACTCGATGAAAATAGCGGCGCCCCTATTTTTCGTCGAGGACGGGGTGCGTTCTATCGTTTCATCGAGGAGTTACTCGATGGTCCTCGATGCTCCTCGACCGGTGTGCCCATATACCTATTAGCTAATAGGTATATGGGTGTGCCACAGGCATTAAAGCGGTAATCCGGATACAAGAAAAACATTTTCGTCAACTGTAAACAATTAGAATAACTTAATAATTGCAGTATGCAACAATGTGATTAATACGTACTTGACTTTTATGAAAATAGTTTGGTAGATGTAGATATTTCATAGCATTAGTTCGTAGACATGCTATTTTGATATTGTCCAGGATTCTGTGATAAGGAAGCTGTACAATCAATTACATAGGCTGATACGAGTACTTTCACACGTATTTCCATATCTTCAAATTCTATTTGTTTTCTTTCTATATTGCTAACTAACTTCTCGTGTTTTATATTTTGTAGATAATTACAACTGATTACATGGTTTTATTGGTTGAACGAAGACTTTGGCTAGAATAAATAAAATGACATGCCCGGCGCCCGGGATCTATAGTTTAAAATTATTTAAAAAATTCTATTATTTAATACGCACTATTGTATACAATGACTGGATTTAAATGAGCACGTTGTCTATAATGTTTCTTTTGTGGTAACGATAATATTTCCGTCATTATTTTAATGTTTAAATAAGTTGCAAATAAAAAGTTTGAAAAAATAACATGGTTGTTTGATTTTGACAGTTTAATATTTAGTTATTTTGTTATGAGTGAACTGGTATCACTGTTTGGTGCCAACTATTTGGAACGGATAAATTTTTTATTTTAATTATTTCGACTAAACTGTTAAATATTTTAGAAAACTGATTAGATTATTAATCAACAGATTTTTTTACAATTTATGATATATTTACATTTTGAATTACATGCGTAAATAGAAAATGAAAGATAAAATCAATAAACAAGTTCCAATATTTGTCGACCAGTTGGCGCCACGATCAACTATTGTTACTGTCATATTAGATTAAATACCTGCTTTTCTTTGTTGTCATAAAGTCGATATTCTATCCTCCAAAAGGATGCAGCATGAAATCGGTGACCATCACCTATCACGAGCTCCCGTTCTATAACTTTTTCTTAAAAATAATGATTTCGTTATTGATTTTTGATTAAAATAAATTTTTTGAAATACATTTGGCAGCATTGCCATAATCATTAATAGACAGTGTTACCAACTATAGCAAAACAAAATATATAATTTTTAATTTTTCATCTCACGAAATTGGTCGAAAATTTACAGTTTGATAATAAATGGTTAGCAAATACGTTCGCCGTACTCTATTTGTTCTATTTATTACGTGTTTTATTATATTTATATAAAGACTTTAATTAGAAAACTGTATTCATTATATTTGTTTAAAAGTGTTTAAAAACATCTACTATTATTTAATACGGACTTGTGTATACAATGATCAGTAACTGGATTTAAATGAGCACTTTGTCTATAATGTTTCTTTTGTGGTAACGATAATAACGATAATATGTCCGTCATTATTTAATGTTTAAATAAGTTTCAAATAAAAAGTATAAAAAAACACAGAGGTTAAGTTTGATTTTGACAGTTTAATTTGTAGTTATTTTGATATGAGTGAACTGGTATCACTCGTTGGTGATTTTCAAAAGAGCCAAATATTTGGAACGGATAATGTTTTATTTTAATTATTTCGACTTAACTGTTAATTTTTTTGAAAAACTGTTACAGGTATTTTGTCCAAAAACTCCCGAGTAACGAATTTGACCGCTTTTTGTCAATTTAGTCATTTTGAAAAATTATGCATTTTCAGATGCATTTTATGCAACCAGAGTGCATTCCCGACTTCTCCCGTTATAGATCAGATGTAGACTTTTTTCTATCGTGTTTCTGAACACATTGCACAAACCGCATTCAAATCGGTGCTGTATTTTAAAATTTAGTTATTCGGTCTAAAATAGTACTACTTTTCCTGGTCTATTTAATATATACGCTATATTTATTGAAACTATCAATCAGCAGATTTATTTACAATTTATGATAGATTTACATTTTGAATTACATGCGTTAATAGAAAATCAAAATCATTTATTAAGTATGGATCACATCTGTGTGGCCATTTCAAGATTAGGTTCAACACTCTCTAGATAAAATGCCCTCGATAATAACAAGTGTTATATCTATTAATTGTATGTAGGTACCTATTTATTATTATATGTAAATAATATTTTATACACGCACATAAATGATATAACTTGAAATTATATTAATTTTTTTCCATTTTATATGAAACAATATTGAATATATAATAAATTACTCATGCTTCGATTTAAATTGGCTGATTGCTGAGTACGCTAAGGCGATCGACTGTGGATCTGACGACTCAGGTTCAAATTCAGCCAGGTATACGCTCGCGTAAATGCACAAACATCTTCCCTGTGTTGTACTCTCTACTAATAACCATGAGTATCCGTGAGTTGACGGCTTGCAACCGCACGCACGGTAAATATACATTTATATCAATGTGAGTCTGCCACATCCAAGATGAGTAATTGTGTTTATTTTGCAAACGGTTATAGGTTGAGCATAACATTAACATTAAATTTAATTGGTGTTTACAAATACAATAATAATTATTATCTTCTATTAGGTAATGCAGTTTATAAATGGATCTAGCTGTCAGTTGTGTTTAATCATTGGTAAAAGATAGATCGTATACTGTTGATGAAGTTAATTGTCGTGTTAATTGGTGCATCGGACTTCAGTCCAGTTAGGTATGACACAGTACGATATGTGAGAGCATATTGGGTGTATTATTGCAGGCTTTCGTGGTAGATGAGTTGTGAGTTTAAACTTATCGTTTGCCCATTACTTTACTCTGTTAAGCCGTGAAATAACCCACTGTAGTTAGTATATGGATTTCGAGAATTCCTTTGCCTCTGTGGATTCAGAGTGTGGTAATACCGTGGATTTGATATGCTGAGCTCACAGTCTCATAGTTCTTTTTACATATGGTTTAATAGTTTTAGAATTATATTATATAAAGCCCTGTTCGCACGGGGATCTTTGGAGATTCAGAATCCTGGAAAAGAAGAAGTTTTTTTCTTTCTAGTGAGAATTATCTGTTAAATTGCGCTGTCGCTAAAGTAGACCGAATTTAGACTGAATTTAGACCGAATTTAGACCGAATTTAGACCGAATTTAGACTGAATTTAGACCGAATTTAGACCGAATTTAGACCGAATTTAGACTGAATTTAGACCGAATTTAGACTGAATTTAGACCGAATTTAGACCGAATTTAGACTGAATTTAGACCGAATTTAGACCGAATTTAGACTGAATTTAGACCGAATTTAGACCGAATTTAGACTGAATTTAGACTGAATTTAGACCGAATTTAGACCGAATTTAGACTGAATTTAGACCGAATTTAGACTGAATTTAGACTGAATTTAGACCGAATTTAGACCGAATTTAGACCGAATTTAGACCGAATTTAGACCGAATTTAGACCGAATTTAGACCGAATTTAGACCGAATTTAGACTGAATTTAGACTGAATTTAGACCGAATTTAGACCGAATTTAGACCGAATTTAGACTGAATTTAGACTGAATTTAGACCGAATTTAGACCGAATTTAGACTGAATTTAGACCGAATTTAGACCGAATTTAGACTGAATTTAGACCGAATTTAGACTGAATTTAGACCGAATTTAGACCGAATTTAGACTGAATTTAGACCGAATTTAGACCGAATTTAGACTGAATTTAGACCGAATTTAGACCGAATTTAGACTGAATTTAGACCGAATTTAGACTGAATTTAGACTGAATTTAGACCGAATTTAGACTGAATTTAGACTGAATTTAGACCGAATTTAGACTGAATTTAGACTGAATTTAGACCGAATTTAGACCGAATTTAGACCGAATTTAGACCGAATTTAGACCGAATTTAGACTGAATTTAGACCGATTTTATACCAAATTTAGACCGAATTTAGACCGAATTTAGACCGAATTTAGACCGAATTTAGACTGAATTTAGACCGAATTTAGACTGAATTTAGACCGAATTTAGACCGAATTTAGACCGAATTTAGACTGAATTTAGACCAAATTTAGACCGAATTTAGACTGAATTTAGACCGAATTTAGACTGAATTTAGACTGAATTTAGACCGAATTTAGACTGAATTTAGACCGAATTTAGACCGAATTTAGACCGAATTTAGACCGAATTTAGACCGAATTTAGACTGAATTTAGACTGAATTTAGACCGAATTTAGACTGAATTTAGACTGAATTTAGACCGAATTTAGACTGAATTTAGACTGAATTTAGACCGAATTTAGACCGAATTTAGACCGAATTTAGACCGAATTTAGACCGAATTTAGACCGAATTTAGACTGAATTTAGACCGAATTTAGACCGAATTTAGACCGAATTTAGACCGAATTTAGACCGAATTTAGACTGAATTTAGACCGAATTTAGACTGAATTTAGACCGAATTTAGACTGAATTTAGACCGAATTTAGACCGAATTTAGACTGAATTTAGACCGAATTTAGACTGAATTTAGACCGAATTTAGACTGAATTTAGACTGAATTTAGACCGAATTTAGACCGAATTTAGACTGAATTTAGACCGAATTTAGACCGAATTTAGACCGAATTTAGACCGAATTTAGACCGAATTTAGACTGAATTTAGACCGAATTTAGACTGAATTTAGACCGAATTTAGACTGAATTTAGACCGAATTTAGACCGAATTTAGACTGAATTTAGACCGAATTTAGACCGAATTTAGACCGAATTTAGACTGAATTTAGACTGAATTTAGACCGAATTTAGACTGAATTTAGACCGAATTTAGACTGAATTTAGACCGAATTTAGACCGAATTTAGACTGAATTTAGACTGAATTTAGACCGAATTTAGACCTAATTTAAACCGAATTTAGACCGAATTTAGACCGAATTTAGACTGAATTTAGACCGAATTTAGACCGAATTTAGTCTGAATTTAGACTGAATTTAGACCGAATTTAGACCGAATTTAGACTGAATTTAGACCGAATTTAGACTGAATTTAGACCTAATTTAAACCGAATTTAGACCGAATTTAGACCGAATTTAGACTGAATTTAGACCGAATTTAGACTGAATTTAGACCGAATTTAGACTGAATTTAGACCGAATTTAGACCGAATTTAGACTGAATTTAGACCGAATTTAGACTGAATTTAGACCGAATTTAGACTGAATTTAGACTGAATTTAGACCGAATTTAGACCGAATTTAGACTGAATTTAGACCGAATTTAGACCGAATTTAGACCGAATTTAGACCGAATTTAGACCGAATTTAGACTGAATTTAGACCGAATTTAGACTGAATTTAGACCGAATTTAGACTGAATTTAGACCGAATTTAGACCGAATTTAGACTGAATTTAGACCGAATTTAGACCGAATTTAGACCGAATTTAGACTGAATTTAGACTGAATTTAGACCGAATTTAGACTGAATTTAGACCGAATTTAGACTGAATTTAGACCGAATTTAGACCGAATTTAGACTGAATTTAGACTGAATTTAGACCGAATTTAGACCTAATTTAAACCGAATTTAGACCGAATTTAGACCGAATTTAGACTGAATTTAGACCGAATTTAGACCGAATTTAGTCTGAATTTAGACCGAATTTAGACCGAATTTAGACTGAATTTAGACCGAATTTAGACTGAATTTAGACTGAATTTAGACCGAATTTAGACCGAATTTAGACCGAATTTACATTTCACATTTCACATTTCACATTTCACATTTCACATTTCACATTTCACATTTCACATTTCACATTTCACATTTCACATTTCACATTTCACATTTCACATTTCAAATTTCAAATTTCACATTTCACATTTCACATTTCACATTTCACATTTCACATTTCACATTTCACCTTTCACATTTCACATTTCACATTTCACATTTCACTGACTGAATTTAGACTGAATTTAGACCGAATTTAGACTGTATTTAGACTGAATTTAGACCGAATTTAGACTGAATTTAGACTGAATTTAGACCGAATTTAGACCGCATTTAGACTGAATTTAGACTGAATTTAGACCGAATTTAGACTGAATTTAGACTGAATTTAGACCGAATTTAGACTGAATTTAGACCGAATTTAGACCGAATTTAGACTGAATTTAGACTGAATTTAGACCGAATTTAGACCGAATTTAGACTGAATTTAGACCGAATTTAGACCGAATTTAGACCGAATTTAGACTGAATTTCACATTTCACATTTCACATTTCACATTTCACATTTCACATTTCACATTTCACATTTCACATTTCACATTTCACATTTCACATTTCACATTTCACATTTCACATTTCACATTTCACATTTCACATTTCACATTTCACATTTCACATTTCACATTTCACATTTCACATTTCACATTTCACATTTCACATTTCACATTTCACAGTTCACAGTTCACATTTCACATTTCACATTTCACATTTCACATTTCACATTTCACATTTCACATTTCACATTTCACATTTCACATTTCACATTTCACTGACTGAATTTAGACTGAATTTAGACCGAATTTAGACTGTATTTAGACTGAATTTAGACCGAATTTAGACTGAATTTAGACTGAATTTAGACCGAATTTAGACCGCATTTAGACTGAATTTAGACCGAATTTAGACTGAATTTAGACTGAATTTAGACCGAATTTAGACCGCATTTAGACTGAATTTAGACCGAATTTAGACTGAATTTAGACCGAATTTAGACCGAATTTAGACCGAATTTAGACCGAATTTAGACTGAATTTAGACCGAATTTAGACTGAATTTAGACCGAATTTAGACTGAATTTAGACCGAATTTAGACTGAATTTAGACTGAATTTCACATTTCACATTTCACATTTCACATTTCACATTTCACATTTCACATTTCACATTTCACATTTCACATTTCACATTTCACATTTCACATTTCACATTTCACATTTCACATTTCACATTTCACATTTCACATTTCACATTTCACATTTCACATTTCACATTTCACATTTCACATTTCACATTTCACATTTCACATTTCACATTTCACATTTCACATTTCACATTTCACATTTCACATTTCACAGTTCACAGTTCACATTTCACATTTCACATTTCACATTTCACATTTCACATTTCACATTTCACATTTCACATTTCACATTTCACATTTCACATTTCACATTTCACTGACTGAATTTAGACTGAATTTAGACCGAATTTAGACTGTATTTAGACTGAATTTAGACCGAATTTAGACTGAATTTAGACTGAATTTAGACCGAATTTAGACCGCATTTAGACTGAATTTAGACCGAATTTAGACTGAATTTAGACTGAATTTAGACCGAATTTAGACCGCATTTAGACTGAATTTAGACCGAATTTAGACTGAATTTAGACCGAATTTAGACCGAATTTAGACCGAATTTAGACCGAATTTAGACTGAATTTAGACCGAATTTAGACTGAATTTAGACCGAATTTAGACTGAATTTAGACCGAATTTAGACTGAATTTAGACTGAATTTCACATTTCACATTTCACATTTCACATTTCACATTTCACATTTCACATTTCACATTTCACATTTCACATTTCACATTTCACATTTCACATTTCACATTTCACATTTCACATTTCACATTTCACATTTCACATTTCACATTTCACATTTCACATTTCACATTTCACATTTCACATTTCACATTTCACATTTCACATTTCACATTTCACATTTCACATTTCACATTTCACATTTCACTGACTGAATTTAGACTGAATTTAGACCGAATTTAGACTGTATTTAGACTGAATTTAGACCGAATTTAGACTGAATTTAGACTGAATTTAGACCGAATTTAGACCGCATTTAGACTGAATTTAGACTGAATTTAGACCGAATTTAGACCGCATTTAGACTGAATTTAGACTGAATTTAGACCGAATTTAGACTGAATTTAGACTGAATTTAGACCGAATTTAGACTGAATTTAGACCGAATTTAGACCGAATTTAGACCGAATTTAGACTGTATTTAGACTGAATTTAGACCGAATTTAGACTGAATTTAGACCGAATTTAGACTGAATTTAGACCGAATTTAGACTGAATTTAGACTGAATTTCACATTTCACATTTCACATTTCACATTTCACATTTCACATTTCACATTTCACATTTCACATTTCACATTTCACATTTCACATTTCACATTTCACATTTCACATTTCACATTTCACATTTCACATTTCACATTTCACATTTCACTGACTGAATTTAGACTGAATTTAGACCGAATTTAGACTGTATTTAGACTGAATTTAGACCGAATTTAGACTGAATTTAGACCGAATTTAGACTGAATTTAGACTGAATTTAGACCGAATTTAGACCGCATTTAGACTGAATTTAGACTGAATTTAGACCGAATTTAGACTGAATTTAGACTGAATTTAGACCGAATTTAGACTGAATTTAGACCGAATTTAGACCGAATTTAGACCGAATTTAGACCGAATTTAGACTGAATTTAGACCGAATTTAGACTGAATTTAGACCGAATTTAGACTGAATTTAGACCGAATTTAGACTGAATTTAGACTGAATTTCACATTTCACATTTCACATTTCACATTTCACATTTCACATTACACATTTCACATTTCACATTTCACATTTCACATTTCACATTTCACATTTCACATTTCACATTTCACATTTCACATTTCACATTTCACATTTCACATTTCACATTTCACATTTCACATTTCACATTTCACATTTCACATTTCACATTTCACATTTCACATTTCACATTTCACATTTCACATTTCACATTTCACATTTCACATTTCACATTTCACATTTCACATTTCACATTTCACATTTCACATTTCACATTTCACATTTCACATTTCACATTTCACATTTCACATTTCACATTTCACATTTCACAGTTCACAGTTCACAGTTCACAGTTCACATTTCACATTTCACATTTCACATTTCACATTTCACATTTCACATTTCACATTTCACTGACTGAATTTAGACTGAATTTAGACCGAATTTAGACTGTATTTAGACTGAATTTAGACCGAATTTAGACTGAATTTAGACTGAATTTAGACCGAATTTAGAACGCATTTAGACTGAATTTAGACTGAATTTAGACCGAATTTAGACCGAATTTAGACTGAATTTAGACCGAATTTAGACTGAATTTAGACCGAATTTAGACTGAATTTAGACCGAATTTATACTGAATTTAGACTGAATTTCACATTTCACATTTTACATTTCACATTTCACATTTCACATTTCACATTTCACATTTCACATTTCACATTTCACATTTCACATTTCACATTTCACATTTCACATTTCACATTTCACATTTCACATTTCACATTTCACATTTCACATTTCACATTTCACATTTCACATTTCACATTTCACAGTTCACAGTTCACATTTCACATTTCACATTTCACATTTCACATTTCACATTTCACATTTCACATTTCACATTTCACATTTCACATTTCACATTTCACATTTCACATTTCACATTTCACTGACTGAATTTAGACTGAATTTAGACCGAATTTAGACCGAATTTAGACTGTATTTAGACTGAATTTAGACCGAATTTAGACCGCATTTAGACTGAATTTAGACCGAATTTAGACTGAATTTAGACTGAATTTAGACCGAATTTAGACCGCATTTAGACTGAATTTAGACCGAATTTAGACTGAATTTAGACTGAATTTAGACCGAATTTAGACCGCATTTAGACTGAATTTAGACTGAATTTAGACCGAATTTAGACTGAATTTAGACTGAATTTAGACCGAATTTAGACTGAATTTAGACCGAATTTAGACCGAATTTAGACCGAATTTAGACCGAATTTAGACTGAATTTAGACCGAATTTAGACTGAATTTAGACCGAATTTAGACTGAATTTAGACCGAATTTAGACTGAATTTAGACTGAATTTCACATTTCACATTTCACATTTCACATTTCACATTTCACATTTCACATTTCACATTTCACATTTCACATTTCACATTTCACATTTCACATTTCACATTTCACATTTCACATTTCACATTTCACATTTCACATTTCACATTTCACATTTCACATTTCACATTTCACATTTCACATTTCACATTTCACATTTCACATTTCACATTTCACATTTCACATTTCACATTTCACATTTCACATTTCACATTTCACATTTCACATTTCACATTTCACATTTCACATTTCACATTTCACATTTCACATTTCACATTTCACATTTCACATTTCACATTTCACATTTCACATTTCACATTTCACATTTCACTGACTGAATTTAGACTGAATTTAGACCGAATTTAGACCGAATTTAGACTGTATTTAGACTGAATTTAGACCGAATTTAGACTGAATTTAGACTGAATTTAGACCGAATTTAGACCGCATTTAGACTGAATTTAGACCGAATTTAGACTGAATTTAGACTGAATTTAGACCGAATTTAGACCGCATTTAGACTGAATTTAGACTGAATTTAGACCGAATTTAGACTGAATTTAGACTGAATTTAGACCGAATTTAGACTGAATTTAGACCGAATTTAGACCGAATTTAGACCGAATTTAGACCGAATTTAGACTGAATTTAGACCGAATTTAGACTGAATTTAGACTGAATTTAGACCGAATTTAGACTGAATTTAGACCGAATTTAGACCGAATTTAGACCGAATTTAGACTGAATTTAGACTGAATTTAGACTGAATTTAGACTGAATTTAGACCGAATTTAGACTGAATTTAGACCGAATTTAGACTGAATTTCACATTTCACATTTCACATTTCACATTTCACATTTCACATTTCACATTTCACATTTCACATTTCACATTTCACATTTCACATTTCACATTTCACATTTCACATTTCACATTTCACATTTCACATTTCACATTTCACATTTCACATTTCACATTTCACATTTCACATTTCACATTTCACATTTCACATTTCACATTTCACATTTCACATTTCACATTTCACATTTCACATTTCACATTTCACATTTCACATTTCACATTTCACATTTCACATTTCACATTTCACATTTCACATTTCACATTTCACATTTCACAGTTCACAGTTCACAGTTCACATTTCACAGTTCACAGTTCACATTTCACATTTCACATTTCACTGACTGAATTTAGACTGAATTTAGACCGAATTTAGACTGTATTTAGACTGAATTTAGACCGAATTTAGACTGAATTTAGACTGAATTTAGACCGAATTTAGACCGCATTTAGACTGAATTTAGACCGAATTTAGACTGAATTTAGACTGAATTTAGACCGAATTTAGACTGAATTTCACATTTCACATTTCACATTTCACATTTCACATTTCACATTTCACATTTCACATTTCACATTTCACATTTCACATTTCACATTTCACATTTCACATTTCACATTTCACATTTCACATTTCACATTTCACATTTCACATTTCACATTTCACTGACTGAATTTAGACTGAATTTAGACCGAATTTAGACTGTATTTAGACTGAATTTAGACTGAATTTAGACTGAATTTAGACCGAATTTAGACCGAATTTAGACTGAATTTAGACCGAATTTAGACCGAATTTAGACCGAATTTAGACTGAATTTAGACCGAATTTAGACTGAATTTAGACTGAATTTAGACCGAATTTAGACCGAATTTAGACCGAATTTAGACCGAATTTAGACTGAATTTAGACCGAATTTAGACCGAATTTAGACTGAATTTAGACCGAATTTAGACTGAATTTAGACCGAATTTAAACCGAATTTAGACTGAATTTAGACCGAATTTAGACTGAATTTAGACCGAATTTAGACTGAATTTAGACCGAATTTAGACCGAATTTAGACTGAATTTAGACCGAATTTAGACCGAATTTAGACTGAATTTCACATTTCACATTTCACATTTCACATTTCACATTTCACATTTCACATTTCACATTTCACATTTCACATTTCACATTTCACATTTCACATTTCACATTTCACATTTCACATTTCACATTTCACATTTCACATTTCACATTTCACATTTCACATTTCACATTTCACATTTCACATTTCACATTTCACATTTCACATTTCACATTTCACATTTCACATTTCACATTTCACATTTCACATTTCACATTTCACATTTCACATTTCACATTTCACATTTCACATTTCACATTTCACATTTCACATTTCACATTTCACATTTCACATTTCACATTTCACATTTCACATTTCACATTTCACATTTCACAGTTCACAGTTCACAGTTCACAGTTCACAGTTCACAGTTCACAGTTCACAGTTCACAGTTCACATTTCACATTTCACATTTCACATTTCACATTTCACATTTCACATTTCACTGACTGAATTTAGACTGAATTTAGACCGAATTTAGACTGTATTTAGATTGAATTTAGACCGAATTTAGACTGAATTTAGACTGAATTTAGACCGAATTTAGACCGCATTTAGACTGAATTTAGACCGAATTTAGACTGAATTTAGACTGAATTTAGACCGAATTTAGACCGCATTTAGACTGAATTTAGACTGAATTTAGACCGAATTTAGACTGAATTTAGAATGAATTTAGACCGAATTTAGACTGAATTTAGACCGAATTTAGACCGAATTTAGACCGAATTTAGACCGAATTTAGACTGAATTTAGACCGAATTTAGACTGAATTTAGACCGAATTTAGACTGAATTTAGACCGAATTTAGACTGAATTTAGACTGAATTTCACATTTCACATTTCACATTTCACATTTCACATTTCACATTTCACATTTCACATTTCACATTTCACATTTCACATTTCACATTTCACATTTCACATTTCACATTTCACATTTCACATTTCACATTTCACATTTCACATTTCACATTTCACATTTCACATTTCACATTTCACATTTCACATTTCACTGACTGAATTTAGACTGAATTTAGACCGAATTTAGACTGTATTTAGACTGAATTTAGACTGAATTTAGACTGAATTTAGACCGAATTTAGACCGAATTTAGACTGAATTTAGACCGAATTTAGACCGAATTTAGACCGAATTTAGACTGAATTTAGACCGAATTTAGACTGAATTTAGACTGAATTTAGACCGAATTTAGACCGAATTTAGACCGAATTTAGACCGAATTTAGACTGAATTTAGACCGAATTTAGACCGAATTTAGACTGAATTTAGACCGAATTTAGACTGAATTTAGACCGAATTTAAACCGAATTTAGACTGAATTTAGACCGAATTTAGACTGAATTTAGACCGAATTTAGACTGAATTTAGACCGAATTTAGACCGAATTTAGACTGAATTTAGACTGAATTTCACATTTCACATTTCACATTTCACATTTCACATTTCACATTTCACATTTCACATTTCACATTTCACATTTCACATTTCACATTTCACATTTCAAATTTCACATTTCACATTTCACATTTCACATTTCACATTTCACATTTCACATTTCACATTTCACATTTCACATTTCACATTTCACATTTCACTGACTGAATTTAGACTGAATTTAGACCGAATTTAACTGAATTTAGACCGAATTTAGACCGAATTTAGACCGAATTTAGACCGAATTTAGACCGAATTTAGACCGAATTTAGACTGAATTTAGACTGAATTTAGACCGAATTTAGACCGAATTTAGACCGAATTTAGACTGAATTTAGACTGAATTTAGACCGAATTTAGACCGAATTTAGACTGAATTTAGACCGAATTTAGACCGAATTTAGACTGAATTTAGACCGAATTTAGACCGAATTTAGACCGAATTTAGACTGAATTTAGACCGAATTTAGACTGAATTTAGACCGAATTTAGACCGAATTTAGACTGAATTTAGACCGAATTTAGACCGAATTTAGACTGAATTTAGACCGAATTTAGACCGAATTTAGACTGAATTTAGACTGAATTTAGACCGAATTTAGACCGAATTTAGACTGAATTTAGACCGAATTTAGACTGAATTTAGACTGAATTTAGACCGAATTTAGACCGAATTTAGACCGAATTTAGACCGAATTTAGACCGAATTTAGACCGAATTTAGACCGAATTTAGACTGAATTTAGACTGAATTTAGACCGAATTTAGACCGAATTTAGACCGAATTTAGACTGAATTTAGACTGAATTTAGACCGAATTTAGACCGAATTTAGACTGAATTTAGACCGAATTTAGACCGAATTTAGACTGAATTTAGACCGAATTTAGACTGAATTTAGACCGAATTTAGACCGAATTTAGACTGAATTTAGACCGAATTTAGACCGAATTTAGACTGAATTTAGACCGAATTTAGACCGAATTTAGACTGAATTTAGACCGAATTTAGACTGAATTTAGACTGAATTTAGACCGAATTTAGACTGAATTTAGACTGAATTTAGACCGAATTTAGACTGAATTTAGACTGAATTTAGACCGAATTTAGACCGAATTTAGACCGAATTTAGACCGAATTTAGACCGAATTTAGACTGAATTTAGACCGATTTTAGACCAAATTTAGACCGAATTTAGACCGAATTTAGACCGAATTTAGACCGAATTTAGACTGAATTTAGACCGAATTTAGACTGAATTTAGACCGAATTTAGACCGAATTTAGACCGAATTTAGACTGAATTTAGACCAAATTTAGACCGAATTTAGACTGAATTTAGACCGAATTTAGACTGAATTTAGACTGAATTTAGACCGAATTTAGACTGAATTTAGACCGAATTTAGACCGAATTTAGACCGAATTTAGACCGAATTTAGACCGAATTTAGACTGAATTTAGACTGAATTTAGACCGAATTTAGACTGAATTTAGACTGAATTTAGACCGAATTTAGACTGAATTTAGACTGAATTTAGACCGAATTTAGACCGAATTTAGACCGAATTTAGACCGAATTTAGACCGAATTTAGACCGAATTTAGACTGAATTTAGACCGAATTTAGACCGAATTTAGACCGAATTTAGACCGAATTTAGACCGAATTTAGACTGAATTTAGACCGAATTTAGACTGAATTTAGACCGAATTTAGACTGAATTTAGACCGAATTTAGACCGAATTTAGACTGAATTTAGACCGAATTTAGACTGAATTTAGACCGAATTTAGACTGAATTTAGACTGAATTTAGACCGAATTTAGACCGAATTTAGACTGAATTTAGACCGAATTTAGACCGAATTTAGACCGAATTTAGACCGAATTTAGACCGAATTTAGACTGAATTTAGACCGAATTTAGACTGAATTTAGACCGAATTTAGACTGAATTTAGACCGAATTTAGACCGAATTTAGACTGAATTTAGACCGAATTTAGACCGAATTTAGACCGAATTTAGACTGAATTTAGACTGAATTTAGACCGAATTTAGACTGAATTTAGACCGAATTTAGACTGAATTTAGACCGAATTTAGACCGAATTTAGACTGAATTTAGAATGAATTTAGACCGAATTTAGACCTAATTTAAACCGAATTTAGACCGAATTTAGACCGAATTTAGACTGAATTTAGACCGAATTTAGACCGAATTTAGTCTGAATTTAGACTGAATTTAGACCGAATTTAGACCGAATTTAGACTGAATTTAGACCGAATTTAGACTGAATTTAGACCTAATTTAAACCGAATTTAGACCGAATTTAGACCGAATTTAGACTGAATTTAGACCGAATTTAGACTGAATTTAGACCGAATTTAGACTGAATTTAGACCGAATTTAGACCGAATTTAGACTGAATTTAGACCGAATTTAGACTGAATTTAGACCGAATTTAGACTGAATTTAGACTGAATTTAGACCGAATTTAGACCGAATTTAGACTGAATTTAGACCGAATTTAGACCGAATTTAGACCGAATTTAGACCGAATTTAGACCGAATTTAGACTGAATTTAGACCGAATTTAGACTGAATTTAGACCGAATTTAGACCGAATTTAGACCGAATTTACATTTCACATTTCACATTTCACATTTCACATTTCACATTTCACATTTCACATTTCACATTTCACATTTCACATTTCACATTTCACATTTCACATTTCACATTTCACATTTCACATTTCACATTTCACATTTCACATTTCACATTTCACATTTCACATTTCACATTTCACATTTCACATTTCACATTTCACATTTCACAGTTCACAGTTCACATTTCACATTTCACATTTCACATTTCACATTTCACATTTCACATTTCACATTTCACATTTCACATTTCACTGACTGAATTTAGACTGAATTTAGACCGAATTTAGACTGTATTTAGACTGAATTTAGACCGAATTTAGACTGAATTTAGACTGAATTTAGACCGAATTTAGACCGCATTTAGACTGAATTTAGACCGAATTTAGACTGAATTTAGACTGAATTTAGACCGAATTTAGACCGCATTTAGACTGAATTTAGACCGAATTTAGACTGAATTTAGACCGAATTTAGACCGAATTTAGACCGAATTTAGACCGAATTTAGACTGAATTTAGACCGAATTTAGACTGAATTTAGACCGAATTTAGACTGAATTTAGACCGAATTTAGACTGAATTTAGACTGAATTTCACATTTCACATTTCACATTTCACATTTCACATTTCACATTTCACATTTCACATTTCACATTTCACATTTCACATTTCACATTTCACATTTCACATTTCACATTTCACATTTCACATTTCACATTTCACATTTCACATTTCACATTTCACATTTCACATTTCACATTTCACATTTCACATTTCACATTTCACATTTCACATTTCACATTTCACATTTCACATTTCACATTTCACATTTCACATTTCACATTTCACATTTCACATTTCACATTTCACATTTCACATTTCACATTTCACATTTCACATTTCACATTTCACATTTCACATTTCACATTTCACATTTCACATTTCACATTTCACATTTCACATTTCACATTTCACATTTCACATTTCACATTTCACATTTCACATTTCACATTTCACATTTCACATTTCACATTTCACATTTCACATTTCACATTTCACATTTCACTGACTGAATTTAGACTGAATTTAGACCGAATTTAGACCGAATTTAGACTGTATTTAGACTGAATTTAGACCGAATTTAGACTGAATTTAGACTGAATTTAGACCGAATTTAGACCGCATTTAGACTGAATTTAGACCGAATTTAGACTGAATTTAGACTGAATTTAGACCGAATTTAGACCGCATTTAGACTGAATTTAGACTGAATTTAGACCGAATTTAGACTGAATTTAGACTGAATTTAGACCGAATTTAGACTGAATTTAGACCGAATTTAGACCGAATTTAGACCGAATTTAGACCGAATTTAGACTGAATTTAGACCGAATTTAGACTGAATTTAGACTGAATTTAGACCGAATTTAGACTGAATTTAGACCGAATTTAGACCGAATTTAGACCGAATTTAGACCGAATTTAGACTGAATTTAGACTGAATTTAGACTGAATTTAGACTGAATTTAGACCGAATTTAGACTGAATTTAGACCGAATTTAGACTGAATTTCACATTTCACATTTCACATTTCACATTTCACATTTCACATTTCACATTTCACATTTCACATTTCACATTTCACATTTCACATTTCACATTTCACATTTCACATTTCACATTTCACATTTCACATTTCACATTTCACATTTCACATTTCACATTTCACATTTCACATTTCACATTTCACATTTCACATTTCACATTTCACATTTCACATTTCACATTTCACATTTCACATTTCACATTTCACATTTCACATTTCACATTTCACATTTCACATTTCACATTTCACATTTCACATTTCACATTTCACATTTCACATTTTACATTTCACATTTCACATTTCACATTTCACATTTCACATTTCACATTTCACATTTCACATTTCACATTTCACAGTTCACAGTTCACAGTTCACATTTCACAGTTCACAGTTCACATTTCACATTTCACATTTCACATTTCACATTTCACATTTCACTGACTGAATTTAGACTGAATTTAGACCGAATTTAGACTGTATTTAGACTGAATTTAGACCGAATTTAGACTGAATTTAGACTGAATTTAGACCGAATTTAGACCGCATTTAGACTGAATTTAGACCGAATTTAGACTGAATTTAGACTGAATTTAGACCGAATTTAGACCGCATTTAGACTGAATTTAGACTGAATTTAGACCGAATTTAGACTGAATTTAGACTGAATTTAGACCGAATTTAGACTGAATTTAGACCGAATTTAGACCGAATTTAGACCGAATTTAGACCGAATTTAGACTGAATTTAGACCGAATTTAGACTGAATTTAGACCGAATTTAGACTGAATTTAGACCGAATTTAGACTGAATTTAGACTGAATTTCACATTTCACATTTCACATTTCACATTTCACATTTCACATTTCACATTTCACATTTCACATTTCACATTTCACATTTCACATTTCACATTTCACATTTCACATTTCACATTTCACATTTCACATTTCACATTTCACATTTCACATTTCACATTTCACATTTCACTGACTGAATTTAGACTGAATTTAGACCGAATTTAGACTGTATTTAGACTGAATTTAGACTGAATTTAGACTGAATTTAGACCGAATTTAGACCGAATTTAGACTGAATTTAGACCGAATTTAGACCGAATTTAGACCGAATTTAGACTGAATTTAGACCGAATTTAGACTGAATTTAGACTGAATTTAGACCGAATTTAGACCGAATTTAGACCGAATTTAGACCGAATTTAGACTGAATTTAGACCGAATTTAGACCGAATTTAGACTGAATTTAGACCGAATTTAGACTGAATTTAGACCGAATTTAAACCGAATTTAGACTGAATTTAGACCGAATTTAGACTGAATTTAGACCGAATTTAGACTGAATTTAGACCGAATTTAGACCGAATTTAGACTGAATTTAGACCGAATTTAGACCGAATTTAGACTGAATTTAGACCGAATTTAGACTGAATTTAGACTGAATTTCACATTTCACATTTCACATTTCACATTTCACATTTCACATTTCACATTTCACATTTCACATTTCACATTTCACATTTCACATTTCACATTTCACATTTCACATTTCACATTTCACATTTCACATTTCACATTTCACATTTCACTGACTGAATTTAGACTGAATTTAGACCGAATTTAGACTGTATTTAGACTGAATTTAGACTGAATTTAGACTGAATTTAGACCGAATTTAGACCGAATTTAGACTGAATTTAGACCGAATTTAGACCGAATTTAGACCGAATTTAGACTGAATTTAGACCGAATTTAGACTGAATTTAGACTGAATTTAGACCGAATTTAGACCGAATTTAGACCGAATTTAGACCGAATTTAGACTGAATTTAGACCGAATTTAGACCGAATTTAGACTGAATTTAGACCGAATTTAGACTGAATTTAGACCGAATTTAAACCGAATTTAGACTGAATTTAGACCGAATTTAGACTGAATTTAGACCGAATTTAGACTGAATTTAGACCGAATTTAGACCGAATTTAGACTGAATTTAGACCGAATTTAGACCGAATTTAGACTGAATTTCACATTTCACATTTCACATTTCACATTTCACATTTCACATTTCACATTTCACATTTCACATTTCACATTTCACATTTCACATTTCACATTTCACATTTCACATTTCACATTTCACATTTCACATTTCACATTTCACATTTCACATTTCACATTTCACATTTCACATTTCACATTTCACATTTCACATTTCACATTTCACATTTCACATTTCACATTTCACATTTCACATTTCACATTTCACATTTCACATTTCACATTTCACATTTCACATTTCACATTTCACATTTCACATTTCACATTTCACATTTCACATTTCACATTTCACATTTCACATTTCACATTTCACATTTCACATTTCACATTTCACATTTCACATTTCACATTTCACATTTCACATTTCACATTTCACATTTCACATTTCACAGTTCACAGTTCACAGTTCACAGTTCACAGTTCACAGTTCACAGTTCACAGTTCACAGTTCACAGTTCACAGTTCACATTTCACATTTCACATTTCACATTTCACATTTCACATTTCACATTTCACTGACTGAATTTAGACTGAATTTAGACCGAATTTAGACTGTATTTAGATTGAATTTAGACCGAATTTAGACTGAATTTAGACTGAATTTAGACCGAATTTAGACCGCATTTAGACTGAATTTAGACCGAATTTAGACTGAATTTAGACTGAATTTAGACCGAATTTAGACCGCATTTAGACTGAATTTAGACTGAATTTAGACCGAATTTAGACTGAATTTAGAATGAATTTAGACCGAATTTAGACTGAATTTAGACCGAATTTAGACCGAATTTAGACCGAATTTAGACCGAATTTAGACTGAATTTAGACCGAATTTAGACTGAATTTAGACCGAATTTAGACTGAATTTAGACCGAATTTAGACTGAATTTAGACTGAATTTAGACCGAATTTAGACCGAATTTAGACTGAATTTAGACCGAATTTAGACCGAATTTAGACCGAATTTAGACCGAATTTAGACCGAATTTAGACTGAATTTAGACCGAATTTAGACTGAATTTAGACCGAATTTAGACTGAATTTAGACCGAATTTAGACCGAATTTAGACTGAATTTAGACCGAATTTAGACCGAATTTAGACCGAATTTAGACTGAATTTAGACTGAATTTAGACCGAATTTAGACTGAATTTAGACCGAATTTAGACTGAATTTAGACCGAATTTAGACCGAATTTAGACTGAATTTAGACTGAATTTAGACCGAATTTAGACCTAATTTAAACCGAATTTAGACCGAATTTAGACCGAATTTAGACTGAATTTAGACCGAATTTAGACCGAATTTAGTCTGAATTTAGACCGAATTTAGACTGAATTTAGACTGAATTTAGACCGAATTTAGACCGAATTTAGACCGAATTTACATTTTACATTTCACATTTCACATTTCACATTTCACATTTCACATTTCACATTTCACATTTCACATTTCACATTTCACATTTCACATTTCACATTTCACATTTCACATTTCACATTTCACATTTCACATTTCACATTTCACATTTCACATTTCACATTTCACATTTCACATTTCACATTTCAAATTTCAAATTTCACATTTCACATTTCACATTTCACATTTCACATTTCACATTTCACATTTCACCTTTCACATTTCACATTTCACATTTCACATTTCACATTTCACTGACTGAATTTAGACTGTATTTAGACTGAATTTAGACCGAATTTAGACTGAATTTAGACTGAATTTAGACCGAATTTAGACCGCATTTAGACTGAATTTAGACTGAATTTAGACCGAATTTAGACTGAATTTAGACTGAATTTAGACCGAATTTAGACTGAATTTAGACCGAATTTAGACCGAATTTAGACTGAATTTAGACTGAATTTAGACCGAATTTAGACCGAATTTAGACTGAATTTAGACCGAATTTAGACCGAATTTAGACCGAATTTAGACTGAATTTCACATTTCACATTTCACATTTCACATTTCACATTTCACATTTCACATTTCACATTTCACATTTCACATTTCACATTTCACATTTCACATTTCACATTTCACATTTCACATTTCACTGACTGAATTTAGACTGAATTTAGACCGAATTTAGACTGTATTTAGACTGAATTTAGACCGAATTTAGACTGAATTTAGACTGAATTTAGACCGAATTTAGACCGCATTTAGACTGAATTTAGACCGAATTTAGACTGAATTTAGACTGAATTTAGACCGAATTTAGACCGCATTTAGACTGAATTTAGACCGAATTTAGACTGAATTTAGACCGAATTTAGACCGAATTTAGACCGAATTTAGACCGAATTTAGACTGAATTTAGACCGAATTTAGACTGAATTTAGACCGAATTTAGACTGAATTTAGACCGAATTTAGACTGAATTTAGACTGAATTTCACATTTCACATTTCACATTTCACATTTCACATTTCACATTTCACATTTCACATTTCACATTTCACATTTCACATTTCACATTTCACATTTCACATTTCACATTTCACATTTCACATTTCACATTTCACATTTCACATTTCACATTTCACATTTCACATTTCACATTTCACATTTCACATTTCACATTTCACATTTCACATTTCACATTTCACATTTCACATTTCACATTTCACATTTCACATTTCACATTTCACATTTCACATTTCACATTTCACTGACTGAATTTAGACTGAATTTAGACCGAATTTAGACTGTATTTAGACTGAATTTAGACCGAATTTAGACTGAATTTAGACTGAATTTAGACCGAATTTAGACCGCATTTAGACTGAATTTAGACTGAATTTAGACCGAATTTAGACCGCATTTAGACTGAATTTAGACTGAATTTAGACCGAATTTAGACTGAATTTAGACTGAATTTAGACCGAATTTAGACTGAATTTAGACCGAATTTAGACCGAATTTAGACCGAATTTAGACCGAATTTAGACTGAATTTAGACCGAATTTAGACTGAATTTAGACCGAATTTAGACTGAATTTAGACCGAATTTAGACTGAATTTAGACTGAATTTCACATTTCACATTTCACATTTCACATTTCACATTTCACATTTCACATTTCACATTTCACATTTCACATTTCACATTTCACATTTCACATTTCACATTTCACATTTCACATTTCACATTTCACATTTCACATTTCACATTTCACATTTCACATTTCACATTTCACATTTCACATTTCACATTTCACATTTCACATTTCACTGACTGAATTTAGACTGAATTTAGACCGAATTTAGACTGTATTTAGACTGAATTTAGACCGAATTTAGACTGAATTTAGACCGAATTTAGACTGAATTTAGACTGAATTTAGACCGAATTTAGACCGCATTTAGACTGAATTTAGACTGAATTTAGACCGAATTTAGACTGAATTTAGACTGAATTTAGACCGAATTTAGACTGAATTTAGACCGAATTTAGACCGAATTTAGACCGAATTTAGACTGAATTTAGACTGAATTTAGACCGAATTTAGACCGAATTTAGACTGAATTTAGACCGAATTTAGACCGAATTTAGACCGAATTTAGACCGAATTTAGACCGAATTTAGACTGAATTTAGACCGAATTTAGACTGAATTTAGACCGAATTTAGACTGAATTTAGACCGAATTTAGACCGAATTTAGACTGAATTTAGACCGAATTTAGACCGAATTTAGACCGAATTTAGACTGAATTTAGACTGAATTTAGACCGAATTTAGACTGAATTTAGACCGAATTTAGACTGAATTTAGACCGAATTTAGACCGAATTTAGACTGAATTTAGACTGAATTTAGACCGAATTTAGACCTAATTTAAACCGAATTTAGACCGAATTTAGACCGAATTTAGACTGAATTTAGACCGAATTTAGACCGAATTTAGTCTGAATTTAGAATTTAGACTGAATTTAGACCGAATTTAGACCGAATTTAGACTGAATTTAGACCGAATTTAGACTGAATTTAGACCTAATTTAAACCGAATTTAGACCGAATTTAGACCGAATTTAGACTGAATTTAGACCGAATTTAGACTGAATTTAGACCGAATTTAGACTGAATTTAGACCGAATTTAGACTGAATTTAGACCGAATTTAGACCGAATTTAGACTGAATTTAGACCGAATTTAGACTGAATTTAGACTGAATTTAGACCGAATTTAGACCGAATTTAGACTGAATTTAGACCGAATTTAGACCGAATTTAGACCGAATTTAGACCGAATTTAGACCGAATTTAGACTGAATTTAGACCGAATTTAGACTGAATTTAGACCGAATTTAGACTGAATTTAGACCGAATTTAGACCGAATTTAGACTGAATTTAGACCGAATTTAGACCGAATTTAGACCGAATTTAGACTGAATTTAGACTGAATTTAGACCGAATTTAGACTGAATTTAGACCGAATTTAGACTGAATTTAGACCGAATTTAGACCGAATTTAGACTGAATTTAGACTGAATTTAGACCGAATTTAGACCTAATTTAAACCGAATTTAGACCGAATTTAGACCGAATTTAGACTGAATTTAGACCGAATTTAGACCGAATTTAGTCTGAATTTAGACCGAATTTAGACCGAATTTAGACTGAATTTAGACCGAATTTAGACTGAATTTAGACTGAATTTAGACCGAATTTAGACCGAATTTAGACCGAATTTACATTTCACATTTCACATTTCACATTTCACATTTCACATTTCACATTTCACATTTCACATTTCACATTTCACATTTCACATTTCACATTTCACATTTCACATTTCAAATTTCAAATTTCACATTTCACATTTCACATTTCACATTTCACATTTCACATTTCACATTTCACCTTTCACATTTCACATTTCACATTTCACATTTCACATTTCACTGACTGAATTTAGACTGAATTTAGACCGAATTTAGACTGTATTTAGACTGAATTTAGACCGAATTTAGACTGAATTTAGACTGAATTTAGACCGAATTTAGACCGCATTTAGACTGAATTTAGACTGAATTTAGACCGAATTTAGACTGAATTTAGACTGAATTTAGACCGAATTTAGACTGAATTTAGACCGAATTTAGACCGAATTTAGACTGAATTTAGACTGAATTTAGACCGAATTTAGACCGAATTTAGACTGAATTTAGACCGAATTTAGACCGAATTTAGACCGAATTTAGACTGAATTTCACATTTCACATTTCACATTTCACATTTCACATTTCACATTTCACATTTCACATTTCACATTTCACATTTCACATTTCACATTTCACATTTCACATTTCACATTTCACATTTCACATTTCACATTTCACATTTCACATTTCACATTTCACATTTCACATTTCACATTTCACATTTCACATTTCACATTTCACATTTCACAGTTCACAGTTCACATTTCACATTTCACATTTCACATTTCACATTTCACATTTCACATTTCACATTTCACATTTCACATTTCACATTTCACATTTCACATTTCACATTTCACATTTCACTGACTGAATTTAGACTGAATTTAGACCGAATTTAGACTGTATTTAGACTGAATTTAGACCGAATTTAGACTGAATTTAGACTGAATTTAGACCGAATTTAGACCGCATTTAGACTGAATTTAGACCGAATTTAGACTGAATTTAGACTGAATTTAGACCGAATTTAGACCGCATTTAGACTGAATTTAGACCGAATTTAGACTGAATTTAGACCGAATTTAGACCGAATTTAGACCGAATTTAGACCGAATTTAGACTGAATTTAGACCGAATTTAGACTGAATTTAGACCGAATTTAGACTGAATTTAGACCGAATTTAGACTGAATTTAGACTGAATTTCACATTTCACATTTCACATTTCACATTTCACATTTCACATTTCACATTTCACATTTCACATTTCACATTTCACATTTCACATTTCACATTTCACATTTCACATTTCACATTTCACATTTCACATTTCACATTTCACATTTCACATTTCACATTTCACATTTCACATTTCACATTTCACATTTCACATTTCACATTTCACATTTCACATTTCACATTTCACATTTCACATTTCACATTTCACATTTCACATTTCACATTTCACATTTCACATTTCACAGTTCACAGTTCACATTTCACATTTCACATTTCACATTTCACATTTCACATTTCACATTTCACATTTCACATTTCACATTTCACATTTCACATTTCACTGACTGAATTTAGACTGAATTTAGACCGAATTTAGACTGTATTTAGACTGAATTTAGACCGAATTTAGACTGAATTTAGACTGAATTTAGACCGAATTTAGACCGCATTTAGACTGAATTTAGACCGAATTTAGACTGAATTTAGACTGAATTTAGACCGAATTTAGACCGCATTTAGACTGAATTTAGACCGAATTTAGACTGAATTTAGACCGAATTTAGACCGAATTTAGACCGAATTTAGACCGAATTTAGACTGAATTTAGACCGAATTTAGACTGAATTTAGACCGAATTTAGACTGAATTTAGACCGAATTTAGACTGAATTTAGACTGAATTTCACATTTCACATTTCACATTTCACATTTCACATTTCACATTTCACATTTCACATTTCACATTTCACTGACTGAATTTAGACTGAATTTAGACCGAATTTAGACTGTATTTAGACTGAATTTAGACCGAATTTAGACTGAATTTAGACTGAATTTAGACCGAATTTAGACCGCATTTAGACTGAATTTAGACTGAATTTAGACCGAATTTAGACTGAATTTAGACTGAATTTAGACCGAATTTAGACTGAATTTAGACCGAATTTAGACCGAATTTAGACTGAATTTAGACTGAATTTAGACCGAATTTAGACCGAATTTAGACTGAATTTAGACCGAATTTAGACCGAATTTAGACCGAATTTAGACTGAATTTCACATTTCACATTTCACATTTCACATTTCACATTTCACATTTCACATTTCACATTTCACATTTCACATTTCACATTTCACATTTCACATTTCACATTTCACATTTCACATTTCACATTTCACATTTCACATTTCACATTTCACATTTCACATTTCACATTTCACATTTCACATTTCACATTTCACATTTCACATTTCACAGTTCACAGTTCACATTTCACATTTCACATTTCACATTTCACATTTCACATTTCACATTTCACATTTCACATTTCACATTTCACATTTCACATTTCACATTTCACATTTCACTGACTGAATTTAGACTGAATTTAGACCGAATTTAGACTGTATTTAGACTGAATTTAGACCGAATTTAGACTGAATTTAGACTGAATTTAGACCGAATTTAGACCGCATTTAGACTGAATTTAGACCGAATTTAGACTGAATTTAGACTGAATTTAGACCGAATTTAGACCGCATTTAGACTGAATTTAGACCGAATTTAGACTGAATTTAGACCGAATTTAGACCGAATTTAGACCGAATTTAGACCGAATTTAGACTGAATTTAGACCGAATTTAGACTGAATTTAGACCGAATTTAGACTGAATTTAGACCGAATTTAGACTGAATAAGACTGAATTTCACATTTCACATTTCACATTTCACATTTCACATTTCACATTTCACATTTCACATTTCACATTTCACATTTCACATTTCACATTTCACATTTCACATTTCACATTTCACATTTCACATTTCACATTTCACATTTCACATTTCACATTTCACATTTCACATTTCACATTTCACATTTCACATTTCACTGACTGAATTTAGACTGAATTTAGACCGAATTTAGACTGTATTTAGACTGAATTTAGACCGAATTTAGACTGAATTTAGACTGAATTTAGACCGAATTTAGACCGCATTTAGACTGAATTTAGACTGAATTTAGACCGAATTTAGACCGCATTTAGACTGAATTTAGACTGAATTTAGACCGAATTTAGACTGAATTTAGACTGAATTTAGACCGAATTTAGACTGAATTTAGACCGAATTTAGACCGAATTTAGACCGAATTTAGACTGTATTTAGACTGAATTTAGACCGAATTTAGACTGAATTTAGACCGAATTTAGACTGAATTTAGACCGAATTTAGACTGAATTTAGACTGAATTTCACATTTCACATTTCACATTTCACATTTCACATTTCACATTTCACATTTCACATTTCACATTTCACATTTCACATTTCACATTTCACATTTCACATTTCACATTTCACATTTCACATTTCACATTTCACATTTCACATTTCACATTTCACATTTCACATTTCACTGACTGAATTTAGACTGAATTTAGACCGAATTTAGACTGTATTTAGACTGAATTTAGACCGAATTTAGACTGAATTTAGACCGAATTTAGACTGAATTTAGACTGAATTTAGACCGAATTTAGACCGCATTTAGACTGAATTTAGACTGAATTTAGACCGAATTTAGACTGAATTTAGACTGAATTTAGACCGAATTTAGACTGAATTTAGACCGAATTTAGACCGAATTTAGACCGAATTTAGACCGAATTTAGACTGAATTTAGACCGAATTTAGACTGAATTTAGACCGAATTTAGACTGAATTTAGACCGAATTTAGACTGAATTTAGACTGAATTTCACATTTCACATTTCACATTTCACATTTCACATTACACATTTCACATTTCACATTTCACATTTCACATTTCACATTTCACATTTCACATTTCACATTTCACATTTCACATTTCACATTTCACATTTCACATTTCACATTTCACATTTCACATTTCACATTTCACATTTCACATTTCACATTTCACATTTCACATTTCACATTTCACATTTCACATTTCACATTTCACATTTCACATTTCACATTTCACATTTCACATTTCACATTTCACATTTCACATTTCACATTTCACATTTCACATTTCACATTTCACATTTCACATTTCACATTTCACATTTCACATTTCACATTTCACAGTTCACAGTTCACAGTTCACAGTTCACATTTCACATTTCACATTTCACATTTCACATTTCACATTTCACTGACTGAATTTAGACTGAATTTAGACCGAATTTAGACTGTATTTAGACTGAATTTAGACCGAATTTAGACTGAATTTAGACTGAATTTAGACCGAATTTAGAACGCATTTAGACTGAATTTAGACTGAATTTAGACCGAATTTAGACCGAATTTAGACTGAATTTAGACCGAATTTAGACTGAATTTAGACCGAATTTAGACTGAATTTAGACCGAATTTATACTGAATTTAGACTGAATTTCACATTTCACATTTTACATTTCACATTTCACATTTCACATTTCACATTTCACATTTCACATTTCACATTTCACATTTCACATTTCACATTTCACATTTCACATTTCACATTTCACATTTCACTGACTGAATTTAGACTGAATTTAGACCGAATTTAGACTGTATTTAGACTGAATTTAGACCGAATTTAGACTGAATTTAGACTGAATTTAGACCGAATTTAGACCGCATTTAGACTGAATTTAGACTGAATTTAGACCGAATTTAGACCGCATTTAGACTGAATTTAGACTGAATTTAGACCGAATTTAGACTGAATTTAGACTGAATTTAGACCGAATTTAGACTGAATTTAGACCGAATTTAGACCGAATTTAGACCGAATTTAGACTGTATTTAGACTGAATTTAGACCGAATTTAGACTGAATTTAGACCGAATTTAGACTGAATTTAGACCGAATTTAGACTGAATTTAGACTGAATTTCACATTTCACATTTCACATTTCACATTTCACATTTCACATTTCACATTTCACATTTCACATTTCACATTTCACATTTCACATTTCACATTTCACATTTCACATTTCACATTTCACATTTCACATTTCACATTTCACATTTCACATTTCACATTTCACATTTCACATTTCACATTTCACATTTCACTGACTGAATTTAGACTGAATTTAGACCGAATTTAGACTGTATTTAGACTGAATTTAGACCGAATTTAGACTGAATTTAGACCGAATTTAGACTGAATTTAGACTGAATTTAGACCGAATTTAGACCGCATTTAGACTGAATTTAGACTGAATTTAGACCGAATTTAGACTGAATTTAGACTGAATTTAGACCGAATTTAGACTGAATTTAGACCGAATTTAGACCGAATTTAGACCGAATTTAGACCGAATTTAGACTGAATTTAGACCGAATTTAGACTGAATTTAGACCGAATTTAGACTGAATTTAGACCGAATTTAGACTGAATTTAGACTGAATTTCACATTTCACATTTCACATTTCACATTTCACATTTCACATTACACATTTCACATTTCACATTTCACATTTCACATTTCACATTTCACATTTCACATTTCACATTTCACATTTCACATTTCACATTTCACATTTCACATTTCACATTTCACATTTCACATTTCACATTTCACATTTCACATTTCACATTTCACATTTCACATTTCACATTTCACATTTCACATTTCACATTTCACATTTCACATTTCACATTTCACATTTCACATTTCACATTTCACATTTCACATTTCACATTTCACATTTCACATTTCACATTTCACATTTCACATTTCACATTTCACATTTCACATTTCACAGTTCACAGTTCACAGTTCACAGTTCACATTTCACATTTCACATTTCACATTTCACATTTCACTGACTGAATTTAGACTGAATTTAGACCGAATTTAGACTGTATTTAGACTGAATTTAGACCGAATTTAGACTGAATTTAGACTGAATTTAGACCGAATTTAGAACGCATTTAGACTGAATTTAGACTGAATTTAGACCGAATTTAGACCGAATTTAGACTGAATTTAGACCGAATTTAGACTGAATTTAGACCGAATTTAGACTGAATTTAGACCGAATTTATACTGAATTTAGACTGAATTTCACATTTCACATTTTACATTTCACATTTCACATTTCACATTTCACATTTCACATTTCACATTTCACATTTCACATTTCACATTTCACATTTCACATTTCACATTTCACATTTCACATTTCACATTTCACATTTCACATTTCACATTTCACATTTCACATTTCACATTTCACATTTCACATTTCACATTTCACAGTTCACAGTTCACAGTTCACATTTCACATTTCACATTTCACATTTCACATTTCACATTTCACATTTCACATTTCACATTTCACATTTCACATTTCACATTTCACATTTCACATTTCACATTTCACTGACTGAATTTAGACTGAATTTAGACCGAATTTAGACCGAATTTAGACTGTATTTAGACTGAATTTAGACCGAATTTAGACCGCATTTAGACTGAATTTAGACCGAATTTAGACTGAATTTAGACTGAATTTAGACCGAATTTAGACCGCATTTAGACTGAATTTAGACCGAATTTAGACTGAATTTAGACTGAATTTAGACCGAATTTAGACCGCATTTAGACTGAATTTAGACTGAATTTAGACCGAATTTAGACTGAATTTAGACTGAATTTAGACCGAATTTAGACTGAATTTAGACCGAATTTAGACCGAATTTAGACCGAATTTAGACCGAATTTAGACTGAATTTAGACCGAATTTAGACTGAATTTAGACCGAATTTAGACTGAATTTAGACCGAATTTAGACTGAATTTAGACTGAATTTCACATTTCACATTTCATATTTCACATTTCACATTTCACATTTCACATTTCACATTTCACATTTCACATTTCACATTTCACATTTCACATTTCACATTTCACATTTCACATTTCACATTTCACATTTCACATTTCACATTTCACATTTCACATTTCACATTTCACATTTCACATTTCACATTTCACATTTCACATTTCACATTTCACATTTCACATTTCACATTTCACATTTCACATTTCACATTTCACATTTCACATTTCACATTTCACATTTCACATTTCACATTTCACATTTCACATTTCACATTTCACATTTCACATTTCACATTTCACATTTCACATTTCACATTTCACATTTCACTGACTGAATTTAGACTGAATTTAGACCGAATTTAGACCGAATTTAGACTGTATTTAGACTGAATTTAGACCGAATTTAGACTGAATTTAGACTGAATTTAGACCGAATTTAGACCGCATTTAGACTGAATTTAGACCGAATTTAGACTGAATTTAGACTGAATTTAGACCGAATTTAGACCGCATTTAGACTGAATTTAGACTGAATTTAGACCGAATTTAGACTGAATTTAGACTGAATTTAGACCGAATTTAGACTGAATTTAGACCGAATTTAGACCGAATTTAGACCGAATTTAGACCGAATTTAGACTGAATTTAGACCGAATTTAGACTGAATTTAGACTGAATTTAGACCGAATTTAGACTGAATTTAGACCGAATTTAGACCGAATTTAGACCGAATTTAGACCGAATTTAGACTGAATTTAGACTGAATTTAGACTGAATTTAGACTGAATTTAGACCGAATTTAGACTGAATTTAGACCGAATTTAGACTGAATTTAAACCGAATTTAGACTGAATTTAGACCGAATTTAGACTGAATTTAGACCGAATTTAGACTGAATTTAGACCGAATTTAGACCGAATTTAGACTGAATTTAGACCGAATTTAGACCGAATTTAGACTGAATTTAGACCGAATTTAGACTGAATTTAGACTGAATTTCACATTTCACATTTCACATTTCACATTTCACATTTCACATTTCACATTTCACATTTCACATTTCACATTTCACATTTCACATTTCACATTTCACATTTCACATTTCACTGACTGAATTTAGACTGAATTTAGACCGAATTTAGACTGTATTTAGACTGAATTTAGACTGAATTTAGACTGAATTTAGACCGAATTTAGACCGAATTTAGACTGAATTTAGACCGAATTTAGACCGAATTTAGACCGAATTTAGACTGAATTTAGACCGAATTTAGACTGAATTTAGACTGAATTTAGACCGAATTTAGACCGAATTTAGACCGAATTTAGACCGAATTTAGACTGAATTTAGACCGAATTTAGACCGAATTTAGACTGAATTTAGACCGAATTTAGACTGAATTTAGACCGAATTTAAACCGAATTTAGACTGAATTTAGACCGAATTTAGACTGAATTTAGACCGAATTTAGACTGAATTTAGACCGAATTTAGACCGAATTTAGACTGAATTTAGACCGAATTTAGACCGAATTTAGACTGAATTTCACATTTCACATTTCACATTTCACATTTCACATTTCACATTTCACATTTCACATTTCACATTTCACATTTCACATTTCACATTTCACATTTCACATTTCACATTTCACATTTCACATTTCACATTTCACATTTCACATTTCACATTTCACATTTCACATTTCACATTTCACATTTCACATTTCACATTTCACATTTCACATTTCACATTTCACATTTCACATTTCACATTTCACATTTCACATTTCACATTTCACATTTCACATTTCACATTTCACATTTCACATTTCACATTTCACATTTCACATTTCACATTTCACATTTCACATTTCACATTTCACATTTCACATTTCACATTTCACATTTCACATTTCACATTTCACATTTCACATTTCACATTTCACATTTCACATTTCACATTTCACATTTCACATTTCACAGTTCACAGTTCACAGTTCACAGTTCACAGTTCACAGTTCACAGTTCACAGTTCACAGTTCACATTTCACATTTCACATTTCACATTTCACATTTCACATTTCACATTTCACTGACTGAATTTAGACTGAATTTAGACCGAATTTAGACTGTATTTAGATTGAATTTAGACCGAATTTAGACTGAATTTAGACTGAATTTAGACCGAATTTAGACCGCATTTAGACTGAATTTAGACCGAATTTAGACTGAATTTAGACTGAATTTAGACCGAATTTAGACCGCATTTAGACTGAATTTAGACTGAATTTAGACCGAATTTAGACTGAATTTAGAATGAATTTAGACCGAATTTAGACTGAATTTAGACCGAATTTAGACCGAATTTAGACCGAATTTAGACCGAATTTAGACTGAATTTAGACCGAATTTAGACTGAATTTAGACCGAATTTAGACTGAATTTAGACCGAATTTAGACTGAATTTAGACTGAATTTCACATTTCACATTTCACATTTCACATTTCACATTTCACATTTCACATTTCACATTTCACATTTCACATTTCACATTTCACATTTCACATTTCACATTTCACATTTCACATTTCACATTTCACATTTCACATTTCACATTTCACATTTCACATTTCACATTTCACATTTCACATTTCACATTTCACATTTCACATTTCACATTTCACATTTCACATTTCACATTTCACATTTCACATTTCACATTTCACATTTCACATTTCACATTTCACATTTCACATTTCACATTTCACATTTCACATTTCACATTTCACATTTCACATTTCACATTTCACATTTCACATTTCACATTTCACATTTCACATTTCACATTTCACATTTCACATTTCACATTTCACATTTCACATTTCACATTTCACATTTCACATTTCACATTTCACATTTCACATTTCACATTTCACATTTCACATTTCACATTTCACATTTCACATTTCACATTTCACATTTCACATTTCACATTTCACATTTCACATTTCACATTTCACATTTCACATTTCACAGTTCACAGTTCACAGTTCACAGTTCACAGTTCACAGTTCACAGTTCACAGTTCACAGTTCACATTTCACATTTCACATTTCACATTTCACATTTCACATTTCACATTTCACATTTCACTGACTGAATTTAGACTGAATTTAGACCGAATTTAGACTGTATTTAGATTGAATTTAGACCGAATTTAGACTGAATTTAGACTGAATTTAGACCGAATTTAGACCGCATTTAGACTGAATTTAGACCGAATTTAGACTGAATTTAGACTGAATTTAGACCGAATTTAGACCGCATTTAGACTGAATTTAGACTGAATTTAGACCGAATTTAGACTGAATTTAGAATGAATTTAGACCGAATTTAGACTGAATTTAGACCGAATTTAGACCGAATTTAGACCGAATTTAGACCGAATTTAGACTGAATTTAGACCGAATTTAGACTGAATTTAGACCGAATTTAGACTGAATTTAGACCGAATTTAGACTGAATTTAGACTGAATTTCACATTTCACATTTCACATTTCACATTTCACATTTCACATTTCACATTTCACATTTCACATTTCACATTTCACATTTCACATTTCACATTTCACATTTCACATTTCACATTTCACATTTCACATTTCACATTTCACATTTCACATTTCACATTTCACATTTCACATTTCACATTTCACATTTCACATTTCACATTTCACATTTCACATTTCACATTTCACATTTCACATTTCACATTTCACATTTCACAGTTCACAGTTCACAGTTCACAGTTCACAGTTCACAGTTCACAGTTCACAGTTCACAGTTCACATTTCACATTTCACATTTCACATTTCACATTTCACATTTCACATTTCACATTTCACATTTCACTGACTGAATTTAGACTGAATTTAGACCGAATTTAGACTGTATTTAGATTGAATTTAGACCGAATTTAGACTGAATTTAGACTGAATTTAGACCGAATTTAGACCGCATTTAGACTGAATTTAGACCGAATTTAGACTGAATTTAGACTGAATTTAGACCGAATTTAGACCGCATTTAGACTGAATTTAGACTGAATTTAGACCGAATTTAGACTGAATTTAGAATGAATTTAGACCGAATTTAGACTGAATTTAGACCGAATTTAGACCGAATTTAGACCGAATTTAGACCGAATTTAGACTGAATTTAGACCGAATTTAGACTGAATTTAGACCGAATTTAGACTGAATTTAGACCGAATTTAGACTGAATTTAGACTGAATTTCACATTTCACATTTCACATTTCACATTTCACATTTCACATTTCACATTTCACATTTCACATTTCACATTTCACATTTCACATTTCACATTTCACATTTCACATTTCACATTTCACATTTCACATTTCACATTTCACATTTCACATTTCACATTTCACATTTCACTGACTGAATTTAGACTGAATTTAGACCGAATTTAGACTGTATTTAGACTGAATTTAGACTGAATTTAGACTGAATTTAGACCGAATTTAGACCGAATTTAGACTGAATTTAGACCGAATTTAGACCGAATTTAGACCGAATTTAGACTGAATTTAGACCGAATTTAGACTGAATTTAGACTGAATTTAGACCGAATTTAGACCGAATTTAGACCGAATTTAGACCGAATTTATACTGAATTTAGACCGAATTTAGACCGAATTTAGACTGAATTTAGACCGAATTTAGACTGAATTTAGACCGAATTTAAACCGAATTTAGACTGAATTTAGACCGAATTTAGACTGAATTTAGACCGAATTTAGACTGAATTTAGACCGAATTTAGACCGAATTTAGACTGAATTTAGACTGAATTTCACATTTCACATTTCACATTTCACATTTCACATTTCACATTTCACATTTCACATTTCACATTTCACATTTCACATTTCACATTTCACATTTCACATTTCACATTTCACATTTCACATTTCACATTTCACATTTCACATTTCACTGACTGAATTTAGACTGAATTTAGACCGAATTTAGACCGAATTTAGACCGAATTTAGACCGAATTTAGACCGAATTTAGACCGAATTTAGACTGAATTTAGACTGAATTTAGACCGAATTTAGACCGAATTTAGACCGAATTTAGACTGAATTTAGACTGAATTTAGACCGAATTTAGACCGAATTTAGACTGAATTTAGACCGAATTTAGACCGAATTTAGACTGAATTTAGACCGAATTTAGACCGAATTTAGACTGAATTTAGACCGAATTTAGACCGAATTTAGACTGAATTTAGACCGAATTTAGACCGAATTTAGACTGAATTTAGACCGAATTTAGACTGAATTTAGACTGAATTTAGACCGAATTTAGACTGAATTTAGACTGAATTTAGACCGAATTTAGACTGAATTTAGACTGAATTTAGACCGAATTTAGACCGAATTTAGACCGAATTTAGACCGAATTTAGACCGAATTTAGACTGAATTTAGACCGATTTTAGACCAAATTTAGACCGAATTTAGACCGAATTTAGACCGAATTTAGACCGAATTTAGACTGAATTTAGACCGAATTTAGACTGAATTTAGACCGAATTTAGACCGAATTTAGACCGAATTTAGACTGAATTTAGACCAAATTTAGACCGAATTTAGACTGAATTTAGACCGAATTTAGACTGAATTTAGACTGAATTTAGACCGAATTTAGACTGAATTTAGACCGAATTTAGACCGAATTTAGACCGAATTTAGACCGAATTTAGACCGAATTTAGACTGAATTTAGACTGAATTTAGACCGAATTTAGACTGAATTTAGACTGAATTTAGACCGAATTTAGACTGAATTTAGACTGAATTTAGACCGAATTTAGACCGAATTTAGACCGAATTTAGACCGAATTTAGACCGAATTTAGACCGAATTTAGACTGAATTTAGACCGAATTTAGACCGAATTTAGACCGAATTTAGACCGAATTTAGACCGAATTTAGACTGAATTTAGACCGAATTTAGACTGAATTTAGACCGAATTTAGACTGAATTTAGACCGAATTTAGACCGAATTTAGACTGAATTTAGACCGAATTTAGACTGAATTTAGACCGAATTTAGACTGAATTTAGACCGAATTTAGACTGAATTTAGACTGAATTTAGACCGAATTTAGACCGAATTTAGACTGAATTTAGACCGAATTTAGACCGAATTTAGACCGAATTTAGACCGAATTTAGACCGAATTTAGACTGAATTTAGACCGAATTTAGACTGAATTTAGACCGAATTTAGACTGAATTTAGACCGAATTTAGACCGAATTTAGACTGAATTTAGACCGAATTTAGACCGAATTTAGACCGAATTTAGACTGAATTTAGACTGAATTTAGACCGAATTTAGACTGAATTTAGACCGAATTTAGACTGAATTTAGACCGAATTTAGACCGAATTTAGACTGAATTTAGACTGAATTTAGACCGAATTTAGACCTAATTTAAACCGAATTTAGACCGAATTTAGACCGAATTTAGACTGAATTTAGACCGAATTTAGACCGAATTTAGTCTGAATTTAGACTGAATTTAGACCGAATTTAGACCGAATTTAGACTGAATTTAGACCGAATTTAGACTGAATTTAGACCTAATTTAAACCGAATTTAGACCGAATTTAGACCGAATTTAGACTGAATTTAGACCGAATTTAGACTGAATTTAGACCGAATTTAGACTGAATTTAGACCGAATTTAGACCGAATTTAGACTGAATTTAGACCGAATTTAGACTGAATTTAGACCGAATTTAGACTGAATTTAGACTGAATTTAGACCGAATTTAGACCGAATTTAGACTGAATTTAGACCGAATTTAGACCGAATTTAGACCGAATTTAGACCGAATTTAGACCGAATTTAGACTGAATTTAGACCGAATTTAGACTGAATTTAGACCGAATTTAGACTGAATTTAGACCGAATTTAGACCGAATTTAGACTGAATTTAGACCGAATTTAGACCGAATTTAGACCGAATTTAGACTGAATTTAGACTGAATTTAGACCGAATTTAGACTGAATTTAGACCGAATTTAGACTGAATTTAGACCGAATTTAGACCGAATTTAGACTGAATTTAGACTGAATTTAGACCGAATTTAGACCTAATTTAAACCGAATTTAGACCGAATTTAGACCGAATTTAGACTGAATTTAGACCGAATTTAGACCGAATTTAGTCTGAATTTAGACCGAATTTAGACCGAATTTAGACTGAATTTAGACCGAATTTAGACTGAATTTAGACTGAATTTAGACCGAATTTAGACCGAATTTAGACCGAATTTACATTTTACATTTCACATTTCACATTTCACATTTCACATTTCACATTTCACATTTCACATTTCACATTTCACATTTCACATTTCACATTTCACATTTCACATTTCACATTTCACATTTCACATTTCACATTTCACATTTCACATTTCACATTTCACATTTCACATTTCACATTTCACATTTCAAATTTCAAATTTCACATTTCACATTTCACATTTCACATTTCACATTTCACATTTCACCTTTCACATTTCACATTTCACATTTCACATTTCACATTTCACTGACTGAATTTAGACTGTATTTAGACTGAATTTAGACCGAATTTAGACTGAATTTAGACTGAATTTAGACCGAATTTAGACCGCATTTAGACTGAATTTAGACTGAATTTAGACCGAATTTAGACTGAATTTAGACTGAATTTAGACCGAATTTAGACTGAATTTAGACCGAATTTAGACCGAATTTAGACTGAATTTAGACTGAATTTAGACCGAATTTAGACCGAATTTAGACTGAATTTAGACCGAATTTAGACCGAATTTAGACCGAATTTAGACTGAATTTCACATTTCACATTTCACATTTCACATTTCACATTTCACATTTCACATTTCACATTTCACATTTCACATTTCACATTTCACATTTCACATTTCACATTTCACATTTCACATTTCACATTTCACATTTCACATTTCACATTTCACATTTCACATTTCACATTTCACATTTCACATTTCACATTTCACATTTCACATTTCACAGTTCACAGTTCACATTTCACATTTCACATTTCACATTTCACATTTCACATTTCACATTTCACATTTCACATTTCACATTTCACATTTCACTGACTGAATTTAGACTGAATTTAGACCGAATTTAGACTGTATTTAGACTGAATTTAGACCGAATTTAGACTGAATTTAGACTGAATTTAGACCGAATTTAGACCGCATTTAGACTGAATTTAGACCGAATTTAGACTGAATTTAGACTGAATTTAGACCGAATTTAGACCGCATTTAGACTGAATTTAGACCGAATTTAGACTGAATTTAGACCGAATTTAGACCGAATTTAGACCGAATTTAGACCGAATTTAGACTGAATTTAGACCGAATTTAGACTGAATTTAGACCGAATTTAGACTGAATTTAGACCGAATTTAGACTGAATTTAGACTGAATTTCACATTTCACATTTCACATTTCACATTTCACATTTCACATTTCACATTTCACATTTCACATTTCACATTTCACATTTCACATTTCACATTTCACATTTCACATTTCACATTTCACATTTCACATTTCACATTTCACATTTCACATTTCACATTTCACATTTCACATTTCACATTTCACATTTCACATTTCACATTTCACATTTCACATTTCACATTTCACATTTCACTGACTGAATTTAGACTGAATTTAGACCGAATTTAGACTGTATTTAGACTGAATTTAGACCGAATTTAGACTGAATTTAGACTGAATTTAGACCGAATTTAGACCGCATTTAGACTGAATTTAGACTGAATTTAGACCGAATTTAGACCGCATTTAGACTGAATTTAGACTGAATTTAGACCGAATTTAGACTGAATTTAGACTGAATTTAGACCGAATTTAGACTGAATTTAGACCGAATTTAGACCGAATTTAGACCGAATTTAGACCGAATTTAGACTGAATTTAGACCGAATTTAGACTGAATTTAGACCGAATTTAGACTGAATTTAGACCGAATTTAGACTGAATTTAGACTGAATTTCACATTTCACATTTCACATTTCACATTTCACATTTCACATTTCACATTTCACATTTCACATTTCACATTTCACATTTCACATTTCACATTTCACATTTCACATTTCACATTTCACATTTCACATTTCACATTTCACATTTCACATTTCACATTTCACATTTCACTGACTGAATTTAGACTGAATTTAGACCGAATTTAGACTGTATTTAGACTGAATTTAGACTGAATTTAGACTGAATTTAGACCGAATTTAGACTGAATTTAGACTGAATTTAGACCGAATTTAGACCGCATTTAGACTGAATTTAGACTGAATTTAGACCGAATTTAGACTGAATTTAGACTGAATTTAGACCGAATTTAGACTGAATTTAGACCGAATTTAGACCGAATTTAGACCGAATTTAGACCGAATTTAGACTGAATTTAGACCGAATTTAGACTGAATTTAGACCGAATTTAGACTGAATTTAGACCGAATTTAGACTGAATTTAGACTGAATTTCACATTTCACATTTCACATTTCACATTTCACATTTCACATTTCACATTTCACATTTCACATTTCACATTTCACATTTCACTGACTGAATTTAGACTGAATTTAGACCGAATTTAGACTGTATTTAGACTGAATTTAGACCGAATTTAGACTGAATTTAGACTGAATTTAGACCGAATTTAGACCGCATTTAGACTGAATTTAGACTGAATTTAGACCGAATTTAGACCGCATTTAGACTGAATTTAGACTGAATTTAGACCGAATTTAGACTGAATTTAGACTGAATTTAGACCGAATTTAGACTGAATTTAGACCGAATTTAGACCGAATTTAGACCGAATTTAGACCGAATTTAGACTGAATTTAGACCGAATTTAGACCGAATTTAGACTGAATTTAGACTGAATTTCACATTTCACATTTCACATTTCACATTTCACATTTCACATTTCACATTTCACATTTCACATTTCACATTTCACATTTCACATTTCACATTTCACATTTCACATTTCACATTTCACATTTCACATTTCACATTTCACATTTCACATTTCACATTTCACATTTCACATTTCACATTTCACATTTCACATTTCACTGACTGAATTTAGACTGAATTTAGACCGAATTTAGACTGTATTTAGACTGAATTTAGACCGAATTTAGACTGAATTTAGACCGAATTTAGACTGAATTTAGACTGAATTTAGACCGAATTTAGACCGCATTTAGACTGAATTTAGACTGAATTTAGACCGAATTTAGACTGAATTTAGACTGAATTTAGACCGAATTTAGACTGAATTTAGACCGAATTTAGACCGAATTTAGACCGAATTTAGACCGCATTTAGACTGAATTTAGACTGAATTTAGACCGAATTTAGACTGAATTTAGACTGAATTTAGACCGAATTTAGACTGAATTTAGACCGAATTTAGACATTTCACATTTCACATTTCACTGACTGAATTTAGACTGAATTTAGACCGAATTTAGACTGTATTTAGACTGAATTTAGACCGAATTTAGACTGAATTTAGACCGAATTTAGACTGAATTTAGACTGAATTTAGACCGAATTTAGACCGCATTTAGACTGAATTTAGACTGAATTTAGACCGAATTTAGACTGAATTTAGACTGAATTTAGACCGAATTTAGACTGAATTTAGACCGAATTTAGACCGAATTTAGACCGAATTTAGACCGAATTTAGACTGAATTTAGACCGAATTTAGACTGAATTTAGACCGAATTTAGACTGAATTTAGACCGAATTTAGACTGAATTTAGACTGAATTTCACATTTCACATTTCACATTTCACATTTCACATTTCACATTACACATTTCACATTTCACATTTCACATTTCACATTTCACATTTCACATTTCACATTTCACATTTCACATTTCACATTTCACATTTCACATTTCACATTTCACATTTCACATTTCACATTTCACATTTCACATTTCACATTTCACATTTCACATTTCACATTTCACATTTCACATTTCACATTTCACATTTCACATTTCACATTTCACATTTCACATTTCACATTTCACATTTCACATTTCACAGTTCACAGTTCACAGTTCACAGTTCACATTTCACATTTCACATTTCACATTTCACATTTCACATTTCACTGACTGAATTTAGACTGAATTTAGACCGAATTTAGACTGTATTTAGACTGAATTTAGACCGAATTTAGACTGAATTTAGACTGAATTTAGACCGAATTTAGAACGCATTTAGACTGAATTTAGACTGAATTTAGACCGAATTTAGACCGAATTTAGACTGAATTTAGACCGAATTTAGACTGAATTTAGACCGAATTTAGACTGAATTTAGACCGAATTTATACTGAATTTAGACTGAATTTCACATTTCACATTTTACATTTCACATTTCACATTTCACATTTCACATTTCACATTTCACATTTCACATTTCACATTTCACATTTCACATTTCACATTTCACATTTCACATTTCACATTTCACATTTCACATTTCACATTTCACATTTCACATTTCACATTTCACATTTCACATTTCACATTTCACATTTCACAGTTCACAGTTCACAGTTCACAGTTCACATTTCACATTTCACATTTCACATTTCACATTTCACATTTCACTGACTGAATTTAGACTGAATTTAGACCGAATTTAGACTGTATTTAGACTGAATTTAGACCGAATTTAGACTGAATTTAGACTGAATTTAGACCGAATTTAGAACGCATTTAGACTGAATTTAGACTGAATTTAGACCGAATTTAGACCGAATTTAGACTGAATTTAGACCGAATTTAGACTGAATTTAGACCGAATTTAGACTGAATTTAGACCGAATTTATACTGAATTTAGACTGAATTTCACATTTCACATTTTACATTTCACATTTCACATTTCACATTTCACATTTCACATTTCACATTTCACATTTCACATTTCACATTTCACATTTCACATTTCACATTTCACATTTCACATTTCACATTTCACATTTCACATTTCACATTTCACAGTTCACAGTTCACAGTTCACAGTTCACATTTCACATTTCACATTTCACATTTCACATTTCACATTTCACATTTCACATTTCACATTTCACATTTCACATTTCACATTTCACATTTCACATTTCACATTTCACATTTCACTGACTGAATTTAGACTGAATTTAGACCGAATTTAGACCGAATTTAGACTGTATTTAGACTGAATTTAGACCGAATTTAGACCGCATTTAGACTGAATTTAGACCGAATTTAGACTGAATTTAGACTGAATTTAGACCGAATTTAGACCGCATTTAGACTGAATTTAGACCGAATTTAGACTGAATTTAGACTGAATTTAGACCGAATTTAGACCGCATTTAGACTGAATTTAGACTGAATTTAGACCGAATTTAGACTGAATTTAGACTGAATTTAGACCGAATTTAGACTGAATTTAGACCGAATTTAGACCGAATTTAGACCGAATTTAGACCGAATTTAGACTGAATTTAGACCGAATTTAGACTGAATTTAGACTGAATTTCACATTTCACATTTCACATTTCACATTTCACATTTCACATTTCACATTTCACATTTCACATTTCACATTTCACATTTCACATTTCACATTTCACATTTCACTGACTGAATTTAGACTGAATTTAGACCGAATTTAGACCGAATTTAGACTGTATTTAGACTGAATTTAGACCGAATTTAGACCGCATTTAGACTGAATTTAGACCGAATTTAGACTGAATTTAGACTGAATTTAGACCGAATTTAGACCGCATTTAGACTGAATTTAGACCGAATTTAGACTGAATTTAGACTGAATTTAGACCGAATTTAGACCGCATTTAGACTGAATTTAGACTGAATTTAGACCGAATTTAGACTGAATTTAGACTGAATTTAGACCGAATTTAGACTGAATTTAGACCGAATTTAGACCGAATTTAGACCGAATTTAGACCGAATTTAGACTGAATTTAGACCGAATTTAGACTGAATTTAGACCGAATTTAGACTGAATTTAGACTGAATTTAGACCGAATTTAGACTGAATTTAGACTGAATTTCACATTTCACATTTCACATTTCACATTTCACATTTCACATTTCACATTTCACATTTCACATTTCACATTTCACATTTCACATTTCACATTTCACATTTCACATTTCACATTTCACATTTCACATTTCACATTTCACATTTCACATTTCACATTTCACATTTCACATTTCACATTTCACATTTCACAGTTCACAGTTCACAGTTCACAGTTCACATTTCACATTTCACATTTCACATTTCACATTTCACATTTCACTGACTGAATTTAGACTGAATTTAGACCGAATTTAGACTGTATTTAGACTGAATTTAGACCGAATTTAGACTGAATTTAGACTGAATTTAGACCGAATTTAGAACGCATTTAGACTGAATTTAGACTGAATTTAGACCGAATTTAGACCGAATTTAGACTGAATTTAGACCGAATTTAGACTGAATTTAGACCGAATTTAGACTGAATTTAGACCGAATTTATACTGAATTTAGACTGAATTTCACATTTCACATTTTACATTTCACATTTCACATTTCACATTTCACATTTCACATTTCACATTTCACATTTCACATTTCACATTTCACATTTCACATTTCACATTTCACATTTCACATTTCACATTTCACATTTCACATTTCACATTTCACAGTTCACAGTTCACAGTTCACAGTTCACATTTCACATTTCACATTTCACATTTCACATTTCACATTTCACATTTCACATTTCACATTTCACATTTCACATTTCACATTTCACATTTCACATTTCACATTTCACATTTCACTGACTGAATTTAGACTGAATTTAGACCGAATTTAGACCGAATTTAGACTGTATTTAGACTGAATTTAGACCGAATTTAGACCGCATTTAGACTGAATTTAGACCGAATTTAGACTGAATTTAGACTGAATTTAGACCGAATTTAGACCGCATTTAGACTGAATTTAGACCGAATTTAGACTGAATTTAGACTGAATTTAGACCGAATTTAGACCGCATTTAGACTGAATTTAGACTGAATTTAGACCGAATTTAGACTGAATTTAGACTGAATTTAGACCGAATTTAGACTGAATTTAGACCGAATTTAGACCGAATTTAGACCGAATTTAGACCGAATTTAGACTGAATTTAGACCGAATTTAGACTGAATTTAGACTGAATTTCACATTTCACATTTCACATTTCACATTTCACATTTCACATTTCACATTTCACATTTCACATTTCACATTTCACATTTCACATTTCACATTTCACATTTCACTGACTGAATTTAGACTGAATTTAGACCGAATTTAGACCGAATTTAGACTGTATTTAGACTGAATTTAGACCGAATTTAGACCGCATTTAGACTGAATTTAGACCGAATTTAGACTGAATTTAGACTGAATTTAGACCGAATTTAGACCGCATTTAGACTGAATTTAGACCGAATTTAGACTGAATTTAGACTGAATTTAGACCGAATTTAGACCGCATTTAGACTGAATTTAGACTGAATTTAGACCGAATTTAGACTGAATTTAGACTGAATTTAGACCGAATTTAGACTGAATTTAGACCGAATTTAGACCGAATTTAGACCGAATTTAGACCGAATTTAGACTGAATTTAGACCGAATTTAGACTGAATTTAGACCGAATTTAGACTGAATTTAGACTGAATTTAGACCGAATTTAGACTGAATTTAGACTGAATTTCACATTTCACATTTCACATTTCACATTTCACATTTCACATTTCACATTTCACATTTCACATTTCACATTTCACATTTCACATTTCACATTTCACATTTCACATTTCACATTTCACATTTCACATTTCACATTTCACATTTCACATTTCACATTTCACATTTCACATTTCACATTTCACATTTCACATTTCACATTTCACATTTCACATTTCACATTTCACATTTCACATTTCACATTTCACATTTCACATTTCACATTTCACATTTCACATTTCACATTTCACATTTCACATTTCACATTTCACATTTCACATTTCACATTTCACATTTCACATTTCACATTTCACATTTCACATTTCACATTTCACATTTCACATTTCACATTTCACATTTCACATTTCACTGACTGAATTTAGACTGAATTTAGACCGAATTTAGACCGAATTTAGACTGTATTTAGACTGAATTTAGACCGAATTTAGACTGAATTTAGACTGAATTTAGACCGAATTTAGACCGCATTTAGACTGAATTTAGACCGAATTTAGACTGAATTTAGACTGAATTTAGACCGAATTTAGACCGCATTTAGACTGAATTTAGACTGAATTTAGACCGAATTTAGACTGAATTTAGACTGAATTTAGACCGAATTTAGACTGAATTTAGACCGAATTTAGACCGAATTTAGACCGAATTTAGACCGAATTTAGACTGAATTTAGACCGAATTTAGACTGAATTTAGACTGAATTTAGACCGAATTTAGACTGAATTTAGACCGAATTTAGACCGAATTTAGACCGAATTTAGACCGAATTTAGACTGAATTTAGACTGAATTTAGACTGAATTTAGACTGAATTTAGACCGAATTTAGACTGAATTTAGACCGAATTTAGACTGAATTTCACATTTCACATTTCACATTTCACATTTCACATTTCACATTTCACATTTCACATTTCACATTTCACATTTCACATTTCACATTTCACATTTCACATTTCACATTTCACATTTCACATTTCACATTTCACATTTCACATTTCACATTTCACATTTCACATTTCACATTTCACATTTCACATTTCACATTTCACATTTCACATTTCACATTTCACATTTCACATTTCACATTTCACATTTCACATTTCACATTTCACATTTCACATTTCACATTTCACATTTCACATTTCACATTTCACATTTCACATTTCACATTTCACATTTCACATTTCACATTTCACAGTTCACAGTTCACAGTTCACATTTCACAGTTCACAGTTCACATTTCACATTTCACATTTCACTGACTGAATTTAGACTGAATTTAGACCGAATTTAGACTGTATTTAGACTGAATTTAGACCGAATTTAGACTGAATTTAGACTGAATTTAGACCGAATTTAGACCGCATTTAGACTGAATTTAGACCGAATTTAGACTGAATTTAGACTGAATTTAGACCGAATTTAGACCGCATTTAGACTGAATTTAGACTGAATTTAGACCGAATTTAGACTGAATTTAGACTGAATTTAGACCGAATTTAGACTGAATTTAGACCGAATTTAGACCGAATTTAGACCGAATTTAGACCGAATTTAGTCTGAATTTAGACCGAATTTAGACTGAATTTAGACCGAATTTAGACTGAATTTAGACCGAATTTAGACTGAATTTAGACTGAATTTCACATTTCACATTTCACATTTCACATTTCACATTTCACATTTCACATTTCACATTTCACATTTCACATTTCACATTTCACATTTCACATTTCACATTTCACATTTCACATTTCACATTTCACATTTCACATTTCACATTTCACTGACTGAATTTAGACTGAATTTAGACCGAATTTAGACTGTATTTAGACTGAATTTAGACTGAATTTAGACTGAATTTAGACCGAATTTAGAACCGAATTTAGACCGAATTTAGACCGAATTTAGACTGAATTTAGACCGAATTTAGACTGAATTTAGACTGAATTTAGACCGAATTTAGACCGAATTTAGACCGAATTTAGACCGAATTTAGACTGAATTTAGACCGAATTTAGACCGAATTTAGACTGAATTTAGACCGAATTTAGACTGAATTTAGACCGAATTTAAACCGAATTTAGACTGAATTTAGACCGAATTTAGACTGAATTTAGACCGAATTTAGACTGAATTTAGACCGAATTTAGACCGAATTTAGACTGAATTTAGACCGAATTTAGACCGAATTTAGACTGAATTTAGACCGAATTTAGACTGAATTTAGACTGAATTTCACAATTTTCACATTTCACATTTCACATTTCACATTTCACATTTCACATTTCACATTTCACATTTCACATTCACATTTCACATTTCACATTTCACATTTCACATTTCACATTTCACATTTCACATTTCACATTTCACATTTCACATTTCACATTTCACATTTCACATTTCACATTTCACATTTCACATTTCACATTTCACATTTCACTGACTGAATTTAGACTGAATTTAGACCGAATTTAGACTGTATTTAGACTGAATTTAGACTGAATTTAGACTGAATTTAGACCGAATTTAGACCGAATTTAGACTGAATTTAGACCGAATTTAGACCGAATTTAGACCGAATTTAGACTGAATTTAGACCGAATTTAGACTGAATTTAGACTGAATTTAGACCGAATTTAGACCGAATTTAGACCGAATTTAGACCGAATTTAGACTGAATTTAGACCGAATTTAGACTGAATTTAGACCGAATTTAGACCGAATTTAGACCGAATTTAGACTGAATTTAGACCAAATTTAGACCGAATTTAGACTGAATTTAGACCGAATTTAGACTGAATTTAGACTGAATTTAGACCGAATTTAGACTGAATTTAGACCGAATTTAGACCGAATTTAGACCGAATTTAGACCGAATTTAGACCGAATTTAGACTGAATTTAGACTGAATTTAGACCGAATTTAGACTGAATTTAGACTGAATTTAGACCGAATTTAGACTGAATTTAGACTGAATTTAGACCGAATTTAGACCGAATTTAGACCGAATTTAGACCGAATTTAGACCGAATTTAGACCGAATTTAGACTGAATTTAGACCGAATTTAGACCGAATTTAGACCGAATTTAGACCGAATTTAGACCGAATTTAGACTGAATTTAGACCGAATTTAGACTGAATTTAGACCGAATTTAGACTGAATTTAGACCGAATTTAGACCGAATTTAGACTGAATTTAGACCGAATTTAGACTGAATTTAGACCGAATTTAGACTGAATTTAGACTGAATTTAGACCGAATTTAGACCGAATTTAGACTGAATTTAGACCGAATTTAGACCGAATTTAGACCGAATTTAGACCGAATTTAGACCGAATTTAGACTGAATTTAGACCGAATTTAGACTGAATTTAGACCGAATTTAGACTGAATTTAGACCGAATTTAGACCGAATTTAGACTGAATTTAGACCGAATTTAGACCGAATTTAGACCGAATTTAGACTGAATTTAGACTGAATTTAGACCGAATTTAGACTGAATTTAGACCGAATTTAGACTGAATTTAGACCGAATTTAGACCGAATTTAGACTGAATTTAGACTGAATTTAGACCGAATTTAGACCTAATTTAAACCGAATTTAGACCGAATTTAGACCGAATTTAGACTGAATTTAGACCGAATTTAGACCGAATTTAGTCTGAATTTAGACTGAATTTAGACCGAATTTAGACCGAATTTAGACTGAATTTAGACCGAATTTAGACTGAATTTAGACCTAATTTAAACCGAATTTAGACCGAATTTAGACCGAATTTAGACTGAATTTAGACCGAATTTAGACTGAATTTAGACCGAATTTAGACTGAATTTAGACCGAATTTAGACCGAATTTAGACTGAATTTAGACCGAATTTAGACTGAATTTAGACCGAATTTAGACTGAATTTAGACTGAATTTAGACCGAATTTAGACCGAATTTAGACTGAATTTAGACCGAATTTAGACCGAATTTAGACCGAATTTAGACCGAATTTAGACCGAATTTAGACTGAATTTAGACCGAATTTAGACTGAATTTAGACCGAATTTAGACTGAATTTAGACCGAATTTAGACCGAATTTAGACTGAATTTAGACCGAATTTAGACCGAATTTAGACCGAATTTAGACTGAATTTAGACTGAATTTAGACCGAATTTAGACTGAATTTAGACCGAATTTAGACTGAATTTAGACCGAATTTAGACCGAATTTAGACTGAATTTAGACTGAATTTAGACCGAATTTAGACCTAATTTAAACCGAATTTAGACCGAATTTAGACCGAATTTAGACTGAATTTAGACCGAATTTAGACCGAATTTAGTCTGAATTTAGACCGAATTTAGACCGAATTTAGACTGAATTTAGACCGAATTTAGACTGAATTTAGACTGAATTTAGACCGAATTTAGACCGAATTAGACCGAATTTACATTTTACATTTCACATTTCACATTTCACATTTCACATTTCACATTTCACATTTCACATTTCACATTTCACATTTCACATTTCACATTTCACATTTCACATTTCACATTTCACATTTCACATTTCACATTTCACATTTCACATTTCACATTTCACATTTCACATTTCACATTTCACATTTCACATTTCACATTTCAAATTTCAAATTTCACATTTCACATTTCACATTTCACATTTCACATTTCACATTTCACATTTCACCTTTCACATTTCACATTTCACATTTCACATTTCACATTTCACTGACTGAATTTAGACTGTATTTAGACTGAATTTAGACCGAATTTAGACTGAATTTAGACTGAATTTAGACCGAATTTAGACCGCATTTAGACTGAATTTAGACTGAATTTAGACCGAATTTAGACTGAATTTAGACTGAATTTAGACCGAATTTAGACTGAATTTAGACCGAATTTAGACCGAATTTAGACTGAATTTAGACTGAATTTAGACCGAATTTAGACCGAATTTAGACTGAATTTAGACCGAATTTAGACCGAATTTAGACCGAATTTAGACTGAATTTCACATTTCACATTTCACATTTCACATTTCACATTTCACATTTCACATTTCACATTTCACATTTCACATTTCACATTTCACATTTCACATTTCACATTTCACATTTCACATTTCACATTTCACATTTCACATTTCACATTTCACATTTCACATTTCACATTTCACATTTCACATTTCACATTTCACATTTCACATTTCACATTTCACATTTCACAGTTCACAGTTCACATTTCACATTTCACATTTCACATTTCACATTTCACATTTCACATTTCACATTTCACATTTCACATTTCACATTTCACATTTCACTGACTGAATTTAGACTGAATTTAGACCGAATTTAGACTGTATTTAGACTGAATTTAGACCGAATTTAGACTGAATTTAGACCGAATTTAGACCGCATTTAGACTGAATTTAGACCGAATTTAGACTGAATTTAGACTGAATTTAGACCGAATTTAGACCGCATTTAGACTGAATTTAGACCGAATTTAGACTGAATTTAGACCGAATTTAGACCGAATTTAGACCGAATTTAGACCGAATTTAGACTGAATTTAGACCGAATTTAGACTGAATTTAGACCGAATTTAGACTGAATTTAGACCGAATTTAGACTGAATTTAGACTGAATTTCACATTTCACATTTCACATTTCACATTTCACATTTCACATTTCACATTTCACATTTCACATTTCACATTTCACATTTCACATTTCACATTTCACATTTCACATTTCACATTTCACATTTCACATTTCACATTTCACATTTCACATTTCACATTTCACATTTCACATTTCACATTTCACATTTCACATTTCACATTTCACATTTCACATTTCACATTTCACATTTCACATTTCACATTTCTCATTTCACATTTCACATTTCACATTTCACATTTCACTGACTGAATTTAGACTGAATTTAGACCGAATTTAGACTGTATTTAGACTGAATTTAGACCGAATTTAGACTGAATTTAGACTGAATTTAGACCGAATTTAGACCGCATTTAGACTGAATTTAGACTGAATTTAGACCGAATTTAGACCGCATTTAGACTGAATTTAGACTGAATTTAGACCGAATTTAGACTGAATTTAGACTGAATTTAGACCGAATTTAGACTGAATTTAGACCGAATTTAGACCGAATTTAGACCGAATTTAGACCGAATTTAGACTGAATTTAGACCGAATTTAGACTGAATTTAGACCGAATTTAGACTGAATTTAGACCGAATTTAGACTGAATTTAGACTGAATTTCACATTTCACATTTCACATTTCACATTTCACATTTCACATTTCACATTTCACATTTCACATTTCACATTTCACATTTCACATTTCACATTTCACATTTCACATTTCACATTTCACATTTCACATTTCACATTTCACATTTCACATTTCACATTTCACATTTCACATTTCACTGACTGAATTTAGACTGAATTTAGACCGAATTTAGACTGTATTTAGACTGAATTTAGACCGAATTTAGACTGAATTTAGACCGAATTTAGACTGAATTTAGACTGAATTTAGACCGAATTTAGACCGCATTTAGACTGAATTTAGACTGAATTTAGACCGAATTTAGACTGAATTTAGACTGAATTTAGACCGAATTTAGACTGAATTTAGACCGAATTTAGACCGAATTTAGACCGAATTTAGACCGAATTTAGACTGAATTTAGACCGAATTTAGACTGAATTTAGACCGAATTTAGACTGAATTTAGACCGAATTTAGACTGAATTTAGACTGAATTTCACATTTCACATTTCACATTTCACATTTCACATTTCACATTACACATTTCACATTTCACATTTCACATTTCACATTTCACATTTCACATTTCACATTTCACATTTCACATTTCACATTTCACATTTCACATTTCACATTTCACATTTCACATTTCACATTTCACATTTCACATTTCACATTTCACATTTCACATTTCACATTTCACATTTCACATTTCACATTTCACATTTCACATTTCACATTTCACATTTCACAGTTCACAGTTCACAGTTCACAGTTCACATTTCACATTTCACATTTCACATTTCACATTTCACATTTCACTGACTGAATTTAGACTGAATTTAGACCGAATTTAGACTGTATTTAGACTGAATTTAGACCGAATTTAGACTGAATTTAGACTGAATTTAGACCGAATTTAGAACGCATTTAGACTGAATTTAGACTGAATTTAGACCGAATTTAGACCGAATTTAGACTGAATTTAGACCGAATTTAGACTGAATTTAGACCGAATTTAGACTGAATTTAGACCGAATTTATACTGAATTTAGACTGAATTTCACATTTCACATTTTACATTTCACATTTCACATTTCACATTTCACATTTCACATTTAACATTTCACATTTCACATTTCACATTTCACATTTCACATTTCACATTTCACATTTCACATTTCACATTTCACATTTCACATTTCACATTTCACATTTCACATTTCACATTTCACATTTCACATTTCACAGTTCACAGTTCACAGTTCACAGTTCACATTTCACATTTCACATTTCACATTTCACATTTCACATTTCACATTTCACATTTCACATTTCACATTTCACATTTCACATTTCACATTTCACATTTCACATTTCACATTTCACATTTCACATTTCACTGACTGAATTTAGACTGAATTTAGACCGAATTTAGACCGAATTTAGACTGTATTTAGACTGAATTTAGACCGAATTTAGACCGCATTTAGACTGAATTTAGACCGAATTTAGACTGAATTTAGACTGAATTTAGACCGAATTTAGACCGCATTTAGACTGAATTTAGACCGAATTTAGACTGAATTTAGACTGAATTTAGACCGAATTTAGACCGCATTTAGACTGAATTTAGACTGAATTTAGACCGAATTTAGACTGAATTTAGACTGAATTTAGACCGAATTTAGACTGAATTTAGACCGAATTTAGACCGAATTTAGACCGAATTTAGACCGAATTTAGACTGAATTTAGACCGAATTTAGACTGAATTTAGACCGAATTTAGACTGAATTTAGACTGAATTTAGACCGAATTTAGACTGAATTTAGACTGAATTTCACATTTCACATTTCACATTTCACATTTCACATTTCACATTTCACATTTCACATTTCACATTTCACATTTCACATTTCACATTTCACATTTCACATTTCACATTTCACATTTCACATTTCACATTTCACATTTCACATTTCACATTTCACATTTCACATTTCACAGTTCACAGTTCACAGTTCACAGTTCACATTTCACATTTCACATTTCACATTTCACATTTCACATTTCACATTTCACATTTCACATTTCACATTTCACATTTCACATTTCACATTTCACATTTCACATTTCACATTTCACTGACTGAATTTAGACTGAATTTAGACCGAATTTAGACCGAATTTAGACTGTATTTAGACTGAATTTAGACCGAATTTAGACCGCATTTAGACTGAATTTAGACCGAATTTAGACTGAATTTAGACTGAATTTAGACCGAATTTAGACCGCATTTAGACTGAATTTAGACCGAATTTAGACTGAATTTAGACTGAATTTAGACCGAATTTAGACCGCATTTAGACTGAATTTAGACTGAATTTAGACCGAATTTAGACTGAATTTAGACTGAATTTAGACCGAATTTAGACTGAATTTAGACCGAATTTAGACCGAATTTAGACCGAATTTAGACCGAATTTAGACTGAATTTAGACCGAATTTAGACTGAATTTAGACCGAATTTAGACTGAATTTAGACTGAATTTAGACCGAATTTAGACTGAATTTAGACTGAATTTCACATTTCACATTTCACATTTCACATTTCACATTTCACATTTCACATTTCACATTTCACATTTCACATTTCACATTTCACATTTCACATTTCACATTTCACATTTCACATTTCACATTTCACATTTCACATTTCACATTTCACATTTCACATTTCACATTTCACATTTCACATTTCACATTTCACATTTCACATTTCACATTTCACATTTCACATTTCACATTTCACATTTCACATTTCACATTTCACATTTCACATTTCACATTTCACATTTCACATTTCACATTTCACATTTCACATTTCACATTTCACATTTCACATTTCACATTTCACATTTCACATTTCACATTTCACATTTCACATTTCACATTTCACATTTCACATTTCACATTTCACATTTCACATTTCACATTTCACATTTCACATTTCACATTTCACATTTCACATTTCACTGACTGAATTTAGACTGAATTTAGACCGAATTTAGACTGTATTTAGACTGAATTTAGACCGAATTTAGACTGAATTTAGACTGAATTTAGACCGAATTTAGACCGCATTTAGACTGAATTTAGACTGAATTTAGACCGAATTTAGACCGCATTTAGACTGAATTTAGACTGAATTTAGACCGAATTTAGACTGAATTTAGACTGAATTTAGACCGAATTTAGACTGAATTTAGACCGAATTTAGACCGAATTTAGACCGAATTTAGACCGAATTTAGACTGAATTTAGACCGAATTTAGACTGAATTTAGACCGAATTTAGACTGAATTTAGACCGAATTTAGACTGAATTTAGACTGAATTTCACATTTCACATTTCACATTTCACATTTCACATTTCACATTTCACATTTCACATTTCACATTTCACATTTCACATTTCACATTTCACATTTCACATTTCACATTTCACATTTCACATTTCACATTTCACATTTCACATTTCACATTTCACATTTCACTGACTGAATTTAGACTGAATTTAGACCGAATTTAGACTGTATTTAGACTGAATTTAGACCGAATTTAGACTGAATTTAGACCGAATTTAGACTGAATTTAGACTGAATTTAGACCGAATTTAGACCGCATTTAGACTGAATTTAGACTGAATTTAGACCGAATTTAGACTGAATTTAGACTGAATTTAGACCGAATTTAGACTGAATTTAGACCGAATTTAGACCGAATTTAGACCGAATTTAGACCGAATTTAGACTGAATTTAGACCGAATTTAGACTGAATTTAGACCGAATTTAGACTGAATTTAGACCGAATTTAGACTGAATTTAGACTGAATTTCACATTTCACATTTCACATTTCACATTTCACATTTCACATTACACATTTCACATTTCACATTTCACATTTCACATTTCACATTTCACATTTCACATTTCACATTTCACATTTCACATTTCACATTTCACATTTCACATTTCACATTTCACATTTCACATTTCACATTTCACATTTCACATTTCACATTTCACATTTCACATTTCACATTTCACATTTCACATTTCACATTTCACATTTCACATTTCACATTTCACATTTCACATTTCACATTTCACATTTCACAGTTCACAGTTCACAGTTCACAGTTCACATTTCACATTTCACATTTCACATTTCACATTTCACTGACTGAATTTAGACTGAATTTAGACCGAATTTAGACTGTATTTAGACTGAATTTAGACCGAATTTAGACTGAATTTAGACTGAATTTAGACCGAATTTAGAACGCATTTAGACTGAATTTAGACTGAATTTAGACCGAATTTAGACCGAATTTAGACTGAATTTAGACCGAATTTAGACTGAATTTAGACCGAATTTAGACTGAATTTAGACCGAATTTATACTGAATTTAGACTGAATTTCACATTTCACATTTTACATTTCACATTTCACATTTCACATTTCACATTTCACATTTCACATTTCACATTTCACATTTCACATTTCACATTTCACATTTCACATTTCACATTTCACATTTCACATTTCACATTTCACATTTCACATTTCACATTTCACATTTCACATTTCACATTTCACATTTCACATTTCACATTTCACAGTTCACAGTTCACAGTTCACAGTTCACATTTCACATTTCACATTTCACATTTCACATTTCACATTTCACATTTCACATTTCACTGACTGAATTTAGACTGAATTTAGACCGAATTTAGACTGTATTTAGACTGAATTTAGACCGAATTTAGACTGAATTTAGACTGAATTTAGACCGAATTTAGAACGCATTTAGACTGAATTTAGACTGAATTTAGACCGAATTTAGACCGAATTTAGACTGAATTTAGACCGAATTTAGACTGAATTTAGACCGAATTTAGACTGAATTTAGACCGAATTTATACTGAATTTAGACTGAATTTCACATTTCACATTTTACATTTCACATTTCACATTTCACATTTCACATTTCACATTTCACATTTCACATTTCACATTTCACATTTCACATTTCACATTTCACATTTCACATTTCACATTTCACATTTCACATTTCACATTTCACAGTTCACAGTTCACAGTTCACAGTTCACATTTCACATTTCACATTTCACATTTCACATTTCACATTTCACATTTCACATTTCACATTTCACATTTCACATTTCACATTTCACATTTCACATTTCACATTTCACTGACTGAATTTAGACTGAATTTAGACCGAATTTAGACCGAATTTAGACTGTATTTAGACTGAATTTAGACCGAATTTAGACCGCATTTAGACTGAATTTAGACCGAATTTAGACTGAATTTAGACTGAATTTAGACCGAATTTAGACCACATTTAGACTGAATTTAGACCGAATTTAGACTGAATTTAGACTGAATTTAGACCGAATTTAGACCGCATTTAGACTGAATTTAGACTGAATTTAGACCGAATTTAGACTGAATTTAGACTGAATTTAGACCGAATTTAGACTGAATTTAGACCGAATTTAGACCGAATTTAGACCGAATTTAGACCGAATTTAGACTGAATTTAGACCGAATTTAGACTGAATTTAGACCGAATTTAGACTGAATTTAGACTGAATTTAGACCGAATTTAGACTGAATTTAGACTGAATTTCACATTTCACATTTCACATTTCACATTTCACATTTCACATTTCACATTTCACATTTCACATTTCACATTTCACATTTCACATTTCACATTTCACATTTCACATTTCACATTTCACATTTCACATTTCACATTTCACATTTCACATTTCACAGTTCACAGTTCACAGTTCACAGTTCACATTTCACATTTCACATTTCACATTTCACATTTCACATTTCACATTTCACATTTCACATTTCACATTTCACATTTCACATTTCACATTTCACATTTCACATTTCACATTTCACATTTCACTGACTGAATTTAGACTGAATTTAGACCGAATTTAGACCGAATTTAGACTGTATTTAGACTGAATTTAGACCGAATTTAGACCGCATTTAGACTGAATTTAGACCGAATTTAGACTGAATTTAGACTGAATTTAGACCGAATTTAGACCGCATTTAGACTGAATTTAGACCGAATTTAGACTGAATTTAGACTGAATTTAGACCGAATTTAGACCGCATTTAGACTGAATTTAGACTGAATTTAGACCGAATTTAGACTGAATTTAGACTGAATTTAGACCGAATTTAGACTGAATTTAGACCGAATTTAGACCGAATTTAGACCGAATTTAGACCGAATTTAGACTGAATTTAGACCGAATTTAGACTGAATTTAGACCGAATTTAGACTGAATTTAGACTGAATTTAGACCGAATTTAGACTGAATTTAGACTGAATTTCACATTTCACATTTCACATTTCACATTTCACATTTCACATTTCACATTTCACATTTCACATTTCACATTTCACATTTCACATTTCACATTTCACATTTCACATTTCACATTTCACATTTCACATTTCACATTTCACATTTCACATTTCACATTTCACATTTCACATTTCACATTTCACATTTCACATTTCACATTTCACATTTCACATTTCACATTTCACATTTCACATTTCACATTTCACATTTCACATTTCACATTTCACATTTCACATTTCACATTTCACATTTCACATTTCACATTTCACATTTCACATTTCACATTTCACATTTCACATTTCACATTTCACATTTCACATTTCACATTTCACATTTCACTGACTGAATTTAGACTGAATTTAGACCGAATTTAGACCGAATTTAGACTGTATTTAGACTGAATTTAGACCGAATTTAGACTGAATTTAGACTGAATTTAGACCGAATTTAGACCGCATTTAGACTGAATTTAGACCGAATTTAGACTGAATTTAGACTGAATTTAGACCGAATTTAGACCGCATTTAGACTGAATTTAGACTGAATTTAGACCGAATTTAGACTGAATTTAGACTGAATTTAGACCGAATTTAGACTGAATTTAGACCGAATTTAGACCGAATTTAGACCGAATTTAGACCGAATTTAGACTGAATTTAGACCGAATTTAGACTGAATTTAGACTGAATTTAGACCGAATTTAGACTGAATTTAGACCGAATTTAGACCGAATTTAGACCGAATTTAGACCGAATTTAGACTGAATTTAGACTGAATTTAGACTGAATTTAGACTGAATTTAGACTGAATTTAGACCGAATTTAGACTGAATTTAGACCGAATTTAGACTGAATTTCACATTTCACATTTCACATTTCACATTTCACATTTCACATTTCACATTTCACATTTCACATTTCACATTTCACATTTCACATTTCACATTTCACATTTCACATTTCACATTTCACATTTCACTGACTGAATTTAGACTGAATTTAGACCGAATTTAGACCGAATTTAGACTGTATTTAGACTGAATTTAGACCGAATTTAGACTGAATTTAGACTGAATTTAGACCGAATTTAGACCGCATTTAGACTGAATTTAGACTGAATTTAGACTGAATTTAGACCGAATTTAGACTGAATTTAGACCGAATTTAGACCGAATTTAGACCGAATTTAGACCGAATTTAGACTGAATTTAGACCGAATTTAGACTGAATTTAGACTGAATTTAGACCGAATTTAGACTGAATTTAGACCGAATTTAGACCGAATTTAGACCGAATTTAGACCGAATTTAGACTGAATTTAGACTGAATTTAGACTGAATTTAGACTGAATTTAGACCGAATTTAGACTGAATTTAGACCGAATTTAGACTGAATTTCACATTTCACATTTCACATTTCACATTTCACATTTCACATTTCACATTTCACATTTCACATTTCACATTTCACATTTCACATTTCACATTTCACATTTCACATTTCACATTTCACATTTCACATTTCACATTTCACATTTCACATTTCACATTTCACAGTTCACAGTTCACAGTTCACATTTCACAGTTCACAGTTCACATTTCACATTTCACATTTCACTGACTGAATTTAGACTGAATTTAGACCGAATTTAGACTGTATTTAGACTGAATTTAGACCGAATTTAGACTGAATTTAGACTGAATTTAGACCGAATTTAGACCGCATTTAGACTGAATTTAGACCGAATTTAGACTGAATTTAGACTGAATTTAGACCGAATTTAGACCGCATTTAGACTGAATTTAGACTGAATTTAGACCGAATTTAGACTGAATTTAGACTGAATTTAGACCGAATTTAGACTGTATTTAGACTGAATTTAGACCGAATTTAGACTGAATTTAGACTGAATTTAGACCGAATTTAGACCGCATTTAGACTGAATTTAGACCGAATTTAGACTGAATTTAGACTGAATTTAGACCGAATTTAGACCGCATTTAGACTGAATTTAGACTGAATTTAGACCGAATTTAGACTGAATTTAGACTGAATTTAGACCGAATTTAGACTGAATTTAGACCGAATTTAGACCGAATTTAGACCGAATTTAGACCGAATTTAGACTGAATTTAGACCGAATTTAGACTGAATTTAGACCGAATTTAGACTGAATTTAGACCGAATTTAGACTGAATTTAGACTGAATTTCACATTTCACATTTCACATTTCACATTTCACATTTCACATTTCACATTTCACATTTCACATTTCACATTTCACATTTCACATTTCACATTTCACATTTCACATTTCACATTTCACATTTCACATTTCACATTTCACATTTCACATTTCACTGACTGAATTTAGACTGAATTTAGACCGAATTTAGACTGTATTTAGACTGAATTTAGACTGAATTTAGACTGAATTTAGACCGAATTTAGACCGAATTTAGACTGAATTTAGACCGAATTTAGACCGAATTTAGACCGAATTTAGACTGAATTTAGACCGAATTTAGACTGAATTTAGACTGAATTTAGACCGAATTTAGACCGAATTTAGACCGAATTTAGACCGAATTTAGACTGAATTTAGACCGAATTTAGACCGAATTTAGACTGAATTTAGACCGAATTTAGACTGAATTTAGACCGAATTTAAACCGAATTTAGACTGAATTTAGACCGAATTTAGACTGAATTTAGACCGAATTTAGACTGAATTTAGACCGAATTTAGACCGAATTTAGACTGAATTTAGACCGAATTTAGACCGAATTTAGACTGAATTTAGACCGAATTTAGACTGAATTTAGACTGAATTTCACATTTCACATTTCACATTTCACATTTCACATTTCACATTTCACATTTCACATTTCACATTTCACATTTCACATTTCACATTTCACATTTCACATTTCACATTTCACATTTCACATTTCACATTTCACATTTCACATTTCACATTTCACATTTCACATTTCACATTTCACATTTCACATTTCACATTTCACATTTCACCGAATTTAGACCGAATTTAGACTGTATTTAGACTGAATTTAGACTGAATTTAGACTGAATTTAGACCGAATTTAGACCGAATTTAGACTGAATTTAGACCGAATTTAGACCGAATTTAGACCGAATTTAGACTGAATTTAGACCGAATTTAGACTGAATTTAGACTGAATTTAGACCGAATTTAGACCGAATTTAGACCGAATTTAGACCGAATTTAGACTGAATTTAGACCGAATTTAGACTGAATTTAGACCGAATTTAGACCGAATTTAGACTGAATTTAGACCGAATTTAGACCGAATTTAGACTGAATTTCACATTTCACATTTCACATTTCACATTTCACATTTCACATTTCACATTTCACATTTCACATTTCACATTTCACATTTCACATTTCACATTTCACATTTCACATTTCACATTTCACATTTCACATTTCACATTTCACATTTCACATTTCACATTTCACATTTCACATTTCACATTTCACATTTCACATTTCACATTTCACATTTCACATTTCACATTTCACATTTCACATTTCACATTTCACATTTCACATTTCACATTTCACATTTCACATTTCACATTTCACATTTCACATTTCACATTTCACATTTCACATTTCACATTTCACTGACTGAATTTAGACTGAATTTAGACCGAATTTAGACTGTATTTAGACTGAATTTAGACTGAATTTAGACTGAATTTAGACCGAATTTAGACCGAATTTAGACTGAATTTAGACCGAATTTAGACTGAATTTAGACTGAATTTCACATTTCACATTTCACATTTCACATTTCACATTTCACATTTCACATTTCACATTTCACATTTCACATTTCACATTTCACATTTCACATTTCACATTTCACATTTCACATTTCACATTTCACATTTCACATTTCACATTTCACATTTCACATTTCACATTTCACTGACTGAATTTAGACTGAATTTAGACCGAATTTAGACTGTATTTAGACTGAATTTAGACTGAATTTAGACTGAATTTAGACCGAATTTAGACCGAATTTAGACTGAATTTAGACCGAATTTAGACCGAATTTAGACCGAATTTAGACTGAATTTAGACCGAATTTAGACTGAATTTAGACTGAATTTAGACCGAATTTAGACCGAATTTAGACCGAATTTAGACCGAATTTAGACTGAATTTAGACCGAATTTAGACCGAATTTAGACTGAATTTAGACCGAATTTAGACTGAATTTAGACCGAATTTAAACCGAATTTAGACTGAATTTAGACCGAATTTAGACTGAATTTAGACCGAATTTAGACTGAATTTAGACCGAATTTAGACCGAATTTAGACTGAATTTAGACTGAATTTCACATTTCACATTTCACATTTCACATTTCACATTTCACATTTCACATTTCACATTTCACATTTCACATTTCACATTTCACATTTCACATTTCACATTTCACATTTCACATTTCACATTTCACATTTCACATTTCACATTTCACATTTCACATTTCACCGAATTTAGACCGAATTTAGACCGAATTTAGACCGAATTTAGACTGAATTTAGACTGAATTTAGACCGAATTTAGACCGAATTTAGACCGAATTTAGACCGAATTTAGACCGAATTTAGACCGAATTTAGACTGAATTTAGACCGAATTTAGACCGAATTTATACCGAATTTATACCGAATTTAGACTGAATTTAGACCGAATTTAGACCGAATTTAGACCGAATTTAGACCGAATTTAGACCGAATTTAGACCGAATTTAGACTGAATTTAGACCGAATTTAGACCGAATTTAGACCGAATTTAGACCGAATTTAGACCGAATTTAGACCGAATTTAGACCGAATTTAGACCGAATTTAGACCGAATTTAGACCTAATTTAGACCGAATTTAGACCGAATTTAGACTGAATTTAGACTGAATTTAGACCGAATTTAGACTGAATTTAGACCGAATTTAGACTGAATTTAGACCGAATTTAGACCGAATTTATACCGAATTTAGACCGAATTTAGACTGAATTTAGACCGAATTTAGACCGAATTTAGACCGAATTTAGACCGAATTTAGACTGAATTTAGACTGAATTTAGACCGAATTTAGACCGAATTTAGACCGAATTTAGACCGAATTTAGACCGAATTTAGACCGAATTTAGACCGAATTTAGACTGAATTTAGACCGAATTTAGACCGAATTTATACCGAATTTATACCGAATTTAGACTGAATTTAGACCGAATTTAGACCGAATTTAGACCGAATTTAGACCGAATTTAGACTGAATTTAGACCGAATTTAGACCGAATTTAGACCGAATTTAGACCGAATTTAAACCGAATTTAGACCGAATTTAGACCGAATTTAGACTTAATTTAGACTGAATTTAGACTGAATTTAGACCAAATTTAGACCGAATTTAGACGGAATTTAGACCGAATTTAGACCGAATTTAGACCGAATTAAGACCGAATTTCACATTTCACATTTCACATTTCACATTTCACATTTCACATTTCACATTTCACATTTCACATTTCACATTTCACATTTCACATTTCACATTTCACATTTCACATTTCACATTTCACATTTCACATTTCACATTTCACATTTCACATTTCACATTTCACATTTCACATTTCACATTTCACATTTCACATTTCACATTTCACATTTCACATTTCACATTTCACATTTCACATTTCACATTTCACATTTCACATTTCACATTTCACATTTCACATTTCACATTTCACATTTCACATTTCACATTTCACATTTCACATTTCACATTTCACATTTCACAGTTCACAGTTCACAGTTCACAGTTCACAGTTCACAGTTCACAGTTCACAGTTCACAGTTCACATTTCACATTTCACATTTCACATTTCACATTTCACATTTCACTGACTGAATTTAGACTGAATTTAGACCGAATTTAGACTGTATTTAGATTGAATTTAGACCGAATTTAGACTGAATTTAGACTGAATTTAGACCGAATTTAGACTGAATTTAGACCGAATTTAGACCGAATTTAGACCGAATTTAGACCGAATTTAGACTGAATTTAGACCGAATTTAGACTGAATTTAGACCGAATTTAGACTGAATTTAGACTGAATTTAGACCGAATTTAGACTGAATTTAGACTGAATTTCACATTTCACATTTCACATTTCACATTTCACATTTCACATTTCACATTTCACATTTCACATTTCACATTTCACATTTCACATTTCACATTTCACATTTCACATTTCACATTTCACATTTCACATTTCACATTTCACATTTCACATTTCACATTTCACATTTCACATTTCACATTTCACATTTCACATTTCACATTTCACATTTCACATTTCACATTTCACATTTCACATTTCACATTTCACATTTCACATTTCACATTTCACATTTCACATTTCACATTTCACATTTCACATTTCACATTTCACATTTCACATTTCACATTTCACATTTCACATTTCACATTTCACATTTCACTGACTGAATTTAGACTGAATTTAGACCGAATTTAGACCGAATTTAGACTGTATTTAGACTGAATTTAGACCGAATTTAGACTGAATTTAGACTGAATTTAGACCGAATTTAGACCGCATTTAGACTGAATTTAGACCGAATTTAGACTGAATTTAGACTGAATTTAGACCGAATTTAGACCGCATTTAGACTGAATTTAGACTGAATTTAGACCGAATTTAGACTGAATTTAGACTGAATTTAGACCGAATTTAGACTGAATTTAGACCGAATTTAGACCGAATTTAGACCGAATTTAGACCGAATTTAGACTGAATTTAGACCGAATTTAGACTGAATTTAGACTGAATTTAGACCGAATTTAGACTGAATTTAGACCGAATTTAGACCGAATTTAGACCGAATTTAGACCGAATTTAGACTGAATTTAGACTGAATTTAGACTGAATTTAGACTGAATTTAGACTGAATTTAGACCGAATTTAGACTGAATTTAGACCGAATTTAGACTGAATTTCACATTTCACATTTCACATTTCACATTTCACATTTCACATTTCACATTTCACATTTCACATTTCACATTTCACATTTCACATTTCACATTTCACATTTCACATTTCACATTTCACTGACTGAATTTAGACTGAATTTAGACCGAATTTAGACCGAATTTAGACTGTATTTAGACTGAATTTAGACCGAATTTAGACTGAATTTAGACTGAATTTAGACCGAATTTAGACCGCATTTAGACTGAATTTAGACTGAATTTAGACTGAATTTAGACCGAATTTAGACTGAATTTAGACCGAATTTAGACCGAATTTAGACCGAATTTAGACCGAATTTAGACTGAATTTAGACCGAATTTAGACTGAATTTAGACTGAATTTAGACCGAATTTAGACTGAATTTAGACCGAATTTAGACCGAATTTAGACCGAATTTAGACCGAATTTAGACTGAATTTAGACTGAATTTAGACTGAATTTAGACTGAATTTAGACCGAATTTAGACTGAATTTAGACCGAATTTAGACTGAATTTCACATTTCACATTTCACATTTCACATTTCACATTTCACATTTCACATTTCACATTTCACATTTCACATTTCACATTTCACATTTCACATTTCACATTTCACATTTCACATTTCACATTTCACATTTCACATTTCACATTTCACATTTCACATTTCACAGTTCACAGTTCACAGTTCACATTTCACAGTTCACAGTTCACATTTCACATTTCACATTTCACTGACTGAATTTAGACTGAATTTAGACCGAATTTAGACTGTATTTAGACTGAATTTAGACCGAATTTAGACTGAATTTAGACTGAATTTAGACCGAATTTAGACCGCATTTAGACTGAATTTAGACCGAATTTAGACTGAATTTAGACTGAATTTAGACCGAATTTAGACCGCATTTAGACTGAATTTAGACTGAATTTAGACCGAATTTAGACTGAATTTAGACTGAATTTAGACCGAATTTAGACTGAATTTAGACCGAATTTAGACCGAATTTAGACCGAATTTAGACCGAATTTAGACTGAATTTAGACCGAATTTAGACTGAATTTAGACCGAATTTAGACTGAATTTAGACCGAATTTAGACTGAATTTAGACTGAATTTCACATTTCACATTTCACATTTCACATTTCACATTTCACATTTCACATTTCACATTTCACATTTCACATTTCACATTTCACATTTCACATTTCACATTTCACATTTCACATTTCACATTTCACATTTCACATTTCACATTTCACATTTCACATTTCACTGACTGAATTTAGACTGAATTTAGACCGAATTTAGACTGTATTTAGACTGAATTTAGACTGAATTTAGACTGAATTTAGACCGAATTTAGACCGAATTTAGACTGAATTTAGACCGAATTTAGACCGAATTTAGACCGAATTTAGACTGAATTTAGACCGAATTTAGACTGAATTTAGACTGAATTTAGACCGAATTTAGACCGAATTTAGACCGAATTTAGACCGAATTTAGACTGAATTTAGACCGAATTTAGACCGAATTTAGACTGAATTTAGACCGAATTTAGACTGAATTTAGACCGAATTTAAACCGAATTTAGACTGAATTTAGACCGAATTTAGACTGAATTTAGACCGAATTTAGACTGAATTTAGACCGAATTTAGACCGAATTTAGACTGAATTTAGACCGAATTTAGACCGAATTTAGACTGAATTTAGACCGAATTTAGACTGAATTTAGACTGAATTTCACATTTCACATTTCACATTTCACATTTCACATTTCACATTTCACATTTCACATTTCACATTTCACATTTCACATTTCACATTTCACATTTCACATTTCACATTTCACATTTCACATTTCACATTTCACATTTCACATTTCACATTTCACATTTCACATTTCACATTTCACATTTCACATTTCACCGAATTTAGACCGAATTTAGACTGTATTTAGACTGAATTTAGACTGAATTTAGACTGAATTTAGACCGAATTTAGACCGAATTTAGACTGAATTTAGACCGAATTTAGACCGAATTTAGACCGAATTTAGACTGAATTTAGACCGAATTTAGACTGAATTTAGACTGAATTTAGACCGAATTTAGACCGAATTTAGACCGAATTTAGACCGAATTTAGACTGAATTTAGACCGAATTTAGACTGAATTTAGACCGAATTTAGACCGAATTTAGACTGAATTTAGACCGAATTTAGACCGAATTTAGACTGAATTTCACATTTCACATTTCACATTTCACATTTCACATTTCACATTTCACATTTCACATTTCACATTTCACATTTCACATTTCACATTTCACATTTCACATTTCACATTTCACATTTCACATTTCACATTTCACATTTCACATTTCACATTTCACATTTCACATTTCACATTTCACATTTCACATTTCACATTTCACATTTCACATTTCACATTTCACATTTCACATTTCACATTTCACATTTCACATTTCACATTTCACATTTCACATTTCACATTTCACATTTCACATTTCACATTTCACTGACTGAATTTAGACTGAATTTAGACCGAATTTAGACTGTATTTAGACTGAATTTAGACTGAATTTAGACTGAATTTAGACCGAATTTAGACCGAATTTAGACTGAATTTAGACCGAATTTAGACTGAATTTAGACTGAATTTCACATTTCACATTTCACATTTCACATTTCACATTTCACATTTCACATTTCACATTTCACATTTCACATTTCACATTTCACATTTCACATTTCACATTTCACATTTCACATTTCACATTTCACATTTCACATTTCACATTTCACATTTCACATTTCACTGACTGAATTTAGACTGAATTTAGACCGAATTTAGACTGTATTTAGACTGAATTTAGACTGAATTTAGACTGAATTTAGACCGAATTTAGACCGAATTTAGACTGAATTTAGACCGAATTTAGACCGAATTTAGACCGAATTTAGACTGAATTTAGACCGAATTTAGACTGAATTTAGACTGAATTTAGACCGAATTTAGACCGAATTTAGACCGAATTTAGACCGAATTTAGACTGAATTTAGACCGAATTTAGACCGAATTTAGACTGAATTTAGACCGAATTTAGACTGAATTTAGACCGAATTTAAACCGAATTTAGACTGAATTTAGACCGAATTTAGACTGAATTTAGACCGAATTTAGACTGAATTTAGACCGAATTTAGACCGAATTTAGACTGAATTTAGACTGAATTTCACATTTCACATTTCACATTTCACATTTCACATTTCACATTTCACATTTCACATTTCACATTTCACATTTCACATTTCACATTTCACATTTCACATTTCACATTTCACATTTCACATTTCACATTTCACATTTCACATTTCACATTTCACATTTCACATTTCACATTTCACCGAATTTAGACCGAATTTAGACCGAATTTAGACCGAATTTAGACTGAATTTAGACTGAATTTAGACCGAATTTAGACCGAATTTAGACCGAATTTAGACCGAATTTAGACCGAATTTAGACCGAATTTAGACTGAATTTAGACCGAATTTAGACCGAATTTATACCGAATTTATACCGAATTTAGACTGAATTTAGACCGAATTTAGACCGAATTTAGACCGAATTTAGACCGAATTTAGACCGAATTTAGACCGAATTTAGACTGAATTTAGACCGAATTTAGACCGAATTTAGACCGAATTTAGACCGAATTTAGACCGAATTTAGACCGAATTTAGACCGAATTTAGACCGAATTTAGACCGAATTTAGACCTAATTTAGACCGAATTTAGACCGAATTTAGACTGAATTTAGACTGAATTTAGACCGAATTTAGACTGAATTTAGACCGAATTTAGACTGAATTTAGACCGAATTTAGACCGAATTTATACCGAATTTAGACCGAATTTAGACTGAATTTAGACCGAATTTAGACCGAATTTAGACCGAATTTAGACCGAATTTAGACTGAATTTAGACTGAATTTAGACCGAATTTAGACCGAATTTAGACCGAATTTAGACCGAATTTAGACCGAATTTAGACCGAATTTAGACCGAATTTAGACTGAATTTAGACCGAATTTAGACCGAATTTATACCGAATTTATACCGAATTTAGACTGAATTTAGACCGAATTTAGACCGAATTTAGACCGAATTTAGACCGAATTTAGACTGAATTTAGACCGAATTTAGACCGAATTTAGACCGAATTTAGACCGAATTTAAACCGAATTTAGACCGAATTTAGACCGAATTTAGACTTAATTTAGACTGAATTTAGACTGAATTTAGACCAAATTTAGACCGAATTTAGACGGAATTTAGACCGAATTTAGACCGAATTTAGACCGAATTAAGACCGAATTTCACATTTCACATTTCACATTTCACATTTCACATTTCACATTTCACATTTCACATTTCACATTTCACATTTCACATTTCACATTTCACATTTCACATTTCACATTTCACATTTCACATTTCACATTTCACATTTCACATTTCACATTTCACATTTCACATTTCACATTTCACATTTCACATTTCACATTTCACATTTCACATTTCACATTTCACATTTCACATTTCACATTTCACATTTCACATTTCACATTTCACATTTCACATTTCACATTTCACATTTCACATTTCACATTTCACATTTCACATTTCACATTTCACAGTTCACAGTTCACAGTTCACAGTTCACAGTTCACAGTTCACAGTTCACAGTTCACAGTTCACATTTCACATTTCACATTTCACATTTCACATTTCACATTTCACTGACTGAATTTAGACTGAATTTAGACCGAATTTAGACTGTATTTAGATTGAATTTAGACCGAATTTAGACTGAATTTAGACTGAATTTAGACCGAATTTAGACCGCATTTAGACTGAATTTAGACCGAATTTAGACTGAATTTAGACTGAATTTAGACCGAATTTAGACCGCATTTAGACTGAATTTAGACTGAATTTAGACCGAATTTAGACTGAATTTAGAATGAATTTAGACCGAATTTAGACTGAATTTAGACCGAATTTAGACCGAATTTAGACCGAATTTAGACCGAATTTAGACTGAATTTAGACCGAATTTAGACTGAATTTAGACCGAATTTAGACTGAATTTAGACCGAATTTAGACTGAATTTAGACTGAATTTAGACCGAATTTAGACCGAATTTAGACTGAATTTAGACCGAATTTAGACCGAATTTAGACCGAATTTAGACCGAATTTAGACCGAATTTAGACTGAATTTAGACCGAATTTAGACTGAATTTAGACCGAATTTAGACTGAATTTAGACCGAATTTAGACCGAATTTAGACTGAATTTAGACCGAATTTAGACCGAATTTAGACCGAATTTAGACTGAATTTAGACTGAATTTAGACCGAATTTAGACTGAATTTAGACCGAATTTAGACTGAATTTAGACCGAATTTAGACCGAATTTAGACTGAATTTAGACTGAATTTAGACCGAATTTAGACCTAATTTAAACCGAATTTAGACCGAATTTAGACCGAATTTAGACTGAATTTAGACCGAATTTAGACCGAATTTAGTCTGAATTTAGACCGAATTTAGACCGAATTTAGACTGAATTTAGACCGAATTTAGACTGAATTTAGACTGAATTTAGACCGAATTTAGACCGAATTTAGACCGAATTTACATTTTACATTTCACATTTCACATTTCACATTTCACATTTCACATTTCACATTTCACATTTCACATTTCACATTTCACATTTCACATTTCACATTTCACATTTCACATTTCACATTTCACATTTCACATTTCACATTTCACATTTCACATTTCACATTTCACATTTCACATTTCACATTTCACATTTCACATTTCAAATTTCAAATTTCACATTTCACATTTCACATTTCACATTTCACATTTCACATTTCACATTTCACCTTTCACATTTCACATTTCACATTTCACATTTCACTGACTGAATTTAGACTGTATTTAGACTGAATTTAGACCGAATTTAGACTGAATTTAGACTGAATTTAGACCGAATTTAGACCGCATTTAGACTGAATTTAGACTGAATTTAGACCGAATTTAGACTGAATTTAGACTGAATTTAGACCGAATTTAGACTGAATTTAGACCGAATTTAGACCGAATTTAGACTGAATTTAGACTGAATTTAGACCGAATTTAGACCGAATTTAGACTGAATTTAGACCGAATTTAGACCGAATTTAGACCGAATTTAGACTGAATTTCACATTTCACATTTCACATTTCACATTTCACATTTCACATTTCACATTTCACATTTCACATTTCACATTTCACATTTCACATTTCACATTTCACATTTCACATTTCACATTTCACATTTCACATTTCACATTTCACATTTCACATTTCACATTTCACATTTCACATTTCACATTTCACAGTTCACAGTTCACATTTCACATTTCACATTTCACATTTCACATTTCACATTTCACATTTCACATTTCACATTTCACATTTCACATTTCACATTTCACATTTCACATTTCACATTTCACATTTCACTGACTGAATTTAGACTGAATTTAGACCGAATTTAGACTGTATTTAGACTGAATTTAGACCGAATTTAGACTGAATTTAGACTGAATTTAGACCGAATTTAGACCGCATTTAGACTGAATTTAGACCGAATTTAGACTGAATTTAGACTGAATTTAGACCGAATTTAGACCGCATTTAGACTGAATTTAGACCGAATTTAGACTGAATTTAGACCGAATTTAGACCGAATTTAGACCGAATTTAGACCGAATTTAGACTGAATTTAGACCGAATTTAGACTGAATTTAGACCGAATTTAGACTGAATTTAGACCGAATTTAGACTGAATTTAGACTGAATTTCACATTTCACATTTCACATTTCACATTTCACATTTCACATTTCACATTTCACATTTCACATTTCACATTTCACATTTCACATTTCACATTTCACATTTCACATTTCACATTTCACATTTCACATTTCACATTTCACATTTCACATTTCACATTTCACATTTCACATTTCACATTTCACATTTCACATTTCACATTTCACATTTCACATTTTACATTTCACATTTCACATTTCACATTTCACATTTCACATTTCACATTTCACATTTCACAGTTCACAGTTCACATTTCACATTTCACATTTCACATTTCACATTTCACATTTCACATTTCACATTTCACATTTCACATTTCACATTTCACATTTCACATTTCACATTTCACTGACTGAATTTAGACTGAATTTAGACCGAATTTAGACTGTATTTAGACTGAATTTAGACCGAATTTAGACTGAATTTAGACTGAATTTAGACCGAATTTAGACCGCATTTAGACTGAATTTAGACCGAATTTAGACTGAATTTAGACTGAATTTAGACCGAATTTAGACCGCATTTAGACTGAATTTAGACCGAATTTAGACTGAATTTAGACCGAATTTAGACCGAATTTAGACCGAATTTAGACCGAATTTAGACTGAATTTAGACCGAATTTAGACTGAATTTAGACCGAATTTAGACTGAATTTAGACCGAATTTAGACTGAATTTAGACTGAATTTCACATTTCACATTTCACATTTCACATTTCACATTTCACATTTCACATTTCACATTTCACATTTCACTGACTGAATTTAGACTGAATTTAGACCGAATTTAGACTGTATTTAGACTGAATTTAGACCGAATTTAGACTGAATTTAGACTGAATTTAGACCGAATTTAGACCGCATTTAGACTGAATTTAGACTGAATTTAGACCGAATTTAGACTGAATTTAGACTGAATTTAGACCGAATTTAGACTGAATTTAGACCGAATTTAGACCGAATTTAGACTGAATTTAGACTGAATTTAGACCGAATTTAGACCGAATTTAGACTGAATTTAGACCGAATTTAGACCGAATTTAGACCGAATTTAGACTGAATTTCACATTTCACATTTCACATTTCACATTTCACATTTCACATTTCACATTTCACATTTCACATTTCACATTTCACATTTCACATTTCACATTTCACATTTCACATTTCACATTTCACATTTCACATTTCACATTTCACATTTCACATTTCACATTTCACATTTCACATTTCACAGTTCACAGTTCACATTTCACATTTCACATTTCACATTTCACATTTCACATTTCACATTTCACATTTCACATTTCACATTTCACATTTCACATTTCACATTTCACATTTCACATTTCACATTTCACTGACTGAATTTAGACTGAATTTAGACCGAATTTAGACTGTATTTAGACTGAATTTAGACCGAATTTAGACTGAATTTAGACTGAATTTAGACCGAATTTAGACCGCATTTAGACTGAATTTAGACCGAATTTAGACTGAATTTAGACCGAATTTAGACCGCATTTAGACTGAATTTAGACTGAATTTAGACCGAATTTAGACTGAATTTAGACTGAATTTAGACCGAATTTAGACTGAATTTAGACCGAATTTAGACTGAATTTAGACCGAATTTAGACTGTATTTAGACTGAATTTAGACCGAATTTAGACTGAATTTAGACCGAATTTAGACTGAATTTAGACCGAATTTAGACTGAATTTAGACTGAATTTCACATTTCACATTTCATATTTCACATTTCACATTTCACATTTCACATTTCACATTTCACATTTCACATTTCACATTTCACATTTCACATTTCACATTTCACATTTCACATTTCACATTTCACATTTCACATTTCACATTTCACATTTCACATTTCACATTTCACATTTCACATTTCACATTTCACATTTCACATTTCACATTTCACATTTCACATTTCACATTTCACATTTCACATTTCACATTTCACATTTCACATTTCACATTTCACATTTCACATTTCACATTTCACATTTCACATTTCACTGACTGAATTTAGACTGAATTTAGACCGAATTTAGACCGAATTTAGACTGTATTTAGACTGAATTTAGACCGAATTTAGACTGAATTTAGACTGAATTTAGACCGAATTTAGACCGCATTTAGACTGAATTTAGACCGAATTTAGACTGAATTTAGACTGAATTTAGACCGAATTTAGACCGCATTTAGACTGAATTTAGACTGAATTTAGACCGAATTTAGACTGAATTTAGACTGAATTTAGACCGAATTTAGACTGAATTTAGACCGAATTTAGACCGAATTTAGACCGAATTTAGACCGAATTTAGACTGAATTTAGACCGAATTTAGACTGAATTTAGACTGAATTTAGACCGAATTTAGACTGAATTTAGACCGAATTTAGACCGAATTTAGACCGAATTTAGACCGAATTTAGACTGAATTTAGACTGAATTTAGACTGAATTTAGACTGAATTTAGACCGAATTTAGACTGAATTTAGACCGAATTTAGACTGAATTTAAACCGAATTTAGACTGAATTTAGACCGAATTTAGACTGAATTTAGACCGAATTTAGACTGAATTTAGACCGAATTTAGACCGAATTTAGACTGAATTTAGACCGAATTTAGACCGAATTTAGACTGAATTTAGACCGAATTTAGACTGAATTTAGACTGAATTTCACATTTCACATTTCACATTTCACATTTCACATTTCACATTTCACATTTCACATTTCACATTTCACATTTCACATTTCACATTTCACATTTCACATTTCACTGACTGAATTTAGACTGAATTTAGACCGAATTTAGACTGTATTTAGACTGAATTTAGACTGAATTTAGACTGAATTTAGACCGAATTTAGACCGAATTTAGACTGAATTTAGACCGAATTTAGACCGAATTTAGACCGAATTTAGACTGAATTTAGACCGAATTTAGACTGAATTTAGACTGAATTTAGACCGAATTTAGACCGAATTTAGACCGAATTTAGACCGAATTTAGACTGAATTTAGACCGAATTTAGACCGAATTTAGACTGAATTTAGACCGAATTTAGACTGAATTTAGACCGAATTTAAACCGAATTTAGACTGAATTTAGACCGAATTTAGACTGAATTTAGACCGAATTTAGACTGAATTTAGACCGAATTTAGACCGAATTTAGACTGAATTTAGACCGAATTTAGACCGAATTTAGACTGAATTTCACACATTTCACATTTCACATTTCACATTTCACATTTCACATTTCACATTTCACATTTCACATTTCACATTTCACATTTCACATTTCACATTTCACATTTCACATTTCACATTTCACATTTCACATTTCACATTTCACATTTCACATTTCACATTTCACATTTCACATTTCACATTTCACATTTCACATTTCACATTTCACATTTCACATTTCACATTTCACATTTCACATTTCACATTTCACATTTCACATTTCACATTTCACATTTCACATTTCACATTTCACATTTCACATTTCACATTTCACATTTCACATTTCACATTTCACATTTCACATTTCACATTTCACATTTCACATTTCACATTTCACATTTCACATTTCACATTTCACATTTCACATTTCACATTTCACAGTTCACAGTTCACAGTTCACAGTTCACAGTTCACAGTTCACAGTTCACAGTTCACAGTTCACAGTTCACATTTCACATTTCACATTTCACATTTCACATTTCACATTTCACATTTCACATTTCACTGACTGAATTTAGACTGAATTTAGACCGAATTTAGACTGTATTTAGATTGAATTTAGACCGAATTTAGACTGAATTTAGACTGAATTTAGACCGAATTTAGACCGCATTTAGACTGAATTTAGACCGAATTTAGACTGAATTTAGACTGAATTTAGACCGAATTTAGACCGCATTTAGACTGAATTTAGACTGAATTTAGACCGAATTTAGACTGAATTTAGAATGAATTTAGACCGAATTTAGACTGAATTTAGACCGAATTTAGACCGAATTTAGACCGAATTTAGACCGAATTTAGACTGAATTTAGACCGAATTTAGACTGAATTTAGACCGAATTTAGACTGAATTTAGACCGAATTTAGACTGAATTTAGACTGAATTTCACATTTCACATTTCACATTTCACATTTCACATTTCACATTTCACATTTCACATTTCACATTTCACATTTCACATTTCACATTTCACATTTCACATTTCACATTTCACATTTCACATTTCACATTTCACATTTCACATTTCACATTTCACATTTCACATTTCACATTTCACATTTCACATTTCACATTTCACATTTCACATTTCACATTTCACATTTCACATTTCACATTTCACATTTCACATTTCACATTTCACATTTCACATTTCACATTTCACATTTCACATTTCACATTTCACATTTCACATTTCACATTTCACATTTCACATTTCACATTTCACATTTCACATTTCACATTTCACATTTCACATTTCACATTTCACATTTCACATTTCACATTTCACAGTTCACAGTTCACAGTTCACAGTTCACAGTTCACAGTTCACAGTTCACAGTTCACAGTTCACATTTCACATTTCACATTTCACATTTCACATTTCACATTTCACATTTCACATTTCACATTTCACTGACTGAATTTAGACTGAATTTAGACCGAATTTAGACTGTATTTAGATTGAATTTAGACCGAATTTAGACTGAATTTAGACTGAATTTAGACCGAATTTAGACCGCATTTAGACTGAATTTAGACCGAATTTAGACTGAATTTAGACTGAATTTAGACCGAATTTAGACCGCATTTAGACTGAATTTAGACTGAATTTAGACCGAATTTAGACTGAATTTAGAATGAATTTAGACCGAATTTAGACTGAATTTAGACCGAATTTAGACCGAATTTAGACCGAATTTAGACCGAATTTAGACTGAATTTAGACCGAATTTAGACTGAATTTAGACCGAATTTAGACTGAATTTAGACCGAATTTAGACTGAATTTAGACTGAATTTCACATTTCACATTTCACATTTCACATTTCACATTTCACATTTCACATTTCACATTTCACATTTCACATTTCACATTTCACATTTCACATTTCACATTTCACATTTCACATTTCACATTTCACATTTCACATTTCACATTTCACATTTCACATTTCACATTTCACATTTCACATTTCACATTTCACATTTCACATTTCACATTTCACATTTCACATTTCACATTTCACATTTCACATTTCACATTTCACATTTCACAGTTCACAGTTCACAGTTCACAGTTCACAGTTCACAGTTCACAGTTCACAGTTCACAGTTCACATTTCACATTTCACATTTCACATTTCACATTTCACATTTCACATTTCACATTTCACATTTCACATTTCACTGACTGAATTTAGACTGAATTTAGACCGAATTTAGACTGTATTTAGATTGAATTTAGACCGAATTTAGACTGAATTTAGACTGAATTTAGACCGAATTTAGACCGCATTTAGACTGAATTTAGACCGAATTTAGACTGAATTTAGACTGAATTTAGACCGAATTTAGACCGCATTTAGACTGAATTTAGACTGAATTTAGACCGAATTTAGACTGAATTTAGAATGAATTTAGACCGAATTTAGACTGAATTTAGACCGAATTTAGACCGAATTTAGACCGAATTTAGACCGAATTTAGACTGAATTTAGACCGAATTTAGACTGAATTTAGACCGAATTTAGACTGAATTTAGACCGAATTTAGACTGAATTTAGACTGAATTTCACATTTCACATTTCACATTTCACATTTCACATTTCACATTTCACATTTCACATTTCACATTTCACATTTCACATTTCACATTTCACATTTCACATTTCACATTTCACATTTCACATTTCACATTTCACATTTCACATTTCACATTTCACATTTCACTGACTGAATTTAGACTGAATTTAGACCGAATTTAGACTGTATTTAGACTGAATTTAGACTGAATTTAGACTGAATTTAGACCGAATTTAGACCGAATTTAGACTGAATTTAGACCGAATTTAGACCGAATTTAGACCGAATTTAGACTGAATTTAGACCGAATTTAGACTGAATTTAGACTGAATTTAGACCGAATTTAGACCGAATTTAGACCGAATTTAGACCGAATTTAGACTGAATTTAGACCGAATTTAGACCGAATTTAGACTGAATTTAGACCGAATTTAGACTGAATTTAGACCGAATTTAAACCGAATTTAGACTGAATTTAGACCGAATTTAGACTGAATTTAGACCGAATTTAGACTGAATTTAGACCGAATTTAGACCGAATTTAGACTGAATTTAGACTGAATTTCACATTTCACATTTCACATTTCACATTTCACATTTCACATTTCACATTTCACATTTCACATTTCACATTTCACATTTCACATTTCACATTTCACATTTCACATTTCACATTTCACATTTCACATTTCACATTTCACATTTCACATTTCACATTTCACATTTCACATTTCACATTTCACATTTCACATTTCACATTTCACTGACTGAATTTAGACTGAATTTAGACCGAATTTAGACCGAATTTAGACCGAATTTAGACCGAATTTAGACCGAATTTAGACCGAATTTAGACTGAATTTAGACTGAATTTAGACCGAATTTAGACCGAATTTAGACCGAATTTAGACTGAATTTAGACTGAATTTAGACCGAATTTAGACCGAATTTAGACTGAATTTAGACCGAATTTAGACCGAATTTAGACTGAATTTAGACCGAATTTAGACCGAATTTAGACTGAATTTAGACCGAATTTAGACCGAATTTAGACTGAATTTAGACCGAATTTAGACCGAATTTAGACTGAATTTAGACCGAATTTAGACTGAATTTAGACTGAATTTAGACCGAATTTAGACTGAATTTAGACTGAATTTAGACCGAATTTAGACTGAATTTAGACTGAATTTAGACCGAATTTAGACCGAATTTAGACCGAATTTAGACCGAATTTAGACCGAATTTAGACTGAATTTAGACCGATTTTAGACCAAATTTAGACCGAATTTAGACCGAATTTAGACCGAATTTAGACCGAATTTAGACTGAATTTAGACCGAATTTAGACTGAATTTAGACCGAATTTAGACCGAATTTAGACCGAATTTAGACTGAATTTAGACCAAATTTAGACCGAATTTAGACTGAATTTAGACCGAATTTAGACTGAATTTAGACTGAATTTAGACCGAATTTAGACTGAATTTAGACCGAATTTAGACCGAATTTAGACCGAATTTAGACCGAATTTAGACCGAATTTAGACTGAATTTAGACTGAATTTAGACCGAATTTAGACTGAATTTAGACTGAATTTAGACCGAATTTAGACTGAATTTAGACTGAATTTAGACCGAATTTAGACCGAATTTAGACCGAATTTAGACCGAATTTAGACCGAATTTAGACCGAATTTAGACTGAATTTAGACCGAATTTAGACCGAATTTAGACCGAATTTAGACCGAATTTAGACCGAATTTAGACTGAATTTAGACCGAATTTAGACTGAATTTAGACCGAATTTAGACTGAATTTAGACCGAATTTAGACCGAATTTAGACTGAATTTAGACCGAATTTAGACTGAATTTAGACCGAATTTAGACTGAATTTAGACCGAATTTAGACTGAATTTAGACTGAATTTAGACCGAATTTAGACCGAATTTAGACTGAATTTAGACCGAATTTAGACCGAATTTAGACCGAATTTAGACCGAATTTAGACCGAATTTAGACTGAATTTAGACCGAATTTAGACTGAATTTAGACCGAATTTAGACTGAATTTAGACCGAATTTAGACCGAATTTAGACTGAATTTAGACCGAATTTAGACCGAATTTAGACCGAATTTAGACTGAATTTAGACTGAATTTAGACCGAATTTAGACTGAATTTAGACCGAATTTAGACTGAATTTAGACCGAATTTAGACCGAATTTAGACTGAATTTAGACTGAATTTAGACCGAATTTAGACCTAATTTAAACCGAATTTAGGATTTAGACCGAATTTAGACCGAATTTAGACTGAATTTAGACCGAATTTAGACCGAATTTAGTCTGAATTTAGACTGAATTTAGACCGAATTTAGACCGAATTTAGACTGAATTTAGACCGAATTTAGACTGAATTTAGACCTAATTTAGACCGAATTTAGACCGAATTTAGACCGAATTTAGACTGAATTTAGACCGAATTTAGACTGAATTTAGACCGAATTTAGACTGAATTTAGACCGAATTTAGACCGAATTTAGACTGAATTTAGACCGAATTTAGACTGAATTTAGACCGAATTTAGACTGAATTTAGACTGAATTTAGACCGAATTTAGACCGAATTTAGACTGAATTTAGACCGAATTTAGACCGAATTTAGACCGAATTTAGACCGAATTTAGACCGAATTTAGACTGAATTTAGACCGATTTAGACTGAATTTAGACCGAATTTAGACTGAATTTAGACCGAATTTAGACCGAATTTAGACTGAATTT